>CAJNDT010002546.1:27500-349263 GCA_905221615.1 Symbiodinium sp. CCMP2592
GCCCTTGCCGCCGGGCCCCAGCCTAGAGGATAGGGAGAAGCTCACCTTCGACGTGAGAATGGCGGCCTGGAAGGCTGGATTCAAATATGGAAGGGCCATCCAGCAGAAGCACCTCGACGAGGCTCAGGCTTCGACTTGTCGCTCCACTCCATACGACTCTGACTCTGACGCACCGCTGCTGAAGATGACTGCAGGAGAGTGGAACTGCCTGGCCGTGGTCCTCGATCAGACGTTCGAGTTGGGGCTTGGGAAAGATGAAGCAGTGAGGCGATTCGGGGTCGGCCAAGCAGTGAGGGTATTCGGGCCTCGTGCAATTCTCCCGGACTACCCTTCGAGGAGCATGTTGGCGATTGAAGCCCGTGGCCGTGTGCCTGCCGGTTTGTTTTCATATTCTGATGGAGTTTCTTGGCATATTCAACAGTAACATTTAAGTTAAAAAAATAATCATTTTGACTAACTTTTCGTATGCCAGCCTAAGGTGCCCGAGAGGAAGCACAACCCTGTGCCCAAGGCCAAGCAGAAGCCGGAGGTGGTAAGGGCAGCCGGCAGTGAGGTCTCAGGCGATCGTGGCACTTCTCGCCCGGAGTCAAAGGCTCCCAAGGCTCCCAGGCTCCCAGGCTTGGAGCTGTGAGCTGGTGATTTTTTAGTTTACTTTGTCCGCTCCCTGGCACGACTGTCGCTGTGTGGGCCATTGAAACCTTAGCTTGTACAGTAGCCGACGATGACAATACCGACTGGCTGCACGGGAATCAAATTTCGGGAGGTAGCCGATGCAGCTCGATTTGCTAGCGCGTCTTTGTCAAGACTTGTTGATGTTTTCTCTGACCAGGACAGCGGACGATTCTCGGCTAGCAGGCTCCTCCAAACCCGCGCCGAGGCGAGCCGGTGAGTCTCATGCATTTGAGTCGTACTTAGACCATTATTCTCGCCAGGTCCTCCTGCAGTGGGACGGGCGCCTGCGTACAGGCTGGCCAACTGCGGTCATAATGGCTTGACGGGTGATGCATCGACCCTTGAATTGCAACCTGATGACCCTTGAATGCGCTGATTCTCCGAGGTGCATTGAAGGGTCTGTTCGATGCATTGAAGGGTTGCTTCGTGGGTGCCCAACATCCCGCATGCCTACAAAGACCCTTGGATGCAACCTTGTGACCCTTGAACGCGCTGATTCTCAATAAAGGTGCATTGAAGGGTCTTTGGGATGCATTGAAGGGTTGTATCGTTGGCGCCCAACATCCCGCATCCCTACTACAAAGACCCTTGGATGCAACCTTGTCACCCTTGAACGCGCTGATTCTCAAAAAGGTGCATTGAAGGGTCTTGTTGATGCATTGAAGGGTTGCTTCGTGGGTACCCAACATTCCGCTTAAAAAGACCCTTGGATGCAATTGGTCTATTGAAACTTCTGCTGAAGTTAAAGGGTCTTTGTACTGACAATGGCAAGGAAGTGGTGTTGCTGCAGTTGGCGCCCGAAATCTCGACATCCGTCTGGCCAGCCTGACTTGATTGAGTGCAGGGTCTGGTACATGGCGGTCATAATGGCTTGACAGTCAGCGACCCTTGGATGCAACCTTGTGACCCTTGACTGCGTTGATTCTTAAAACATGTGCATTAAAGGGTCTTTTGGATGCCTTGAAGGGTTGCTTCGTGGATGCCTACTAACATCCAGCATCTTTGAGGGACCCTTGGATGCAACCTTGTGACCCTTGAATGCGCTGAATCTCCGAGAAGGTGCATTGAAGGGTCTTTTCGATGCATTGAAGGGTTGCTTCGTGGGTGTCCAACATCCAGCATCTTTGAGGGACCCTTGGATGCAACCTTGTGACCCTTGAATGCGCTGAATCTCCAAAAAGGTACATTGAAATGGTCTTTTACCCTAAACCCTAAACCAGCCTAAACCCTAAACCCCTAAACCCTAAACCTTAAACCCTAAACCCGGAAGCATTGAAGGGTTGCTTCGTGGATGCCCAACATCCAGCCATCTTTGAGGGACCCTTGGATGCAACCTTTTGACCCTTGAACGCGCTGATTCTTAAGAGAGGTGCATTGAAGGGTCTTTTCGATGCATTGAAGGGTTGTATCGTGGGTGCCCAACATCCAGCATCTTTGAGGGACCCTTGGATGCTACCTTGTGACCCTTGAACGCGCTGATTCTCAAAAAAGTTGCATTGAAGGAATTTTATCGTGGGTGCCCAACATCCAGCAGCATCTTTGAGGGACCCTTGGATGCAACCTTTTGACCCTTGAACACGCTGATTCTTAAGAGAGGTGCATTGAAGGGTCTTTTGGATGCATTGAAGGGTTTTATCGTGGGTGCCCAGCCAACATCCAGCAGCATCTTAGTCTTTGAGGGACCCTTGGATGCAACCTTGTGACCCTTGAACGCGCTGATTCTCAAAAAAGTTGCATTGAAGGGTCTTTTCTATGCATTGAAGGGTTGCTTCGTGGGTGCCCAACATCCCACCTAAAAGGACCCTGGATGATGTAATTTCACTGTCACTGCTGATAGGCAACCCAGTCGCTCCCCGTGTTGCCAGGCTGCTTTGGTGCCCACACCGGCGCCAGCCGACGCTCCGACTTTGTGGCCTGAGTTGCTGAGACTGGTTCCTAGTCATAGGTTCCCAGGCTCCCAGGCTCCCAATATTTAAGATTTTAAGGTTACTGCCAGGCTCCATGGTTGTTCGCCTGGGTTCGCCTCTGCCACCGTCATCTGTCCACCCTTTAAGGGCGGACAGATGACCGTGGCAGAGTCGCTCAGGGAGTCTGGGGACATGGAAACCTTGCCGGTGGCCGTTCCGTGGATGTTCACTGCCGGTGCATGCAACAGAGCAGCAACAGACTTCAGGCCCCAGGCGCCACACGCAGCATCAATCGAACCAGGTGTTTCCACTGGAAACACCTGGTTCGAATTGATGCTGCGGGGAATGCACGGCGTGCACGCGGAACATCAATTGCAGGTCCAGGCTCAACGGCTTGGAAAATTAAGCATGCGCCGTGGAGTCCTCATCGTCATCATCGATCATCAATGTCACCAGGTTCCCAGGCCCGTTCCAGGTTCATGGGCCGCAACATCATCATCACCATCATCATCATCAGTCATTTGAGTCATATGCGAGGCTTCCAGGCCCAGAGGGCCCAGAGGATATGCGTGCCACGGGCTTGTAGAGTTGACTTGCAAGTTGTCAGTCCAGCCGGATTGGTCTGAGAGTTTTAGGTGTCACAATGTTGCTGGAGAAGGACAGTGTGGAAGCGGCAGAGTTCCCCGCCGTCCCAGGTTCACGGGATGCAGGAGAGAGTCACGAAGCCTTCGTGAGGCTCTCCTGCATGCCGTGCTCCTAACCAGTCCGGCTTCGCGACTGTTGCCGAATGGATCTGCGGCTGAAGATCTGCCGCAAGACTCCCTGGCTGGGCTGAGACCTGTGCCGTGACATGACAATCATCACGAGGCTCGGGAAAGGTTCGGTTCCTAGGTTCCCAGGCTCCCAGGTAGAATAGTTCGTTGGGTTGCCAAGCTCAGTCTGTTACCCTCAGTCAGGGAGGCTGTGTTCGGCAGAACTTTGAATTGCTCCGCTGGCAACCCAGCTCCCTGGGCTGATAAAATATAATAATAGTTCCGTGGAGTCCTCATCGTCATCATCTGTCATCAATGTCATCAGGTTCCCAGGCCCGTTCAAGGTTCATGGGACGCAACATCATCATCACCATCATCAGTCATCAATGTCATCAGGTTCCCAGGCCCGTTCAAGGTTCATGGGCCGCAACATCATCATCACCATCACCATCATCATCTTCAGTCATCAGTCGAGGTTTCCAGGCCCAGAGGGCCCAGAGGATATGCGTGCCACGGGCTTGCAGAGTTGACTTGCAAGTTGTAGTCCAGCCGGATTGGTCTGAGAGTTGAAGGTTTCACAAGGTTGCTGGGTTCTAACACTCTTTGCCTGTTAGCCTGTTCCCAGACACGGGCTGCAGGAGAGCGTGTCGAAGCTCGAGGTGTTCTCCTGCCAGCCCGTGTGGTATCGGCTTCCAGGTTCAGCTCGGCAACCGCAAATGATTAAATTTATTAAGTTTCTCCTAACCAGTCCGGCTTCGCGACTGTTGCCGAATTCATCTGCGGCTGAAGATCTGCCGCAAGACTCCCTCCCTGGCTGGGCCGAGACATGTGCCGTTACATGACAATCATCACGAGGCTCGGGAAAGGTTCGGTTCCTAGTTTCCCAGGCTCCCAGGTAGAATAGTTCGTTGGGTTGCCAGGCTCAGTCTGTTACCCTCAGTCAGGGAGTCTGTGTTCGACAGAACTTTGAATTGCTCCGCTGGCAACCCAGCTCCCTGGGCTGATAAAATATAATAATTAAAATTTAATCATGAATTTTGAAGCATGTTCCGTGGAGTCCTCATCGTCATCATCTGTCATCAATGTCATCAGGTTCCCAGGCCCGTTCAAGGTTCATGGGCCGCAACATCATCATCACCATCATCAGTCATCAATGTCATCAGGTTCCCAGGCCCGTTCAAGGTTCATGGGCGGCCGCAACATCATCATCACCATCACCATCATCATCTTCAGTCATCAGTCGAGGTTTCCAGGCCCAGAGGGCCCAGAGGATATGCGTGCCACGGGCTTGTAGAGTTGACTTGCAAGTTGTAGTCCAGCCGGATTGGTCTGAGAGTTTAGGTTTCACAAGGTTGCTGGGTTCTAACACTCTTTGCCTGTTTGCCTGTTCCCAGACACGGGCTGCAGGAGAGCGTGTCGAAGCTCGGCATGTTCTCCTTCAGCCCGTGTCGTATCGGCTTCCAGGTTCAGCTCGGCAATCGCAAATGAAATTAATTAAGTTTCTCCTAACCAGTCCGGCTTCGCGACTGTTGCCGAATTCATCTGCGGCTGAAGATCTGCCGCAAGACTCCCTCCCTGGCTGGGCTGAGACATGTTCCGTGACATGACAATCATCACGAGGCTCGGGAAAGGTTCGGTTCCTAGGTTCCCAGGCTCCCAGGTAGAATAGCTGGGCTGAGACCTGTGCCGTGGCATGACAGACATCATCGAGGCTAATAGCATGCCCCGTGGAGTCCTCATCGTCATCATCTGTCATCAATGTCATCAGGTTCCCAGGCCCGTTCAAGGTTCATGGGCCACAACATCATCATCACCATCATCAGGTCCAAGGTTCATGGGCCGCAACATCATCATCACCATCATCATCATCAGTCATCAGTCATATGCGAGGCTTCCAGGCCCAGGGGGCCCAGAGGATATGCGTGCCACGGGCTTGTAGAGTTGACTTGCAAGTTGTCTGTAGTCCAGCCGGATTGGTCTGACAGTTTCTAAAAGGTTGCTGGAGACTAACACTCTTTGCCTGTTTGCCTGTTCCCAGACACGGGCTGCAGGAGAGCGTGTGCAAGCTCGGCATGCTCTCAACCGCTACTCGGGAAGCCGGACTGGTTAGGAGAAACATCATCATAATATGATGATGCTGCTCCTCACCAGTCCGGCTTTGCGACTGTTGCCGAATGCATCTGCGGCTGAAGATCTGCCGCAAGACTCCCTCCCTGGCTGGGCTGAGACATGTGCCGTGACATGACAATCTGACAATCATCACGAGGCTCGGCAAAGGTTCGGTTCCTAGGTTCCCAGGCTCCCAGGTAGAATAGTTCGTTGGGTTGTCAGGCTCAGCACAGGTCTCAGCCCAGGGAGCTGGGTTGCTTGCGGCGAGTCTTGTTCCGTCGCAGATTCAGTCGAACACAGACTCCCTGACTGAGGGTAACCAGTCATCATCGAGGCTTGGAAAATTAAGCATGCCCCGTGGAGTCCTCATCGTCATCATCTGTCATCAATGTCATCAGGTTCCGAGGCTTGTTCAAGGTTCATGGGCCGCAACATCATCATCACCATCATCATCATCAGTCATCATCATATGCGAGGCTCCCAGGCCCAGATCCCTTAAAATTTTTCGGGAGGGTCGACGCACACACCAAGTAAGGTACTTATAACTTACTTGCTGAGTCCCACGACCCTCCAAGTAAGGGACATGGTACATTGCCCTACTTAAAGGCTCATGGGACTTAGTAAGTAATGTTATAAGGAGGTAATAATTAGGATAACCCCACTTGAGGGACATATAGCCCCAATTGTAACCTACTTACTAAGTCCCATGATCCTTTAAGTAGACCCTAAACCCTAAACCCCATAGATCACTTTAAGGACCCCTATAGATCCCTTTAAAGGAGCCCTTTAAAGGAACCTACTTACTAAGTCCCATGATCCTTTAAGTAAGCTCTAAAGCCCTAGTCATCAGACGGAAGGCCTGGGAATGAAAACCCGTAGTTTGGGTTTAGGGTTTAGGGTTTGGGGTTTAGGGTTTAGGGCTTAGGGTTGAGGGCTTAGGGTTTAGGGCTTAGGGTTTAGGGCTTAGGGTTTGGGGTTTAGGGTTGAGGGCTTAGGGTTTGGGGTTTAGGGTTTAGGGCTTAGGGTTTAGGGCTTAGGGTTTAGGGCTTAGGGTTTAGGGTTTAGGGTTTTGGCTTACACCGGAGCCACAGAGGGCGTTTGGGCATCCAAGGTGAAACACCTGGCGAAAGTCCTCTCTGTGGGCTGGGAGTGTGATGCAGCAGTGCGGCTGGGACAGATTTAGTGCTTGGGGCTTCGAGCAAGATTATACGGCTAGGTGTTAAGATCCAGGGCTTGGGGTTTATGGTAACGTTGTGAGTCATAATTACAAGCTTATATATCGACCTCCTAACAATCACAGCAGGATCTACTCCGAAGGCTTGTTTGAAACATTCAGGCTTCTCTTTCAAAGCTTGATGTGCCATGTAGACGCCTTTATCGACGGTTCTTACTCTCAAGGCCCCTTCTATTCAGGCTGGGGGTTATCCGTCCTTAAATTCGGGTTACTTGAAGGATCATGGGACTTAGTAAGTAGGTTATAATTGGGGTTATAAGTCTCCTAAGTGGGGTTATCCTAATTATAACCTACTTATAACCTTACTTACTAAGTCCCATGAGCCTTTAAGTAAGGGTTTCAATGTTTGGCTTTTTTGGTTTGGGGCGGTTCAGCCATTGGCACTCTGAGCCCCGAGCCCGACCATGCTTTCCCAAAGCTGCCCTCAATGGGGTTAGGGTTTAGGGGTTTAGGGGTTTAGGGGTTTATGGGGTTAGGGTTTAGGGGTTAGGGGTTTAGGGGTTTAGGGTTTAGGGTTTAGGGGTTTAGGGGTTTAGGGTTTAGGGTTTAGGGTTTAGGGTTTAGGGTTTAGGGGTTTAGGGTTTAGGGGTTTAGGGGTTTAGGGTTTAGGGGTTTAGGGTTTTAGGGTTTTAGGGTTGCAGCCCCTGATGTCCGGAACTGTGGGTATTGAGGCTGACATGCAGTACTTGGGACTCGAGGTAGACCCCAAACCCTCTGAGCTAATGAGCCCCACATCCATTAAACCCTGAGCCGTACCTTAACCCTGAATAACCTACCTTTTTAAGGACTTATATAAGGAAATCAGAATAAGGAGCCCTAAAAAGGTAGGTTATTCAGGGTTAAGGTAAGCCCTAACCCTTTCCAAGATTCGAGCCAAAAGCTCCTACTCAAACGGGGGGGTTCTCAAGCCCCTTGCGGGACAGGCTGACAGTGGAGGACGACGAGCTTCCCGGCAGAACAAGCCTAGAGTTGGGACTAGGGTTTACTATGTTTACTACTTACCCAGCCACTGAGAGCGCTTTGAACTTCTTGGCCTTATATAGTTCACCGTCCCGCCTGCGAGTGGCGGCAGTGGGGCTAGGAGCCGGACACGCATTAAGGAAACCGGCACCTGTGAGTTTGCACCAGTGACACTTGTCATCACTTTCGATCTTGCGCCGTGCCAATCTACGCATTTGTCCCACTTCGAAGCCGGCCAGTCGGGGGGTGTGCCGAGGGTTCAGGCCATGCGAGCGGGGCTTGGGCGCACGGCGTTCAAGACAAGACTCCCAACGACCACCATAGCATTAGCGTTTGGGGTTTGAGCTTGAAGCTCTGGCACACAGAAGCACGCTACATGCCACCTGAAAGTTGATAGACAACAAGCGCAGAAACAAGCCCCCTCAAAGAAAACAACTGTACTTGTTATCTACTCGTGCTGAGACTGGCGCTAGCACAAGCACGCAGTAATAATGAATCATTGCTACTACTTACAAGGTTAACCTCTATAACCTTAATGATGAGAAGCTGTGCAGAACCTACACCCCCCAACTACTCTCTTATATACCCCAAATACCCACTATTGAGTGCCATAAGGATTCCATTAAAGGGCTTTCCGGGGTCTTCTTCAAAGCCCGGTAGCCTAAAAACCCTAAACCCTAAACACTGAAAGCCCTAAACCCTAAAACACTAAGCCCTTAACCCTCTATTAAAGGGCCCTTTTTGGGGGGCGGGGTTCTGCAAAGATCCCAGGTTTTGGGAGGGCCTTCAAGCTGTTCGCTTGAGTCAGAAGCTTCCCCACCTGGAGGAGGATGTGCTGCACCTCGACTAGGGTTTAGGGTCTACGGTCCAGGGCTTTGGGTTTTGGGTTTCGGTTTAGGGTTTCAGGGTTTAGGGATGAGAGCTTAGGGTTTAGGGGTGGGGAGCAAGGGAGTTCTAGGAATATGTGGCATAGGGTTCGCAGTGCAGGTCCCAGAGATTGCAAACGTCCCAAACCTTCCGGTGAATCAGGGAGCATACTCTAAAGTTTAGAGGGATTCTTGACTGGACTATGATG
The DNA here is from genome assembly GCA_905221615.1 of Symbiodinium sp. CCMP2592. NCBI lineage: Eukaryota > Dinophyceae > Suessiales > Symbiodiniaceae > Symbiodinium > Symbiodinium sp. CCMP2592. Next base: position 36,210 of record CAJNDT010002546.1, read on the forward strand.
AAGAACCTTTGATTACGGAGGTTTGGAATCTTGGGAGGGCTTCCGGAAATTATGTGGTTGAGGGTCTTCTTTTTCGACTGTCGGTGTTTCCCACTCTCTTCAGGTTGCAGTGCTTGCTTCTACAAGGCGGTCCAGGAACATATGGCAAGTGTACTAGGATCTCCAGTAGTACCCTTATTCCCTTTTTGTAGTCCTAGGTTCCTTATAAAGTTACCCAATACCAAAAAGAGAGGCCTTTTTATTCTTAGCTTACTGGGTATCCTAGTGTATGCTTGGAAGTTGCATGGGTCCCATCCCACCTCTACCCAGAGACCCCCGAACCCTTCAACTAAGGCAGATACCCTGCACATCGGTCTGCTATAGATCCTGAGTGAGGTTTACATTCATCATACCATCAGCAAACCTGTGCCCTTATTGTTACAGGGGGATACTGACCATAAGGTTCCTGGAACTAGAGTCACTTTTGGACACGTGTGCCAGCTGAGGCATTTAACGTATTCTTGATAAAGAACTTGTGTCAACAAGGAAAACAGGTTCTCGAGCCTTTACAAAAAGACCCGACAAGACTTGTATGCCATCCTGCAAGGTCCTACTTAAAGGCTCATGGGACTTAGTAAGTAAGGTTATAAGTAGGTTGTAATTAGGGTAGCGCCACTTAGGAGACTTATAACCCCAATTATAACCTACTTACTAAGTCCCATGATCCTCTAAGAGGTCCTATTAAAGGGCCCCGTAGTTACGAGCAACGCAGCTTGAAGGCCCCACAGGCCTATCCACATCGTACATTGCTCAGCCTACGCACCGAACTCTACCCTAAACTTTTGACCCTAAACCTTAAAGGCAAACGCAACCCGAAATCCAAAAGCCTCCTAATTGAAGCTGCAGTCTGGACCAGAAAAGCTTAAAGGATCCCAGAACATCGCTGCCCCAACCCCCCTTGGAGGATCATGGGAGTTAGTAAGTAAGGTTATAAGTACCTTAATAGGGGTTATAAGTAATTATAAGTAGAATTACCACATTTATAACCCCAGTTGCTAAGTCCCATGACCCTTGAAGCAGAGCCCTAAACCCCGAAAGCGCTAAAGTTAAGGGTCGATGGCTTCATGCAGGGTTTTAGGGCTTCAGGCTTGCAAGCTTCAGGGCTCTAGGATTGAAGCTGCTAGGGTCTAGGGCGGATTTAGGGACACCGGAAATCTTACAAGCTTTAGGAAGTTGAGCTGTCATTTCAGCGGCTCTTTAAGGTTTATCTGCCCCTTTCCAGGTGCGTCGGCTTCCCGATCGGCGGGGACACCATTTCCGTCACGAGCGGCGTGATCTCACGGATTGAGGTGGTCCAGATCCCGCAGTGCTAAACACACATCGTACCACTAGTAATTGCAGCATCTGAGTAATGGTCGCACTTGATGGCTTCGAAAAGTTCTGAATCCTTGACTTTCGCCGAAGTAAGCCAAGTCCAGATGCATAAATGCAGGTGTAAAAGTTACAAGTCAGCACTTATAGATCTGTACATATACATGTCCACGTGTATGTACATGTCTATGTATATGTATATTCCCGCATGTGTGTACATTTTCGTATGCGTATTTGTGTTCATCGCTAAGAAGTCTCACGATGAAGAGGTTGCTGAAGTCATAGGGACCTTTAGGGGGAAGGGGGTAGGGGACTATGCTTCCTTAAAAAGTGCTTATTAAGTCCTTACTATAGGTATTCAGGCCCCCTACCCCCCCTACCCCCCTGAGGATCCTTATGATGAAAACGACTATGCTATGAAGTGAGCATTTACAAAGCTCACAAGATGACTCATGCAGTGTCTCCAAATCAGGTCTAGGGTTCAGGGATGTTCAGGGTTTAGGGACGTTCAGGGTTTAGGGGTTTAGGGTTTAGGGTCTCCAAATTAGACCTCGCTATCATCGGCAGGATTTCTCAAGATCCTACACCGAAATCAGTCAGGATTTCCCACAAGCCTGCCCCCAAAATCAAAATCCTAGAGCAAAAGAAGCGTCGTAAAAGTTACCAGACCCCTGTTTCGACCAGACGTATCGTCTCCCAAACCCTAAGCCGAAACCCTACACTGAACCAAAACCCGACGCCCACAACAGGTAACGACCTACACCCAAGCATCTGCAGAGCTGCTGGGCATCCAGATCGACGCGGCGATCCTGGGGTTATCTCTTTGGTACCTCTTTTGACTGTGTTCGAGGGTTTAGGGCTTAGGGGATAAGGGGGGTTAGGGTTTAGGGGGTTCTCTCATCAGTACCTCTTTGGATTGTTTTCCAGGGTTTAGGGTTTAGGGCTGTTTAGGGTTTTAAGGGTTTACGGGTTTAGCGCTTTAGGGGTTTAGGGGTGTAGGGGCTGAGGGTTGCAAGGGATCCATAAGGTTCTATAAGGCTCGAGGTTCCAGCGGAGGAGGTCCTCGAGCAGAGCCCGCTTGCCATTTTTCAATCTGCTTCGAGGTTCAGGGGACTTAGTAAGTAGGTCATAAGTAGAGTTATAAGTACCCTAAATGGAGTTACCCCAATTATAACCCTACCTATAAACGAGTCACTAAGTCCCCTGCCCCTCCAAGTGGGGTTCCTTCCTGGCGTTAAGAGGAAAAGGTTTTCGGCTCTTAAACACCTAAACCATTTTCCTGGACCCCCCCAACGTCCATCTAATATACCCTGACTACCCACTATTAAGGGCCATAAGGACTCTATTCAAAGCTCTGTTAAAAGGCCCTTCGGGGTCTTTTTTCGGCTCCTTGTAGTTCCAGGCTCCAGGCTGTTTTTGTTCAAGGTTTTCTGTGGAGAACCAAGGATCAACAGCGGCAACAGCGGGGGCCCCGCTTTCAACCGCCGCTTGGAGTCATAGGGGTTTCGGTATTTTGGGATGAAGATAAGCCAGCTTGTTCGTGAGTCCTTACATAGAACTTAGACCTTAGCCCCTAAATCCTGGGCCGAAACGGTTTAAAGGCTTAGGGGTTTAGGGTTTGCAGGGTTTAGGTTTGTCTGGGCCCTCGACTGCAAGCCCGAGACTTGAAGGGCAAAGATTTCTGCTCGGGATGGACTTTTGTAAGTGGGTCCATGAAGGAAATACCTCGTCGGTTATGGCGGTTTTGGTATTGTAGCGCATAGCCCTATATGACGTAGTGGATCCACAGGTCAAAAGCCGTTCAGTTATCCCTGCAAAAGGCACCACTTAGTAGCTGAGCAGGTAACCTTCAACCTTTCGAGGTTTGTATAATCCTACCATAATTGAATTGCTTGACCTTTTTTGGGCTGGGGCACTATACCCCCAAGACCAAGAGAGCACCGAGGTCATGGCGGGTCCAAGTACCTAATAATCATACACTCTCTACAGTACTAACCTACATAACTACTATCCGAAGCCCCTAGACCCCTAAACCCTAAACCCCTGAACCCCTATACCCTAAACCCTACTAAACCCCTAAACCCTACACACATAAACCCGAAGCCCCTAAACTCTAGACCGAAAAAACACCAAAGCCCTATTTGGTCCTTTGGGCCCCTGGGGGCGCGCACCGAGGTCATGGTGAGTGCGTTGGCATCGCTTTCCAAAGCATGAGACCTGGCGGCCGGTAGTCTGTTCCTTTAAGGGTTCTTAAAGGGCTCCTTAAAGGGATCTATAGGGATCCTTAAAGGGGTCTATGGGGTTTAGGGTTTAGGGTCTACTTGGAGGCTCATGGGACTTAGTAAGTAAGGTTATAAGTACCTTACATAATTGGGGTTATAAGTAATTACAAGTATCGATACCTTATTTATAACCTCAGTTACTAAGTCCCATGACCCTTTAAGTGGGTTTGGAGTACCATACTTGAATACTTCTTTGGTACCTGTTCCTTAAAGGAACCATTATGAAATGAAAGTCCATACATTTTTCTCCCTGGCTACTTCAAAGTCCAGGCAAGCAATGGGCTACCCAGAGGCCGCATAGCCGTTCCTTTTCGGGATTATTTTAGAGGATTCTAAATATGAACCCCCAAAAAGGAACTACTTTGGGTCCTCTGGACTGGAGATGTGATGTTGTAGTAGGGTTTAGGGCTTGTCTAGGGTTTAGGGTTTCTTTTTGATACTCATCCGACTCGCGACTAACCCCTAAACCCTATAACCTTGTAATCCTATCTTAACCTACTAGAACCTATTTTTTGTAGGGTCCTTATAAATCCCCTATTAGGGTTTATAATAAGAACCTACAAAAAATAGGGTCTGGTAGATTAAGGTAAAGCTTAAACCCTAAGCTCATCCGGCTCCCGAGCCTCCACGTCCACCCCCCCCGTGAGGAATGCCGATGAAGCGGAGAACATCGGCTACGTGATTCCCTCCGCCGCCGGGCGTTTGCTTGGGGTTTAGAGTTGGAAGGGTGTTTAGGGTTTAGGGTTTTAATAGGGTTTAGGGTATAGGATGTTTTTGGTTTGGGGTCTGCCGCCGGGTGTGGATAAATGTACAAAGCTGAACACCAAGAGACGAGCTGCGAAGCGCGAAAAATCCCAAGCACACTAAGCCTTGAGTCTCAAAGCTCGAAACTTGATATAGGGGCCTAAATAATTCTAATGCTACGCAGCCCGCCTCGGCCGCCGGCTGCAGTAGGGCCAGCAGGGGCGCAGAGCAGGGGCCAAACTGCGAAGGGCCTCTTAAAGCAGGTGTAATTTAGTTGCAGGGTCAGGGCTACTTGGAGAAGTGTGGCAAGTGTAGAGCAAACACATGCAGCAAAACCCACAGTGGAGCCGGGGGCAGGCCGAAAGAGAAGAAAAGGTGAAAGAAAACGAGCAGGCAGAAGACAAAAAACAAGGGGAAGCCGGAGGAGGAAGGGGGGGCCGGAGGAGGAAGGGTGGGGGGGAGGGGGGGGGGAAGAAAACAAGCCAAAAAGAAGTGCACGAAAAAGTCGCAATGGAAAAAACACGCGAGGGCAGGACAAGACGGAAGGGTGGGAAAAGGGGCCGGGGGAAGGCCCGGGGGAGGGGGGCCGGGGAAGGGAGGGAGGGTCGGGGGGGGGGAAGCTTCAACGAGGAAGCAGGAGAGCCAAAGCACGCGAACGAAACATAAGAAGAAAAGGCAGTGGAGCCGGCCCGGGGGGGGGCAGGCCGAAAAAGCCAAAGCACGCGAACGAAACATAAGAAGAAAAGGCAGTGGAGCCGGCTCGGTGGGGGGCAGGCCGAAAGAGGAGAAAAGGTCGAAAAAACACGCGAGGGCAGGACAACACGGAAGGGTGGACTGGCCGGCCGGAGGAGGAAGGGGGGGCCAGCAAGAGGGGGAGGGGGGGAAGGAAGGAAAACAAGCCAAAAGAAGTGCAGACAAGACGGAAGGGTGGGAAAAGGGGCCGGAACAAAACAGCAAAACGAGAGCTTCAACGAGGAAGCAGGAAAGAAGCACGCAAACGAAACATAAGAAGAAAAGACAGTGGAGCCGGGGGCAGGCCGCAAGAGAAGAAAAGGTGAAAGAAAACGAGCAGGCAATCGAAAAAACACGCGAGGGCAGGACAAGACGGAAGGGTGGGGAACCAAAAAAGGAAAACGAGCGAGGAGGGCAGAGGGGAGGACGGGCCGGAGAAGGAGAAGAGAGAGGGAGGGGGGAGGGGGGGCAGGGGAGGGGGGGGTGAAACCATAAACCTCTAAAGGGGTAGCTCTAACAGGTACCTACAGCAATGGCTGCATGCTCATACATATACATTCCGCTGCCCATTGGCTCACAGTGGTTTTACCATATTGAGACAAGACAAGCTCTCCTTGCGTAGCAAGACAAAACAACTACTGTCCGTGTGCAGGGCGCTGCCCTTTGATCCTTAGGGAATAACTGGTCATACACCTCCTTACAAGGAGTATCCCTTGGGGGTGTATCGGCACAGTTTTCTGGTAGCGGAGCCCGGAAAGGGCCGCCCGCCTCACAAAGTCCGCTACAGCGGTCGGCCTCGCCGAACGCTTAACCAAGCGGATAAGAGGCAGCACAATGTCGAGCTCGCATAGCGAAGCCGACGGCAGTTCCCAATCCTCCGGGGGATATGAGAACGAAGAGACCTCCCAAGGTCCAGCCACTTATGTCGCACAGTCATATGCAACATCTGACCGCATGCTTGCATCATTAGGCATAACGCCCAAGATCGCGCCTGCCTATGATGGCACCACCTCGTGGTTTGAGTATGAACAGTTGATTGACGACTGGTGCGACATAACAACGCTGGATGACACCAAAAGAGGTCCGTCTCTCAAGACGAGGCTCTCCGGATTGGCCGCAGTACAAAAGGAATCACTGAACCGAGAAAGGCTTGCAGCCCCAGATGGAGTAGATTACTTCAAGAAGAAGATGCGTCCATTTTTCGTGAAAGGAGAACAGTACGTTTTCCTGTGGCGTTTCCTCGGCCTATTCAAGGCATGGAAGGGCAACCAAGACTTTGTGACTTGGATTGCTAAGTTTGAGATCGTGCTACAGCGCGTGAAAAACTCATGGATGGATCTCTTACCAGAGATAGCTCTGGAAGATGCCCATCCAGATTTCATGCAGGCTGTGCAGGCAGATCAAACCTTCTTGCGCCTACAGGATGCAACCGAGAGAGACACATACGCCGCACGTTTCTTCGAAACATGGAACAAGGAACGCCTTGATAATCATCGAAGAGCGTTTCCTCTAAATGATAATCTCCTAGCTCTCCTCTTCCTAGTGCAGTCCGACCTAAATGAGATGCAACGTGAGAGGTTGGTAACAGCATTGACCAACCAAGGTCACCGAATTGAGACCTATACGTACCCTGTGGTACGGCAGACCATGTTCGATCAGTTCTCAACGACCAGAACTGGTCTGCAGGATCCCAACATTCGGCACTCTTCTCACAAGAAGGACCGCCATGGAAGGAGAGACCAACGCCGCAAACGCGGAGGTCGAAACTTCCTCATCCTCGATCAGGGTGAATACGACGGAGTCGATGGATTCTGGCTCCAAGACGAAGACACCCTTGAGGAAGGCTTTCTTGCCGCCGAGGATGAAGAAGCTGTCTTCTGGACAGTTGACGACCATGAGGCCTTCGTTGCAAGGAGATTCAAAAAGGGAAGAAGACCAAGAATGCGTCCCGGATCACCGGGAAGAGCAAAGGGTGGCAAGCGAAAAGGACGTGGCCGTTTTAGGTCATACCGCGGAAAAGGGAGAGCCAACCAGGCAGAACATGATCCAACTGATTCCAGCTATTTCGGTAAAGGTAAAGGAAAGGAAAAAGGAAAAGGTGGAAAAGGCAAAGGAAAAGGAAAGGACAAAGGAGATAAAGGAAGCTCCTTCAAGGGTACAAAATCAAAAGGCAAAGGTAAGGATACAGCTAAGTCTGCCTCCTTACAAGGAGACCAAACTGGATCTCCACAGGCCTATGAAAGTTCCACCGCACCGAGCTGGGATTCATGGTATGAGGACAGTTATTATACTGACTCCAGTTGGAATTATGCCGCTTATGACGATCAAACGTCTTATACTTACTATGCATCACAAGCCTCACGAAGAAAGACACGGAGAAAGAAGAGAAGAAATCAAGCAGGATCATCAGGTAGAGGCACAGATCCGAGCGTACTAGGGCTATGGGTTCCCGCTATGCGGTGAACAGGCTTATCAAGGCCGTGAAGCAACATGCCCCAGGCATGATTGATTTCACTTTTTCACCTTCGAACACGAAGTTCTCATTCGCAGATAGTGAAACAGCTCTTATCAAGGAGCGTGTAACTCTATGGTTCAACACAACTCCAAGAAGAGATACAACCATAGAAGTTTTGGATCAGGGAAGAGTCCCCATTTTGTTTTCCATCGAACAGATGAGGAATTTAAGAATGACTCTCGAGTGTAGTCCCACAGCTGACCTAGCAACGTGTGAAGCTTTCGGTTTGTATAAAACCCCTCTTCCGATTAGTACCAATAACCATTTGGTATTGGACCTTCTAGGCTTCACTTCCACCAGGAAGTATCTCCCTAAGTCAGGTACGTCGTTCAGTGCGACGGAGACTGCTCTAGGAGCCAACAAGCCTTATACTAGGATACCGGAAGGTCGCTGTCCAGCCTGTGCCGGACAGAAAAGGGCTCACACGTACCTTAAGGGTTGTGACAAAGCACCTGAGGGAGCAGCTGATCCACCACCGAAGAGGATTTCAGGTAAAAAGAAACCTCTTCCATCTGATCCGGCAGAATCATCTGCCAAGAAACTTGATCCACCAGAACCATCTGGTGATGTTCCTGAGCCTTCCGGACCATCGGAACCATCATCAGGCTCTAGGGACAAACCTGCAGAATCCTCTGCACCACATGAACCTCCAGAAGAAGAAAGACTTGAGGTCCCACCTGCGAAGATAAAGACTCCAAAGGGTCTTAAAAACCTTTTGAAGAAATCCCGCAAATATGCGGTTAAATCTCCTGTTGAAGAGAAGTCTAAGGTCCCAGGAGCTGATGACGGGACGGAGGTAAGACCACTTGAGTCAAGAGAATACCCGGCTCCTGGTATAGACTCACCTACAGGTGAAGAGATTGTTGCGGAACCAACGCCATCTCTTCCCATTGCTCTTCGCAGGATTCATGAGAAGCTTAAGGACCCTGTAGAACTCTATAAGCTTCACCTTAAGCACCGTCATATGAGTACGGATCAGTTCAAGCGACGCACAAAAGCCTTACAGATCCCAAAGGAGATCTACGAGCTATATGACCAACTGGTCAAAAAGTGTTCAGCCTGCCAGGAACATGTGAGAGCTCCTTCGAGAGCAAAGATTTCTGGTTTAAGATCAGAGACTTTCGGTGATCTCACCTTCGTAGATCACGGTGAGCTTCCAATTCCCGGCAAGGATAGTCGCTTAGTATTTCTTATTCTCTATGATGGAGCAACAAACTTGTTGACTGCCGAAGTAGTCCAGGATAAAGAAGAACATACTACAATGTCGATTATGAATGACTACTTTGAGAAATTTCAGATCAACCCAAAGGTTGTAGTTGGAGATCAAGCATTCATGACTCCAAAAATGGAGGCTTATTACAATCGGCAGAATATCAAGCCTGTGGCAACAGGACCTGGAACACCATGGCCCAACAGGGCCGAAGCTGCTGTAAGATTGCTGAAGCATCAGATTAAGCTCATACTTCAGATCCTGAAGGATGGTGACCCGCAGTATAACGGAATCACCATGAAGTATGGCAACCTCGTTCGCCAAGCATGTTTGGCAAGAAACTCTTCGATTACCTACGGAGGAGTTACTCCTTTAGAAATGGCCTTTGGAAGGCGTCCTCGAGATGTTATAACACCAGAGAACGCTGATCCCAATCAGTTGACAGGTAATCCAACTGATACGGAAGTCACTGCGAGAGCCATTAAGGAGCTTGCCAACAGGGCTTACCAAGAGGCACGCCAATCTGATGATCTGCGTAGAGATCTTGCAGCCAGACTGTCAATGACCCAAGGACCTTTCTCTTTGGGAGATAAGGTTTTCTACTGGTCAGAAGATAAGTCTAAGATTGGATCCACTGGGTCCAAACATGGATCTTGGCTAAAAGGAAAGGTGATCTCCGAACTCGGAGGATCCATGGTAGGTGTGGATCTTGGAACACGCATCGTCCGCGTTAATATCTCAAAACTGAGGAAAAACTATGACATAACATCTGATGTGGAGATTCCTCTCGCGCCTGATGAGGAAACTCTGACGTCAGAAGGTTCTGACCACGCAAGTTGCATGGTCACCTTCGATGCTTCCCTGCAGTCGACAGACCTAACGATTCCACATCAAGAGTGTCACTGGCAGGTCACCAGCACTGGGAAGATTGACTTCCTAGAACTCTACGGCGGATCTCCCCGCATGAGTCACAAAGCTGCCCTGTCAGGTCTGCGAGTAGGTCAGCCAGTCGATTTGCGTAGCGGTCTAGATCTTGAGCAACCGCAAGGTCGCTCCAATCTTCTTAGGATCATCAAGGAACAAGAACCTACTATTATTGTTATGTCACCGGACCATTCTCAGTGGTCTAGCTGGTACTCACAGTGGAAGAAAGGCTCTGCCAAGAGACTTTCTGTTTTAAAATTCTGTGAATCGGTCGCAGACCACCAAATGAAGCTCGGACGTTACTTTGTTCTTGAGAACCCATACTACAGCAGGCTCTGGTCTTCACCAGAAGCAAAACGCCTGTTTTCTAATCATAAGATCAGCTATGAGGTCTGTAACCTACAGGCCTATGGCATGAAAGATCCAACAGGATACTATGAATCGAAATCCTCGATTTTTATGCACAACTTGCCACCGCAAGTTTTAATTCCTCTCCAGAGGCATTCTGCCAAAACGAAATCTCCAACATCTCCACCAGGAGACGAAAAGGGTATTCAAGGCTACGGTCTTAAAACGAAACTCGCACAAGTGTATCCTTATGAATTCTGTGAGACCTTTGCCTCGTGTTTGGCAAGATTCCTGAAACGAGATGCGTATGCATCTCATCTGTCTTTAGTCACAGACATACTAGAATACTCTGGAGATGAATGCCTCCAGGGACTTTCGGAACTTCTTGATCAGGAGTATTCTCTTTTGACAACAAATCCTCTCAAGGATTCAAAACTCCTGCAAGATCCGAAAATCAGATCACTTGTTGCTAGAGTAAATTCTTTATCGAGTAAAACTGAATTGCCATTGCATCATTCCAAACCATCACCGTCCCTTGATGCCTTGGTGTCAGACATTACTCGCCTTAGATCAAGACTCTTACCAGGGTCTGGTTTCGAACAGTGTACTCTATACAGAGGTACATTTGGAACAGTCAAAGCACTCACCAGTGTAACTGATGGCGTTCTTGTCTTCTGGAACAAGAAGAAGCCCAATTCGACTATGACGTGTTGCTTGCCGCACCAGGTTTCCTGGAACAAGGTACACCCATCAACCTTCTCGGGGGTGCTATTCCAGATGACAGGCGGCAAGACTTCACCGTCCGTGCGAACACCGCCGGATGTAATCATGTCGGACGAAGAGGTTTCGCCGTCAGACCCGTCAGAACCAATGAGCACCAATCGCTCACGGATCACATCTGACGATGTTTCTATGCCGGAACCAGATCAGCCGATGCCTCCCGGCACGCCGCCGTCGCGTCCTCCTCCTCCCATACCTCCACCGCGACTACCGGCCGTTTCCTCCGATGAGCCCGTGGCTCCTGCTCGGGCTAAGCCTCGCGTGCATCCGCCTCCTCGCGTTCCGTCTCCTCGGCGTCTGGGGGGTGATGTGTCGCCAAGGTCTTCATCGGAAAGGAAAGTTTCGCCGCACAAACAGAAATCACCTTCACAGGTGCCGACACCAAAACCTAAACCGAAGGCACATCCACAGGGACCCATTCTTCCGTTACAACAAGATGAAGAAGACACTGAAGAAGAACTGGTCCCAGACGACCCCGGACAACCGTCCGCTCCTCCTCACACTTCTGGTTCACCAGAACCGGAGAGCGATGCCGAGTCAGAAAACACAAGGTATTACTCTGATGAGGAAGGTGACTTGGTCGTAGATGAGAAGGACTGGGTCCTTCTCACAGAAGAACAGAAACTGTGCAGTAACACAGGTTCTTTCTCCATGCCTCGGTACATGCATGGCGGACCCGTAGACATCAGAGAGGTAACATCAAGAGTGAGGTCAGACCGAACACGGTATAAACCCACCAAAAGGTTCCGATCTGACATTCGTGAAGAGTACGATCTTCTCACGGAAGAGGACAAGGCCTTATCCCTAAGTTCCCCCAGGAACTCAGCGAATTTAACCCAGAAGGCACAACGGAAGGAGGCAACCGCCAAGGAAAAGCGTGAGATGAAGAAACAGTTTGATGAAGCGAAAGCAGCAGAATATCAGAGCTGGCTAGACAATGATGTCTTTGAGCTCGTCGATACACGGAAACTCGGAAACATCCGAAATTATGTCACTGGTCGATGGGTCCTGACTCTAAAAAGAGACAAGGACGGAAAATTCCTTAAGTGCAAGGCCCGATGGGTCCTGAGAGGTTTCCAGGATAGACAGAAGGACATTCAGCAAACTGATAGTCCTGCTGCGAGTCGCCCAGGTTTCCGCTTAGCGATTCAACTAGCAGCTAACAAGCTGTGGAATCTGACACACATCGACCTAAAGACTGCTTTCCTGCAGGGTGAAGCCTATGATGAGTCGAGAGACATAATCTGTCAGATTCCTCCTGAAGCAGGTTATCCTTCCTACATTGCAGCGAGGATGAAGAAACCCGCTTATGGACTTAACGATGCACCTCGAAGATGGTGGAACATCGTTGATAAGGCACTCCTGTCTTATGGCCTGGTGCCAACCCGTGCGGATCGCTGTACATATGTTCTGTATGGTAAGAAGTCTGCAACAGCAGATGCTGAGCTCAAGAAGTCTCAGCCAAAGACCATGGAATCAGCGATTGACTATCTCCTAGATCCCATAGCAGGCAACAATGCCAAGGGTAGACAGGTACATGGAGTAGTCTGTTTGCATGTAGATGACCTGTGCATGGCCGGTGATGACACCTTTCGTAAGGCCGTGATTGAATCGATCAAAAAGGAATTTGCAGTAGGTTCTGAAGACACGAATGATATCATGTTTGTAGGACAGAGATTAGTCTGGAAGGATGCTACAGCATCAGTGCCAGCACATATCTCAGTAAATCAGAACCTAGCTGTTGAAGCTCTAGAAGAAATTGTTTTTGACAAGAAGCTCAACAATGAGCAACAATGCACACCACAGCAGCACACTGCTTATAGAAGTGTTTTAGGACAGATCAACTGGCTACAAAGCCGGACTCAAGCTCACATCTGTTATCGCTTCAGTCGGTGTGCGAGCAAGGCTGCCAAGCCTACTATCGGTGATATTCGAGAATTGAACAAGCTTGTTAGGATTTTGAAGTCTACCGAAGTAGAATTGCGTTTTTGGCCGCTGAAAGGAAATCTCAGAATCCTCGGTTACCCTGATGCTTCCTACAGGAACAATGATGACAAATCATCTCAGAGAGCACATGTTATTTTCCTTGCTGAAGATCGAAATCCAAAGCTAAAGGGAATGAAACAATCAGCAGCAGCTGCTTCTTCCAAGAAGAACGATTTCTCTGAATCCTCTATTAAGGAAACATCCTCGAGAGGTAGCCTGGTGGATTATGAGTCTCACAAGATTACGACAACCACAATGTCCACAACAGTGGCAGAGCTTAACGCACTGATGCGTTGCTTTGGTACCTGCCTGTTCCTCAAGGGACTTTGGGCAGATCTCTCATCAGAGACCGTACCCATACATATCAGAACAGATGCGAACAATCTTGTGACAACAGCAGGCACGACACACCTTCCAGAGCAGAAGGAAACTCACCATCTTATACAGATGCTTCGTAAGGAATCCAACTCTGGATCTTTAGATGACCTAGCTCATGTAAGCTCGAAGTACTGCCTAGCTGATGCATTAACAAAGCATTCGGCGCAACCTGATGAGCTTATCAAGGCTCTGGAAACAGGAAACTTACCAGAAACAGACATTCATCCACCCTTCCGTGAACTTCTTCAACATAAAGCTTTCACTGTTCGGTGGATCATAGACAACCTTAAGAATGCCGCTACAGCGGTAGCCTTCCTTGGAATTGATGTCTCAACAGAGATTTACCGATTATTTTACTGCCAAGGAACATGGTGGTAGTCTTGTTTGCTGGTAGCACAACCATGTGCTGGATTTTCTATTTAGACTGTTTTCCGTCTAAAAGAAAATTTGTGTCTGCAGGCTGCGTTTTCATCAAGATCGGACATGTTCATGAGAACTATATGTTCTGTATCATCCGCAGCCGCTTTCAGCCTCGAGCCTCACAGCAATCAGCCTTTTGAGCTAACCAAGCATTCCTGATCCTGTTTGGTCATCGTGCCGTAATGAGCACACGATCAAACTTCCGTAGCCGTGATGGACACGCCCTACCCAGGGCAGTACAGGCGTACCATGAGCGACATCCACACATGGATAGCTCGTACCCCGAGTCTCGTCGGGAAGCATCACGTCGACACACCGAACACGGTGGACACCGATTTCACAAACGTGAGAAAAATAACGAGCCTCCATACATTTACATGGGTCACCAACAGGTGTTCAATCCGCGTCCAAGAGATCTTGCTGACCTGATCTTACGATGTGGCCATGCGAGTCGAGCAAGGCTCACTCCAATCTCCAGACATGGAGTCAGGCTCTACGAAGGAGTCCTTCAAGGACCATGGGACAACAGTCCCCTTTTATACTGGGATAACAACGTGGGTAATCACGCTCGTGATCCACGCCAGTTTTGTACGATGCTTGCACATCACCTTCAGACTGGCCTCCCACAGGAGGTAAAACAATGTGTGAGTCTTGATGCATCTAGAGAATATGACTATTCCTCCTCAGTGCCAAGACTGGCAGAGGTAACAGGTCTCTCACCAGAGATGTGCTTCCACATTCTTTCCAAGACCAACAAGTCGGAAGGTGGTTGGCACACTCAACAAGACACCTTCAGAACCAGCGCCAAGATCTCTTTGCTGGCCAACACAATTATCTTCTGGACATGTCCAAGTTGGCCGATGCAGAGCTCGCACAGTATACACCACAAGAGATCGCGCTTGGTGTCCTCCTTAACACTAAGTCCAGGTTCGTGGTCACTATGGTTTATAACCAAGATGGCAAGGCCGAAACAACAGATGCCGCCGTTACCATCCCACCGGATGCAAATGTGCTGACCATGACCAAACTTTTCCTCTCGGCAGTGGGAGGACACGGTTCACGACGAACTCTACCAAGAGCTGAAGAACCAGATCCTGAAGAAGAGAGGCCAAGGTCACACATGACCATCTCAGACTTCATGGCAACGGGGAGCAATCCTGTGCAGTCCCATGCACAGCGTCTCTCCACTAACGCGCCAAGGCCCGTAGGCATGGAAGATTTTGTTCGACAGAACAACCCTTGTTACATCATGCATGCCACGGACCTACAGGCATTATCCTCAATCCTGAGGCACGGTCTGGTACCATCAAACCTCCTAGCGCAGGTGGTTACAGCACCAGATTTCCAAGCTCTCGTGAATGAAAACAGTCGTTCCAACAGGGACACTGTTCAGTTTTCAACGCTAAACCTGGCGAATCCTAATCCGACCTTGCTGCGTGCCAACAAGGCACTGCTTCTAGTATTCGACGCAAATAACGTAGTGAACGAAGTCACAAACATGTGGCAGTCGCAAGCAGGGATGTTTGCTACACCAGAGGTAGTGCATGCCCGTACTCTTAGCGCCGTATTCGCACCCTCTGAAACACTCTGGGTATCATCGCAATACGATGAGCTCAAGAGCATCGGACCATGGTGGGCAGACCACTGCTCCGAACAGATGCCGTCAGCGACTTACGAGTCGAAGAAATGGTGCGCAAATTACGGCCAAGAGATCGAATCGACACTTCGGAAGGTGTCAAAGCGAAATCTGCCTCCAGAGCCTCCCAAGGCTAGATCTTCTCACAAGAAGTCTTTCTCTCTGCCAAATACAGAGGCTGACACAGCTCCAAACCTGGAGCAAACCGCTTCTGCAGGTGAGGTACCTCCGAAAACGGAGACTACTACAAAGGACATCCATCCGAGATCCAAGCTCGCCCGGCAGGCCGAGGCAGACAAGGATCCGGACAGTCTTATGGGACAGCTCTGGAACTCCGACGGCACTAGAAGCGCCACTGAAGTTCTTAAGATAACTACAGGTCACAAACCTCCAGAACCTGTTCAGGATACTTCTGCCAACGCAGTTCCTCCCAAGGAAGAATCTTCTGGAACAGAGACGGAACCTGAGGAACCAGATCCTAACCAGGATTGTGACGAAGAATCAGACGTTGAGTCGGCATCAAGCGAAAGGAGCGAAAAGAGCGAAAAGAGCGAAAAGAGCTCAAAATCTTCGTCATCCTCAGAACTCCGAGTTGATGTTAACCCGTCTCACAAGACGAACTCTGCACCTGCAGCGTCAGAGGAGAAGAAAGAATCTCCCACGGAAGAGATCACAGAGAAACTTGAGAAGGTCAAACTTGACCAACCAAAGCCTGAAACAGAATATGTTCAGAGTTCAGACGAAGGCCAAGGAAACCAAAATCTCCTAAAAAGGAGAAGGAAAAATTCCTAGTTCTCTTCGATCCTGAAACAGAAACTTATTATCGAGTCAACAGAAGCAAGCTCAACCTCGAATACGAGGAGCCTGCTGATGAGGAAGACCTCGTAAGAGAACATGAGCGCATCAGCGCTCGAATTCGAGAAAATCCAAGCACCGAATCTCGAAGTCATCGTCTAACCCGGCTATGCAACAGGAAATGCAAGAGAGAATCTGGGTTAGTCGATGGAATCGAAAAATCCGAAGTCCACTCATGATCAAAGATTCTGAGGCTCCTGACGAAGAGGAGTGGGACAGACCCAGAGAGTCGGCATCTTCCTCCTCTGCACCTCCTAACAAGGAGAGATTTGTAGGAGTACGCAGGACAGCCATGAGCCTTAACCAAAGGATACGAATGTTGCCTCGACCAGACAATCCTCTCTGCGATCTCTGCAAACAGCCTACAGGCTATTTTTGCTATTCCTGTGGAACGATTGTATGTGCAGACTGTCGACTTACCCCACAGGGTAAACAACGGATGTGCGAGTGCGTCTTGCCAATCGATTGCCTTGAGACCTCCAAAGTGAGAGCAGGAATGACCTCAGAAGAGCGTCAGTTTTTATACGAGGCCATCCTCACACATGAGGACGTAGATTTGGCAGTCCAGAAAATCAACATGTATTGCGACCACGCAAGAAGTCTGTTCGAAAAGGACCATCCAGGCGTTGATCCATGCAGCCTTGATGATATTAGGAACAATCCTCCGAATACGTATGACAGCTCCACAGAGGCTCCAACCCTGGAGGAATACAAGAGCATTAACAAGAGTCACATCAATATCAAGGACTCTAGAACAAGCCACCCGGCTTCTTTTCTCTCTCTTACTGGCTACGAAGACAAACTGGTGCTCGACGCACATTACGAGATAGTTCGCAATAGGATGGCCGGTGTTAACGAGAAGAGAGAATACATTGAAGGCTCAAACCCAGACAGCGTATCGCTAAACCTAGTGGTATTCAACTGGGGAAATATGGATCGAGCGCCGGTGCCCGCAGGGAATCCCAAAAAGAAGCTCAAACCTGAGAAGGGATTCGATTATCACCCTCTTATTGACATGTGCTTCAACAATTCAGCTCATATTACCCTCGTACTCGAGGCAGGAGCACTTGCGTCAGAGTATTCGATCGCAACCATGCGACAACATGAATACAGGGGGATGCTAATCCATTCTCCTCCCAAGGAGCCTGAGGCACCCTCGATGTATATTGGAGTCAAGGGTGACCCAACAACAGACATCGCTCTCGTCCACCACTTTTACCGTCATCGAACAATGAAGCCTAAGAATGGTGGTCCCAAGAAGCGACTGTGGGCATGCCACGGTGCGGTATGCCGCCTCACCTTTGGGTACCACAGTACCATACCAGAGGCAAAAGAATGGGTCCACCCATATTCTGGCCAAAGGATGACGAGAGACGAGTTCATGCAGATTATCGGATATGACCCACTCAAGGGCAAAAATCCTGACAAGGATGGACCCACTGATGGCTCTTACCTCTCACCAGAGGCGTGCCTGACACTGTCGAACCTCGACCCCTCGCCGATTCTCTGTGAATGGAACGGCCATGTCGAGGGTGATGAGCCACCAGAGGAAGACTTTGAGTCATACGCAGAGATCTTCTCACAAGAAGCATCGAACGATCTTGACGAGATGTGGTGTACAAAAGGGCCTTACAAGGTCATCACCATCGCGATCGTCCATTTCAACTCATTCATGACTCATAAGGAAGAACAGAGACGCGAACTGGTGAACGCGTTCCTCAACGAGATTCTCCCTTTTAAACCGGATGTAATAGCGGGAGATCTCAATAATATTGCGTCGAGGCTCACCTTAAAAGGTGGAGACGTTCACCCGCGAAACAGTTTGTTTTCTCTATACCTGGAGAAGAAACTTGCAGCATTCAACAAAATAGCAGGAAGGCACTCACAAGTGCGACATCTTTGCTTGAACAACTCCGACCAGCACAGACTGGCACGTGCAGATCGTCTACCGGCGGACCCGGCGAAGAAAGTTGCTGACCTTGACTGTATCAACAGTTATATCCTTGACTGGAGTAAAACGCCGCACACGGCGTCACCTAGTCCAAGAGATGTTACACCTGCCGCCGAAAGAACATACTGGGAGCGAATCTCAGATATGTGGCAGGACATGAACAATAACAGGGATATTGATATCCGTCTGTTTGTCTCAGTCAAGCAGTACTATTCAACTTTTTCTAACCTTGACCTATGGTTGAGTCCCTCTGACAAAGATTGGCACAGCCCTTTGGGCTTCACGATACAACCAATCCTTACAAAAGGGAAACACAACCGGTCAGATGCCCAGGTTCAAAAGATCGCTGACAAGCGAAAGGCTTACAAGCAGCGTAATGCTGAATACTGGGGCTACAACGATTCATTCGTTTACTCATCCGGCAACAGCTGGTACGACAAATCGCAACCATCAGGTAGCCATCACAGATATGGAAGATTCTGGGAGTGGCCACAGCCTGAACGTCCCAGCGAGCCTGAAGGTCCTCCTCCAAGAAGGAACCAGGAATCATCGTCCTCTTCACAACAAGATCTACCAAGATCAAGGTCCAGGCCTCAAAGAACCAATATTGTTGACAAGCTCAACATGTCTTTGGAAGAGCTGGATGGACTAGAAGAAGAACCGTCACCAACAAAAAGTGACATCGAAGAACACGAAAGAGAAACATCAAACTTGATGTCTGCTCAGAGAGATGAAGAGGAACAAGAGGACGAATCCTCCAGCCGGAGGAGAAGAAGGAAGGCATCGCGTCCACCGTCTGCTCCGAGCGGCAAGGCACTCAGAACAGCTGCTACAGCAGCGGGGTTGTCGGGCTGGTTCGGACACCGCAACCGAGGTGGAGCGAACGCAGAGTCTATCAAGACTGATGAAACTTCACTTCCAAACTCACTAACCAGTGAGCAGGACTTCTCCGTCTTCAGCATCGCGTGGAATGTGTTTCTGCTGCTAATGGGCTTACACTGGATGTGGAAGCAGATTACCAGGCCTCCTATCAGATGTATGGAGCGCCAACAACCAAAATCAAAAGCAGCAGCGAACCAAAGAGTTCCATTCCTCGAACCCGAGGATGAACCGCAGACGCGTGAACCTTTAGGACCCAACAGGGTCAATTCCGGAGAAACAACTGATCTGCGACCTATCTGGCATACTTCCCGAAGCGAAGTCTACAATCTCTCAGACAGCTGTTACCAGCTCAAGCAAGCAAGAGATGTTTGCAGGAAGGTGCTGTGCAAAAACTGCCTCCATGCAGTACAAGTTGCGGAGATTCGCAGGAACGATCCTTTTCAAAGAGGTGATACACGTCCACGTGGCACCGAAAGAGACATTGAGCGCTTCCAGACCTACGATGATGCAAGTAACACTCCTCACATGACACAATTATTCAAGGATGCCTTGCATGCACAAATGGCCGAAGAAGCCATGCAGATTACCTATACATCGATCCCCAAGGGATCTTCGGCAAAAGCCAGAGGTACATCTGCACTCTCAAGTGCCGCATCGTCATCAGCGCCCAAGGCAATGCCACCAGGGCCTAACAAGGCAAACATATCACCTCCACCTAAGAGTCCTCCGCCAAAGGCGAAAGGAACAGTACCTTCTGATCCTCCAAGACCAAAAGGTCTTACCAGAAGAGGAGGTCAAAATCGGCGCATTCAACGAAAGGCAGCTAGAGAAGCCCACAACAGTGGACTCTGCACCTATGCAGACGCTGCACTTAACGAAGCCAATCAAGGCAAGGCAATTAACGTTACGTGCCGAAACATGGCAGCAAGACACGTCAGCTCTATCGATGCAACGGTAGAAGCAGCCGGCCAGTTTACACAACGCGTGCTACAGCACGTAGAAACATATGATGAAGAGGAACCGTGGAGCACGGAGTTCCTACCAGTCGTGGAAGTCCTATTCAGGAACTTAAGCGGCGACGAAACAACTGTCATACATGACAATCAACCGGTAACTATGCCTCTTGCGAAATACACAGACCTCCTCAGAATCGCACAATCATTGCGAAGCTCTATCCAGAGAGACAAGGAGGAAAGGAAGGAACATCTTGACACCATCCAAGATACTCTATCCAGAGTGGAAATCCTTATAACAGCACTGAAGGACTCAAGGACAGTCTTTAACCAATTGGTCCATTCCTCACTAGAGATAGAGCGAAGAAATAACAATCTCAAAAATGTCCTCGAGACACTTTTTGACGACCAAAGCTCTGAGGAAGACCAGTCAGAATCTGACAATGAAGAAGTCCTAACTCCTTCCGCAGCACAATACTGGAATAGCCTTTATGCCCACGCCTTATCTCCTTCAGGAGATGAAAGTGAAAGATCATGGGCGTCCTCAGACGGACAGCTTGAAAGAAGAAGGGCTGAACGGGCAAAGGCTAAGCAGCCGCAACCGGCAAAAGCCAAGGCAACTCCAGTCAGCTCACAAGCTGCTCCAAAGGCCGAGCCAAAGGCGACAACAGCCAACCATGGATATGATACTGCAGACGCCGCCTTCACCAGGGCTGAGAACAGATTATTCGGAATCTTTTCAAGTTCCGAAGAAGATCACTCAGACCCGGATGAGCCACATCCGAACGTCTATGCTCGAGCCTATGATCCAAACCTGGATCCGAATCTGAGATAAGAAAATTCTCAGAGTTTCACAACAGTGAATCACAAGGCTCTAACAAGAGCACAATGAAGGGCTGCATAATTCAGTAGAAGAACATTACCAGACCTGATCCTGTACAGATGATCTCTCTGACCAACATGCATGAGGGTGTGCAAAAGGAGTGACCTCAACAGTGTACTTCAGTGCTATACCTAGCATAAACAATATGCTGTTTTTATCATGAGTCCAAACTCCGCAACTGTGACATTGGGCATAACAGTATATGTGTGAATGTGCGGCCATGCTTCCGGTAAAGAAAATTAGTGTCTGTTTGAAACCATAAACCTCTAAAGGGGTAGCTCTAACAGGTACCTACAGCAATGGCTGCATGCTCATACATATACATTCCGCTGCCCATTGGCTCACAGTGGTTTTACCATATTGAGACAAGACAAGCTCTCCTTGCGTAGAAAGACAAAACAACTACTGTCCGTGTGCAGGGCGCTGCCCTTTGATCCTTAGGGAATAACTGGTCATACACCTCCTCACAAGGAGTATCCCTTGGGGGTGTATCGGCACAGGGGGCAGGGCAGGGGGGGGGCAGGAGGGGGGAAGGGGGGGGGGTAGGGAGGGGCCCGGGAGGGGGGGAGCAGGAGGGGGGGAGGCAAATTCGGCAGCAAAAAAGGACGGAAGCCGGGCAACGGGGTCGAAAACAGTCGCTAAAAACGGGTGGAAGTTTGCGTTTCGGGTGCAGGGAGAAGGATTAGGTAGAGGGTTGGTTAGTATTAACCATCAAGACGCCAGAGGCCTTTGGCCTCGGCGGATTACCAATACTTTGGGGGCTCCTTATTATGATTATAGTATAATGGGCCCCCAAAAACTTGTTCTAATAGGTCCCTATATTACACCGTCACTGCCGAACACTGGAGAGCTGAGAGTTGGTTACATTATAGTGCTTTCCATACGATGCAGGTTCCACAGCACAATAAGCCTGAAGGGATCATGGGACATAGGAGCACGGGATATACATGATAAGGTAACTACGTACAGGCCCTTGCTATACTTTTGCTTCTACCCAAGTTCTGCTTGAAGTTGCGACTAACCTACTTACTAAGATAGTGAACGGGGGAACTTTAAACTTTTTGGCCTTATATATTAGCTTCATCTTGGAAATTTTGAACTTTTTGGGGCCCGGTTGTTGAAGAAGAGAGCTTACTAAACCCATTGATCTGCGAATAACTGTCGCCGGCTTTGGGAGGTGCGGAAGCTTGGGCTACCGCCGGCTACCGCTAGCATTGGCGAGTCCGAACCCCACACCGTCCCACACTCTTACGTGATCCCTAAGCCTGACCTGCAGCCGACCAAATCTACATTTTCCGAATCCTTTGAGTGTTTCTTCACGTAAGTCAGAAAAAAAGACAGGGTTTTTGGGCCACAGGAAAGTCTGAACTTGCTAAGGTAGTTGTCACCCACTTCCTCAACGATCTCCGGAAGCACGGAAAGCGCCCGGGTGATAACGGACAGTTGCACCCCAGATCTGGTAAGACGTAGTCAAGTTCTTCAAAAGGGCTCCTTGAAGGAATCCATAAAAGGGTTCTGTAGGGTTTGGGGTTTAGGGTTTAGGGTCTACTTGGAGGTTGATGGGACTCAGTAAGTCGGGGCATAAGTCCTTGAAGTGGGCTTATAAGTGTCGTTTATAGGTATAGTTGCCTCCTGTATAACTCTAGTTACTAAGTACCTTGATTCCTTACTTACATTCCCAATATAACTCGCCAGCAACACCGGTTTTAGGGTTTAGGCTTCAGGGGTCAGGTTTTGGCATTAGGGGTTCGGGTTTAGGCTTTGGGCATTACGGTTTAGGGTTTGGGGTGGGGGTTTCGACCGGATTTCTCATTAATGTAGTATAAGTTTCGGATATGGGTAGTTCTCTAAATTAGGGTCCCTTTGTAGGTCCCAAATATGTACGGCACCCTTATGAAAAGGAGCCGAGGAAGATCCTAGTTTAGATGCAAGGTTCAAGACGTCGGGTGCAGATTTGGGGGTTTGGGCTTGGGCCAGTAATGTAGGAAGCTGATTAAGGAACCTGCCTACAACCCCCAAATAGTAGGATTCATACAGGGAACCTCCCCCTAAACCCTGAACCTTCAGCCATAAAGGCCCAAGGTTTCTTCAGGTTCCTGCAGCGGGATTTGGAGATGTTGGGGTCGAGGTAGGGTCTGGCGGGTTATTGGAACCAAAAACTCGAAAACCCCTAGACCCCAAACCCTGAAGAACCCCGAAGCCACTAAACCCTAAACCCCCAAACCTCCTTTCCCAACGCAGCGGCAAGCACTGGAGAAGAGAGCTTCGAAGCCGCAACCACGGGACGGAACCCAATCCATGAACTACAGGGGTTGTAAATAAAGGCAACCACCCTAAATCCTAAACCACTACTTGGAGGGGCAGGGGACTTAGTAAGTCGTTTATAAGTGGGGTTATAATTGGGCGAACTCCATTTAGGGTACTTATAACTCTACTTATAACCTACTTAATACGTCCCCTGCCCCTCCAAGTAAACACCGGGGCTCCTGTATTGCCTTGCAGGAGCTTCAGAAACCAAGGGACCCTGAATCCCTTACCCCAAATTCCCAAACCCTGAAACATACTCTGAATATCTGAGTAGGTAATCTTGAACCTCGTGGGGTTTAAATGATCCTACAATAATTGCAAAGGTTTGTTTGTTTTTTTTGGGCTAGGATCCTCAGCCCGTATGATGGTACGGCCTCTTAGTTCTCAAAAATGCCCAGGTACACAGGCTTCCCTACTCTGGGTGTTGAGACGCAGACCATGGAGAATCTCGTTTACTATAGAAGGGCTTGATCGTAGCTAATGGTTTTTTGTGACAATGACAACGCCTCACCCAGCTTGAAACCCCCTAAACCCTAAACCCTAGACCCTAAGGATATCCTGGCCTCTGGACCAACACCCAGCCCGCCTACTTGGAGGATCCTTAAACGGTTCTTTGAAGCGTTCGGTAAGAGGGATCTACAGGGTTTAGGGTTGGAGGAGCATGGGACCCAGTAAGTAAGATTACGAGCACTTCAAATCGGGTTTGCAAATACATGCTCTTGTAGTCTCCTTTGCAACAATCCCTCTTGTAGTTTCCTTTGCAACAATCCCAGGAACTAAGTCCCCTGATCCATTCATTTGAGTACACCCGAAACTCAGGAACCACCATGATGCAGGTGTCGGGGATGGGTTTTCAGCGTTCAGAGCTGACGGTTCTTGGGGCATCGAGTTGACTCTAGCACCCTGAGGCCATAAATAAAGCACTCAGGCCCGCAGCCCCCCAAAACTCTAAATCCCAAGGCCCGTGTAGACCCTCAGCAATAAACACAAGCTTAAAGCTCCACCCCAAAGCTAGAGATCGCGATGACTTAAACCCCGAAACCCTAAGACCCTAAAGCCCCAACCCCTAAACCTCAAATCCTGAACCTCAAACCCTAAACTTTGAGCCCCAAAACCCTAAAGCCGTAAAGGAATAAGATGAGTCTTTGCGTCTTAAGGTATATTCAGGGCTCTATCTTCCAGGACCCTTAAGGGCCCTTTCATAGAGTCCTTATAGCATTCAATAGTGGGTATTTGCGGTATATTGGAGGGTGGTTGGGGGCTCTATCTTGGGAGCATCGAATGCGTTTTGATTGAAGGCTGCGTAGCTATCAAAGGAGGGGAAGGTTTGGGGTTTACGTTTGCAGCTTTAGGTTTTCTAGTCCGCAGTTTAGGTTTGGGGTTTTAGAGTAGAGTTCAGGAGTTCTGCACGTGGGAGCTTAGGTACTTTATCTTGAAGCCATCAATACTGCACATAATTCCGCTCCAAACCTCGAGCTTTTGAATCGTCACCCAGACAGCCAGACATACGGTTGATGAGATAAATCCTGCAGTGCCCATAATCAGGAAATATATGGGTGGTTGTCAAAATTATGGCCCCTAATTGGGTACCCTAACTATTAGGTGCCGTATTATGATAAGGACCCAGAAGGGAGCCTAATTTTGACAACCACCCATATATACCACAACTCCCATTGTCTGGGGTCATTAAGGCAGGGCCTATTGAGACCTCCTGCTTTCGCAGCTAAGGTCCGCTTGAAACACCTGGAACCCTAAAACCCCCCCTTTCCTTGGCATCCTTCTGGTTGGCTCTTAGGACTTTAACTTTCTGGCTTTCTATATGAACTATAATAAGGGGGCCAAAAGTTTAACTTTTAGGAGGGGTTCAGAAGCCAGCCAAGTTTTGTAAGCACTAAACCTTTGGGGGGCCTACCCGAAACTAAAACCTCATGTCTAAGCGCAAAGCCACCTCTCTTGCCTTTGTTCGGGGTCTTACCCTAAACCATCAACCCTTAGCCGGGAGGGTATCCGAACGCCTACAGTAGAGGCTCAAAAGTTGGAAACCCCATAGCCTTAATCCTTAAGAGCAATGTATAGGGAATCCCAGCACTATTTGGCCTTAATCCGGTTTCCAACTTTATGGGGTTTACTGTAAACCGTTATGCGCCGAGGAATTCTCACCTTCGCGAATCGTTTGGCATGACTGAGGAGCTGCTCGCCTTACCATGCCAAACAGAGGCTTAAGGGGTATGGGGCCCATTGTGCTATATTCATAATAAGGAACCCGTAATAATGGGTTTAGGGCACCGGGTTTGGGGTTTAGGGCATCGGGTTTGGGGGTTAAGGTGTAGGGTTTAGGGCTTAAGGTGTAGAGTTTAGGGTTTAAGGTGTTGGGTCTGGGGTTTAGACTAAAAATGGGTTGGGGCCATTTCTACTGTAGATTTATGTTGGACTGCGAGGAATAATCTTGCTGGTTATGCAGGCCTTCGTAGCACTGCTAGCAGCTCTTTGGGGTGGGGTGGGGTCCAGGATTTCGGGACTTTCCTGGGGTTTGCGGTTTAGGGTTTAGGATTTGCTGGATCCGTAAAGCCCTATCCGCAAATTCATCAAAACCAACACTTACACAACCTGCAACAGCTCTACCACAACTCTGCAAACTTACAGAAACCCATGTAAACCCTGGAGAACTTAGAAGAGGAACTCAACAACCTCTTGACTGGCTATCTGTTGAAATCTGGCTTCCTATCCTACACACCCTAACCCCCCCTTATAGACTCCTTATGATCCCTAAACCCTAACCCTAAACCCTGAAGCCTTATGATCCCTTAAACGGCGCCCGAAGACGGGATCCTTTAAGGGATTTTTGGAGGTTCCTTTAGGGGGTCCTGTAAGGCATCCCACCTTAAATCCAAGGGTAAAAGGATGGACCTTTAATAAGGACCCTTGGGTATATACCCTTAATATAGCCATTATATACCCATTATATAGCCCATTATAGGGTAGGGGTCCCGATTCAGGGTCCCTCCTGTTCCCCTTTTGATTTTCAAGCCCTCAGCCCCTCATGTCCTCCCAGGCAGAAGGGTGTGCTGATCAACCGCATCGCGCCCACGTCCTCCGCAGCCGATGTTCTGAAGGCCTGGGCCTAAACAAACAAACCTAGGGAAGCTCAAGGACTCCTAGAAGGGCTCCTTAAAAAAGGGGTCAAATCAAATTCTTAAGGTTTAGGGTTCTTAGGGTTTAGGGTTTAAGGCTTCGGGATTTCAGTTCTTTTTATGTAAGGCTTTGGGCTTCGGGTTGAATCGAAAGCTTTGGGGTTATAGTTTGGGGCTCTGGGCTTTAGGGTTTTGGGTTTAGGGTTTAGGGTTTAGGGTTTAGGGTTTGAGTGAACTCCTCTCTACTGTAACATACTGTTGCAAAAGAGCGCCTGACAGAACGATAAGCGAAGCAGAATGTCCTGAAAGGCTTCAGATGATGCTTGCCATGGGGTTTAGGGCCTTGGGCGGCGCTGCCCTAAACCCTAAACCCCTAAACCCTAAACCCTGGTTGGGTTGACTTTCTAAGCTTCCTGCTCCCGTGCTCGCACCACAGACCTGACTGGACGTAATTCGTGACAGCGTTGCTTTTCGGATCTGCATGTGCGGGAGCTCCTGTTCCTCTACTGGATAGATGAACTTGAGAGTGTCGTCCGTTCGAGCATGACCGATACCAGTGCTCACCCTGAAGCCTCAACCCTAACAAGAATGCGTACTTGGAGGATCATGGGACTTAGTAAGTAAAGTTATAAGCACCTTAATTGGGGTTATAAGTACTTATAAGTATAGTTACCTTAGTTACCTTATTTATAATCCCAGCTACTAAGTTCCATGATCCTTTCAGTAGCTATTGAAGCAGGCCTACTATCCACCAGCCCCTGCTCCTGCCAGTGTCATGAGTATGATTTCAGCACCGCACATGTCTTAAGCTGCTCTGATACCTTAGATCCCCAATACCCAACCTTTAAGCTTTTTGGGCTCTCATAGTTTGGTAGGAACCGGAAAGTTGAACCTTTCATTTCTGTGGTTTATAGAGTAAGGAAGATACTGCTTCAACATGGGTTTCACAGAGCTGTAGCCGTCTTAAACCCCAAAGTCTCAGACTCTGGGACCTTGCAGGCAAACGACGTGCTCCTGGCTTTTGACGGCGAGCCCATCGGCAACGATGGTACGATCAAGTTCCGAAGACACGAGCGGGTGATGTACACCTGGCTCGTCGCTGCTCGGCTGCAGGAACAGACTCCCAGCCGCCAAGCACGTGCGGAACCCTCAACCCTAAACCTCAAACCGTTAACCTTAAAGCCGTAAGCTGGGAGCCCGATCTCCGAAAAACACTCAGTGACTTAAGGGACATGCAATGAATAATAGCAGGATCTCTCCCTACTCAAAAGCATCATGGGGCTTAGTAACGAGGGTTACCATTATAACGGTAGCTGTACTTACAAGTACTTGTGAACCCAATTAAGGTACTTCTGGCCTTGATGAAGTTTGATGATCCTCGAAGTAGCATGGTTTGAAAATCATATTCCTTTAATCAATCAAGGGATTCGGGCATGTCTGGGATAGCCGTCGTTGCATCCACGTATCGCGCAGCTATTCTGCTCCAGTCGTAGATGGCAGGCAGGGATCCACCCTAAACCGTCCTACTTGTTCCCTCAGGCTCCAAAACTCCTTAATTGAGGAATGTTGCTTGAGCCATAATAGTGATCCCTTTGCAATTTAAGGTATGTATTCCTTGATTGAGGGTTTTTTGGAGTCTCTGGGTAGGCACCACTGGGGGCCCATATTCGTCGTAGCATTGATGATTGGGGTGTAGGGTTTGCAGATCCGTGCTCTGTTGTGTCAGGAAGGGCTCGGGCTCTACTACCTTGGTAGCTGAGTGGAGACGCTTCACACTTGTTGGGAGAGTATCACCTACTATAAACCCAAAAGTGTATATACACTTTTGGGGGCTTATGAACTCGGCAGCTACTAAAAAGCCCCCATAAACCGAGCCCAGGTTCTCAGGCAGCACGCCTCTTGAATGTCGGGTTCCCTGGATTACAGGAGCCTCGACCCTTAACCTCAAATCCTAAACCCTAAACCCTAACCCCTAAGCCCCTGAAGCCCTAAACCCCTAACTCACAGATCCCTAGTTCCTTGACTCAGAAAATCTGCTTACCAGGCACAGAAGTTCTTCGGTGAGTCAGCCAAGCTTACCGTGCTTCGGGAAGGCCAGGATCCCCTCTGGGTTTGGGTATTTTTCGTTGATTGTTTAGGTACGGCCCCCATACACTAAGAGTCTATAATAGGGCTACTATTAAGGTTCTAATAGATCTATATTATGAATATTATTCAACTGTTACTGAGTGGGGGCCGTACCTAAGGTTTATTGTTTAGGGGTTTAGCCTTAGGGTTTTGGGTTTGGGGTTCATGGTTAGGGTTCAGGATTTTAGTTTTAGGGTTTAGGGTTTGGGTTAGTTGAGGGGTTTGGGGGTTCGGGGCTAAATGTTTGTTTGGGTTTGGTTCTTGGGTTCAGGGGCCTTTGTGGGTTTCAGGGTTTATGTTTTAGTGTTTAGGACTGTTTCGGGATTGGATATCAGTGCCGTGACAGCGAAACTGGCAGGTTCCCAGTGCACCCTTACAGATCCCCTTAAAGAACCTTCTAAGGAACACCGAAAGGCACTTTCTTCAAACTTCCTAAACCCAGAACCCCAATCTAACCCTTGAGCTGAACCCTAACGTCCAAGCCGTAAAGCCCTACACCCTCAACCCCAATCTAACCCTTACGCCCCAAGCTCGGCGGATTTCCAAGCCCGAAACCCAAAACCCTCAACCCCAATCTAACCCTTAAGCCCCAAGCTCGGCGGATTTCCAAGCCCGAAACCCAAAACCCTCAACCCCAATCTAACCCTGAAGCCCCAAGCTCGGCGGATTTCCAAGCCCGAAACCCAAAACCCTTCAACCCACAAATCTAACCCTCAAGCCCCAGCTCGGCGGATTTCCAGCCCGAAACCCAAGAACCCTCAACCAATCTTAAACCCTCAAGCCCCAAGCGCGGTGGAGTCACGCCCGAAACCCAAAACCCTCAACCCCAATCTAACCCTTAAGCCCCAAACTCGGCGGATTTCCAAGCCCGAAACCCTAAACCCTCAATCCCAATCTAACCCTTAAGCCCCAAACTCGGCGGATTTCCAAGCCCGAAACCCAAAACCCTCAACCCCAATCTAACCCTTAAGCCCCAAACTCGGCGGATTTCCAAGCCCGAAACCCAAAACCCTCAACCCCAATCTAACCCTTAAGCCCCAAACTCGGCTGATTTCCAAGCCCGAAACCCTAAACCCTCAACCCCAATCTAACCCTTAAGCCCCAAGCTCGGCGGATTTCCAAGCCCGAAACCCTAAACCCTCAACCCCAATCTAACCCTTAAGCCCCAAACTCGGCGGATTTCCAAGCCCGAAACCCAAAACCCTCAACCCCAATCTAACCCTTAAGCCCCAAACTCGGCGGATTTCCAAGCCCGAAACCCTAAACCCTCAATCCCAATCTAACCCTTAAGCCCCAAACTCGGCGGATTTCCAAGCCCGAAACCCAAAACCCTCAACCCCAATCTAACCCTTAAGCCCCAAACTCGGCGGATTTCCAAGCCCGAAACCCTAAACCCTCAACCCCAATCTAACCCTTAAGCCCCAAGCTCTAAGCTCGGCGGATTTCCAAGCCCGAAACCCTAAACCCTCAACCCCAATCTAACCCTTAAGCCCCAAGCTCGGCGGATTTCCAAGCCCGAAACCCTAAACCCTCAACCCCAATCTAACCCTTAAGCCCCAAGCTCGGCGGATTTCCAAGCCCGAAACCCAAAACCCTCAACCCCAATCTAACCCTTAAGCCCCAAGCTCGGCGGATTTCCAAGCCCGAAACCCAAAACCCTCAACCCCAATCTAACCCTTAAGCCCCAAACTCGGCGGATTTCCAAGCCCGAAACCCAAAACCCTCAACCCCAATCTAACCCTTAAGCCCCAAGCTCGGCGGATTTCCAAGCCCGAAACCCTAAACCCTCAACCCCAATCTAACCCTTAAGCCCCAAACTCGGCGGATTTCCAAGCCCGAAACCCTAAACCCTCAACCCCAATCTAACCCTTAAGCCCCAAACTCGGCGGATTTCCAAGCCCGAAACCCTAAACCCTCAACCCCGATCTAACCCTTAAGCTGCAAACTCGGCGGATTTCCAAGCCCGAAACCCTAAACCCTCAATCCCAATCTAACCCTTAAGCCCAAACTCGAAATGCGAACCCGAAGCCTCCCTGCTGGGCCATGTCGAGGCAAGAAGATGGAGGTGGAAATTGCCAAGCTCCATCCGGAGGCTGTGCTGGGCTAGGAGCGTTAAGGGTTCCTTAAAGGATTTTCTTAAAGGGCGCCTAAACTCTAAACAACCTTAAATCCGGATTTTCTTAAAGGGTTCCCTTAAAATTTTCCTTAAAGATTCCATCAATAAGCCTGCCTTACAGGCTTCTGTTAAGGGCTCCTTACAGTTTTTGTTTAAGGTTTCCTTTCAAGAGCGGCTTGTAGAGTGTCCTTGCAGGGTTCCTCTACGGGTTCCTCTGAACGATGGCTTGCAGTGTGCCGGTAAGAGCGCGAATGAATGCATCAATGAAGGGATGGATGAATGAATGTATGTATGTATGTACGTATGTCTACAGACATATACATAAATAATGTGCACGTACCTGTTCATGCATATATACATATGCATACATATATAGACACAGAGAGAGAGAGAGAGAGAGATACACACACACACACACACACACACACACACACACACACACACACACACACACACACACACACGCACATATTCTCACATGCATGCGGCCGTCCCATCTTTGCACGAAGTAGATCGGACCCGGTCAGGAACCGGTGCAGTTTGGAAGTGAATTCCTGGCCTTGGCTTGAAAGGGCTTTAGTGCTTAGGGTTTGGTGTTTAGGAATGGTCTCTGGCCTTGACTTGAAAGGGCTTTTGTACTTCCGGTCCCTCGGACTGCAGCCACAGGATTTTTTAGTTTCGAGAAGCAGAATCAGAGTTGGCTTGGAGCTTTTTGTCATGCATTATGGGAGTGACCCGTGCCGGTTTGTGGAGCCAAGGCGGGGCATAAGTTGAGAAACTATGCAGCTCAAGGGATTTTCGCCCAAGCCCCAAAACCTCCAAGCCCCGAAAAGCTTAAATCCTGGAAAAGGCACTGAATCTCAGAAGTTCATGCCACAATCCCACGTCTACAAGTAGCACCTTTTGACAACTCCGAGCGCAAAAACGCGTGAAACTCCCGAAGACAGATCCCAACCGGAGCTTGATACTTAGATCTGCCCAACACCCCTCGCCCGAAACTTTGAATTCCCAAGACCCCGCCCCACCCCACGTTTTTGTTCCATCCTGAAAGGCCCTATTAGCTTCACAACCTGAACCCAAGAGTTCGCCTTGGCAGCGTTTGGGGTTAGGGTTAGGTAAGCCCAAAGCCCGAAAACCCCAAATACCCTAAATCCCAAACTCTCAAGGCCTTGAGCCCTCAAGAGGTGCCCCTGGTGCCCGTACACCTCTTCGACAAGCCGCAACCAGGAACCTCTTTGAAGGTTTGGTTCTTTAGCGCTTAGGGTTTTAAGGAGTTTAGGGAGTTTAGGGAGTTTAGGGAGTTTTGGGAGTTTAGGGAGTTTAGGGAGCTTAGGGAGTTTAGGGTTAGGGTTTAGGGTTTAGGGTTTGAGGCCTCAACCTTACTTAGAGGATCATCGGACTTCGTAAGTAGGTTATAACTGGGGTTATAAGTCCCCTAAGTGGGGTTATCCTAATTATAACCTACTCATAACCTTACTTACTAAGTCCCACGAGCCTTTATGTAAACCGTAAACCCTAAACCCTAAGGTTTGGCTCTTTAGGGTTGGAGCTTCAGGGTTTGGGGCCTCAGGATTTGGGGTCTGGGGATGGGGTCTTCAGGATTTAGGGTTTAGGATTTAAGAATTCAGGGTGTAGGGTTTAGGTTTAGGATTTAAGAATTCAGGGTGTAGGGTTTAGGTTGTAGGGGTTAGAGTTTAGGGTTTCAAGTTCAGGGTTGAACGTAGTTAGGGTAAAGCCTCAGAATCATTGGGTGGGAAGAAGCTGCTATTGCAAGTTTAAGGTCCGAATCCCTCCCCGCCGCTTAACAGTGTGAACATACTTCTTCTTCTGCTGCTGCTCCTGCTCCTACTCCTACTCCTATCACTGTTACTCTCACTCCTACTGCTCCTGCTGCTACCACTAAAACTACGGACCCTCCTGCAGCAACAACAACGACAACTACTACTGCTACTACCACCACAGCTTCTACTACTCTTGCTTCTGCTGCTGCAGCTACGCTTATGATGCCACACACCACTACTACAGGAACTTAGAGTATTCCTATCTTTCAACAAGCACTTGACTTGCCTGTAGTGACGGTGGGCCTAAGCCTACTAAGCCTTGGAAAAGAAGGCCCGAAACCATAAAACCAGGACTACTTGGAGGGTCGGGGGACTTAGTAAGGAGGTAGTAAGTAGACTTATAAGTACCCTAAAAGGGACCCTAATTGGGGTTATGGTACTTATAAGTCCCGAAAATAACCAGTTACTAAGTCCCCCGACCCTCCAAGTAAGGGTTTAGTGAGCCTCCGAACGGAGGGCCTTCGTACTTCATCATCTGCGGCCTGGTGTTCACAGCTCCACGGATGCGTTTGCTGCCGCGTCATAGCCCGACCTAGACCTCAAAAATAGGATTTAGGGTTTAGGGGTTTAGGGCTTAGGGCCTTGTCTACGCACTCCAATCCAGGCCATCTTTAGGGGCATGCTTCGGTTGATGATATAAAGCCTGCATTACCTTAAGGACCCTAAACTATGGGAATTATGGTATATTCCGTATTATGGGTAGTGCAGGATTTATATCATCAACCGTTGGAGTGTATAGGTAAGCAAGTATTCCACCAAACGTTGACGGAAAGGGGTCCAGAGCTTCCGATGACGGGTCAGCAAGACTCGGCCGCACCACCCAAACTCCCCTAACCCAGGAATATACTCTACCCTCAATCCTTTTCGGGATCTGTCTTTCATGTGGGTGGTTGTCAAAATGGGGTCCCTTTATGGGTACCCTCTGTAATAGGTGCCGTATTATAATAAGGACCCAAAAATATCGGCAGGCTGGGAACATTGGCATGCACTCTGCTAGATACCACACTCCACGATGGTGCAGAAGTCCCGCAGGATTCACTCCGCCCGAGGTTTACGCGTTGTGGCCTGTTCTGTCGGCTCCATGAAATGATGAGCCGGGTTGTGGGGTTCGGGTTCTCAACCTCTTCATAGTGCTAGCACTCTTTTCCCTGGACCAGAAACTTTGCTAGTATTGAGGTCGGTTTCTCTCTGAGTCGCAGGCGTGATCATGTGCGAGGAGATAGGATGGTCTTTTCGCTCACCTGGTAATTGCGGAACGATCCAGATTACTCTCTTCACACCGTGACCTGTGGAGCAAAAGATCTGAACCATGGGCTTATCAAGTTGGCTCAAAATACCCCCGAAACCCTAAACCACAACGACCATATTAACTGTTGCCTTAAACCCTAAACCTAAAACCCCAAACCCTAACCCCTAAACCCTAAACCCATACATTTGAAGGCCTTAAGCCCGATTGGCCATGTAAACCCACAGCCGACGATCCCAAACCCCCAATGACAACGCCGAAGCACGCCAAGGGGCTTCGGATGCAGGTGAACAATGGGTAGTTCTCTACACTAGGGTCCCTTCTAGGATCCTTTTATAGGGGTGTCGTACTATTTCGGGGACCATAAAAGACCCTACTTGGAGGGGCAGGGGACTTAGTAAGTAGGTTATAACTAGAGTTACAAGTACCCTAAATGGAGTTACCACCCCAAGAATAACCCTACTTATAAAGATTTTACTAAGTCCCCTGCCCCTCCAAGTATGGTCCCTTTCAGGATCCCTTTGTAGGGGTGCCGTACTGTTTTGGTGACCACAGAAGACCCTAATTTGGAAACCTGCCCAAATGACGATGCAGCTCAGGTGCTCTCTGAGCCGTTCCTTGAAACCGAGTTCGGCAACGACTGGGAACTCTGTCATTCACATTGTGCCACGCGGGTTAGGGTTTTAGAGTTTTAGGGTTTAGGGGCTTAGGGTTTAGGGTTTAGAAGTTTAGGGTTCAAGATTAGGGCGTCATACATCAGCATGAGACTATGTACCAGCACTCTGCTGCACATGACGAAGGCCCTGGTGTTTTTTGGAGACATTTGCGTCGTCGGTGCTTTAGTTCACGAAAAGGAACTCAGTTACCTCCTTATTTTCAAGCTCATGGGACTTCGCAAGTATATCTGTGGCTATATAAGTAACTATACCTTAAGCCGGAACAACCTACCTTTTTAAGGACTTATATAAGGAAATCATAATAAGGAACCCTAAAAAGGTAGGTTATTCCGGCTTAAGGTAGGTCTAGTTGCCCTAAGCATAATCGTAGTTACTAAGCCTCGTGATCCCAGAGACTCCAAAACCCTTTACTCAAAGAAATAAATTTATGGTTTAGGGTTTAGGGTTTAGGGTTTAGGGTATACCTTAGTTTATGGAAGGACCCTTATTCTGACTTAAGGTATATTCCTTAATTTAAATTAAGGAACCCTAAACCCCTGAACCCTGAACCCTCAACCCTGCATAAGGTATTTTTCCTTAGGTAGTTTTCCTTATATATTTTAGTTTTAATTCAGGGACCCTAAACCCTAAATCCTGAACACTGTGCAAGGTATATTCCTTAATTTTAATTCAGGAACCCTAAACCCTAAACCCCTAAACCCTAAACCCTAAACCCTTCATAAGGTATATTCCTTAGTTAAGGGGTTTTGGGAGGTCTCGGTGGGAGTCGGCGGAGGTACTGCTTTGATCGGTGAGTCAGGGATGCCTAGCCCTTCCAAAATCTCTTAATTAAGGAAACTTACCTCAAATCACATTAGGGCTCCGGTTAAGTACAATTTTTTTAAGGCATATTCACTGAATGAGGGATTGTGGAAGGTCAGGGTTAAGTTTGGGGGTCGAGGTCACACTTTCTTGTCAGGGCTTTCGGATTTGGGGTGTAGGGCTTCTTTGTCAGGGTTTTATCTTGAACGGTTGTACTTATGCCGACTATGAATCACCAGAAATCAAAAAGCCCCATACCGCGATCCCTCAGAAACCCCAGGTAAGTGATTTGAAGCAAATGCTCAATTAGTCGCTTTTGGGTTTGAACAGGCCACAGAACCAGGCATCGTCGTAGTAAGGTACCTCCAATTTCCTAGAAAGCACTTTCTTGCAAGGGGACTCTCAAGCTCACTTACATCTACAGCAGGATCGGCCATTGTTGGAGCAACCTATAGATCTTTGCGAAGATCACTACCACCACGAAAGAGGTGCTCGGCCAGTTAGCGGAATGGTAACTAGATAACTCTATGTGTTGAATTCTGAAATAGTAGGGTGTGCAGGCTCCCAACTCCAAGAGCGCCGTTGCGTTTATGGAGACCTTTGGTGAAGAGATCCAGAACTCCGACGGCCATGGAGAGCCATTTGAAGAAGAGGTCGACCGTCTCGACGTTGGAGCACAGGCAGGACTACTGCAAGTTCAGCTTGCGATCTCTCCTGGCAGGGCTGAGCGGCAGCGAAGACCGATCCATGTCCAAAGATTACGTCGGTGGTGGTAAAGGAAAGCTGGCGATGGTGGCCATATGGAATGCTCCTGCCGCGGACCGAGCGTGGAGCAAGCTTGTGTCGCCGGAGCACATCAAGTCAAAGATGACTTGAGTGGCATGCAGAGTTTACGATAGAGACCTTAACAATTAAAATTGGGTTTTGGGGCCCACTATACGCATATTAAAAAATAAGCAGCCCCCAAAACAGTATTGGTAATTGTAAGGCCCCTATAGTAGGGTGCCATGCTAGTTACCGAAAGTCGTATCTGCCAGATTGAGGGGGCAGTAGCAAGATGCAGTATTTGCCATCCCCCCAAATGCCCCTAAACCCTAAAGCCTAAGCCCTTAAATCGCAAACCCAGAGCCCCCAAGCTCCGGGCATTTAACCATCATGTGTGACACTCGCATACAACAGGCTTTGGATCCGTCCCTAAACTCGAATCCCCAAACTCAGAAGGGTTTAGGGTTTAGGGTTTTAAGAAAAAAAGGGCCTCAATAATTACTTACACTCCCCAAAACTTTATTCGAGATGATTAAGGCCCGTATATTAGGCTCCCTCAAGCCTCTCAAACCCATCCCCTGAACTTTCTGATGCAAGGAACACAAGGCACCAATCGAGATGGTCAAGTTCGCAGTGCAGGCTCCGGGTTTGTTCGGAGCTCTTCTGAAAAGCATCGTCGGGCTTTGTAGATACCGATAATTAGGGTAAATATACCTTTAAGTACGACTTATGACTCCAATTACGGTACTTATCGCCTTACTTACCTGTTCCCAATGATTCTCCAAGTAGGTTTCCCGGTAGTACCCTTTGCCCTTTTATTTGGGTGTTTCCTGGTTAAGACTGAACAACTGGAAGCGGGGTACAAGTACCCTCATTTTGGAGGGGACACTGGAAGCCTGCGCTTTAACGGGTGTTATCGGGGTTCATAGGGTTTTTAAGGGTTTGACATCGGTTCTATATGGGTTTCATCGTCTCTGTCTACACCCCCATGTGTGTACAGGGACCCTCACAAGCAGGTTTGGATCGTATTCACCATTACTACTCAGGTTAGTTTGGGCCACAAAACCCCCAAACACAGCGATTGAAAGTCTACGACTTTAGCGACCTAAAGCCCTCTACTCCTAGGCCCTGGACCCTAACGTGCCGCAGCCTAAGCTCCATCCACAAGCTCTGGCTTATGTGTGGCCTTGAACCCAGCCCTTAAACCTTAAATTGCAAAGACCTGTCAGTCTTAGTCGCGATCTTGCAGCCAACGGCCAACGACGCAAAAAACCCTAAACGCTGAATGCCCTTCCCAAAGGGTCTAAAGTACCTGTGTAGAATGTAGGGTTTCTACATTAGGAATTACCATCATCTTCTGGACAAGTATCCCCCATAACAGTACCTAGGAGCCATTGGGGTTGAAGCCGGAGGCCTAGATCCTTCATGAAGGTTCTGGGGACAGAGTAAGTGGATCATAAGTACCCAGGTCCTACTTGGGGGTTATAAACCCTAAACCTTAAACCCTAGGGCCCTAGGGTTTGGGGAACTCGATAAAACAGCCACTTACTAAGTCCCCCGACCCTTCGTTCTTGAATCCTTTTTGCGACCCCCGAGTCGCCTCTAACTGTGAGTTTTCGGGTTTAGGCCTCCGGGGCTTGGGGGAATTAGAGGGCTCCTTAAAGGGATCTACAGGGTTCCTTAAAGGGATCTATAGGGTTCCTTAAAGGGATCTCTAGGGTTCCTTAAAGGGATCGATGGGGTTTAGGGTTTAGGGTCTACTTAAAGGCTCATGGGGGCTTAGTAAGTAAGGTTCTAAGTAGGTTATAAATGGGATAGCCCCACTTAGGGGACTTATAAGCCCAAATGTAACCTACTTACTAAGTCCCATGATCCTTTTAAGTAGAGGTTTAGAGCTTCGGGTTTTAGGGCCCGTTGCTTTAGGGATTGGGGCCTCAAGGCCAGGCTTTTAATTGGTGTTTAGGGATTTTAGGGGTCCGGCCTTTCAAGTTTAGGGGCGACACCTGCCGTGGGCCTGAGACCTCGAATCCAGAACCCGTTTAGGGTTTCGGTGTTGCGGGTTTAAGGTTTCGGGTTTAAAGGTTGAGGGATTCGGACCCAAGTGACGGTGCGTCAGGGCCGTGCAAACTCCCGCGATCAAGAGCTCGTCGTGCTGACGCAGGTGGGTGTCTTCAGGGCTCCCCTGGGCCGAGACTGCTTCAGGGTTTCGGGTTTGGGGTTTCGGGTTTGGGGTTCAGCGTTTGGGGCCTAGGGTTTAAACTGCACTTGAGAGGACTTTCGCGGACTCCCAGACCCTAAATGCCAGGGTTGGGTAAGAGTCTGCTAGTCAATACTTGTATTTAGACTTCCCAACTTGCCATTTCATCACCGCAAGAAACCAAGAAACTGCCACGAAATCCTACATAGTCGAAACTGTGAACCCCTACACCTTCAACCCCGAAGCAAACCCTAAGTCCCACACCCTTGCTCCAGGCTTGTTGTGTAGACTGCACCGCTTCAGCCGAGGATGAAGGAACCACACCAGAAACCCCGAACCCGAAACCGTAATTCCACACACACACACACACACAGGTTTGGGGTTTGGGGCTTGGGGCTTGGGGTGGAGATAAATCAACCCTAACTTCCAAATCTAAACCCTAGGCATTAATACGGAAGACCTGAACCCCAGCTTTCGGCGAAACCGCAGTATGCAAAAACTCTTCAGACCTTCCAAATATCACTCTTTTAAAGAATACGCCTTGAATCATATTAGGGATGCTACTTTAGGGTTTGGGCCTTAGGGATGCTACTATAACTATAACCAAATTGATACTCCCATCATGTTAAGGATCCTATTCTAACTCAAGGTACATTCTTCATATTAGGGATCTTACTCTAATTTATGGGTATATTCCTTCGATTAGGGGTCCGACTATAATCTCAGGTCTATTCCTCAGATTGGGGATCCTACCCCATTCGCGGCATATTCTTTTAGTGACTTTCGTGGAGTTTCTGGGTCCTTCGGTTGATGATGTAAATCCTGCATTACCTTAAGGACCCCATCCTATGGGAATTGTGGTATGTTCCTTATTATGGGTAGTGCAGGATTTATATCATCAACCGTTGCAACGGCGAGGTCCTAGCGCACGAACTTACTGTCGGCATCTTGGCCAGCAGATGAGGAGCCGACCCCGTGGTTTAGGGCTTACGTTAACTTAGGGGTGCTTAGAGATTATTTTTGGTTTTTTGGTTTGTACAATCTCTAAGAAACAGCTAGAATTAAAATTTTTGCTAGGGTTCTAAGTTCAGTATAGTTTAGGGCTTACCTTAACCCGTGAATCACCTACCTTGTTAAGGACTTATATAAGGAAATCATAGTAAGGAGCCCTAAACCCGAAAGTGACCCGAACACCCTGCACTGTAGACTTGCCCTTATAGCTCATGCTCTTGAGTCCCTGATCCTGACACGGTGTGTAAGGTCTAGGGTTTAGGAGTTTAGGGTTAGGCTTTAGGGGTTTAGGGTTACCTTAAACCTTACACCCTAATCCTGATAATGAGACCCCGACCCCCAAATCCTGAACTTCCTGAACTTCTACATGCGAGTTAATATGAGCAAGCAATAAATCCATCCTTCAGTGCATTCTGTCTGTGCAGTTTTGCAGCTCTGGGCTTCAGTAGAAGGGTTTAGGAGGGGTTCAGTAGGTTTCAGTGCATGAGTAGAAGGGTTTAGGAGGGGTTCAGTAGGTTTCAGTGCTTCAGTAGAAGGGTTTAGGAGGGGTTCAAGTGCAGAGGTGTAGGGTTTAAGTGTTGGTTATTATAATCCCTAAGAAACATCTATTATTAGAATTTTTGCTAGGGTTCTAAGTTCAGTATAGTTCAGGGTTAATGGGCATCGGGTTGAGATGTGAAGGGACTGAATATCTAAGCATAACTCTGGGCGACGATCCATCTCCGCAAAGTGGAGCTCCAGGCAGGGTGTTTGATGAATGCTGCGGTTGATGCTAAAAATCCTGCATTACCCATAAGAAGGAATATACCATAATTCCCATAGTTTAGGGTCCTTAAGGTAATGCAGGATTTATATCATCAACAGTAGCATAGGGGTCGGCATAATTACCAATAGGATTTCTTACCGTTCCGGACTGTATCTCGATGACAATGTACCTGAAAGCCCTATTCCAACTAGCAGGGCCCTTATATTAACTGAAAAGATGAGTTGGGGGTGAACGACTTTCTGCCCGATGAACTTCGTCTTTGGGTTTACTTTCTTTGGCATCCACCAAAAACATTTCCGCCAA
Organism: Symbiodinium sp. CCMP2592; assembly: GCA_905221615.1. Taxonomy (NCBI): domain Eukaryota; class Dinophyceae; order Suessiales; family Symbiodiniaceae; genus Symbiodinium; species Symbiodinium sp. CCMP2592. The sequence continues at coordinate 76,327 of CAJNDT010002546.1, forward strand.
GCTGCAATATCCGGTGCCGGTAGTGACCTGAATCATCAGTAGTTCCATGCCTCACCGGGTTCCCTGAACATGAGTTCAGTATACTATACTCTGAATCCCTTTTCTCGTTAACAAGGGCTCCTGTAATGCACCTTGCACCCGTGAACAACCGTATACCACGAAAACACCACAATGCAGCCTATACTATAGAGATTTAATAAATGGGAGTTTCCCAAAATAGGGGATCCTAATATAGTACCCGAAATAGTAGGATTCAGTAGGATCCTTATTGTAGGGACCCCAAAATGAGGTACCCCCTAATTTTCGGAAACTCCCAAATAGGCCCTTTGTAAGGACCCCTAGTTGTAAAGATGGGAGGTTCTTGGGTTTCGGGGTGTCTCGGGTTGGCTTAGGATTTTGTTAAGGGGGCTTAGGGTTTTTTGCAGTTAAGGGTCGTTTGGGTTAGTTTGGGGCTTTCGGGCTTAATGTAGGGTAACGGGCGTAGTGTGATCCCTGCCACTAGGAAGGGTTTTGTTAACACAGGTTGCTGATCGCTGCATTGTCATGGGAGTTAGTAACTAGGGTCATTATTGGGGTACGTGTGCGTGTAAACTCTTACAACCCCAATAAGGTTGCTTGTCACGTTACTTGCTAAGTCCCATGAACCACCAAGTACAGGAAGAAATCCTTCAAACCATCAGCCGAAGCACTGCAACCCAAACAACCGAGCAAGCTGAATCCCACTTCCTGACGGTGCTGAGGTCAAAGGATGCTTGTGGGTTGTATGAGGGCATAGAAGGGCGATTACAGTGTCTAGGATGCCCAGTAGTACCCTTATTCCCTTTTTGTAGTCCTAGGATCCTTATAAAGTTACCCAATACCAAAAAGAGAGGCCTTTTTATTCTTATGTTACTGGGTATCCTAGGTGTTTACGGTTCCAATGCTGCTAGGCAGCCTAAAGCCCGGACAAAAACCCAAACCCCTAGACCATGCACGGCATCTCAACCGTAAATCCCAGACTCCTAAATCTCGAATCCCCAAAACCATAGACCAGCTTGCCAACACTCGAGTAGAACCGAGTGAGCCGTAGTGTAGACTTTGTAAATGCGCATTGTCGAAATGTTGACTCCGCCAGAAGACGACTGTGCTGATTAGGTAGGAACGTGATTAAGAGTCCCGGATCCTAGAACTATTAGGATCAAGACCAGCGGTTTCTTCATCGGGCTCCGATATTCGGCCAGGTGATCTGGTCTTGGTAGGTTCGTAGTTCTGAAGTACCACCGTGCTCGCATCCAGGTTGCAGGTTCAACTGCAATACGGAGCTGTGTAAAATGTTTAGTATGGGCTGCGCAGGACCCCTAAGGTTGGACCGGACAGGGAGACCCTAAGCCCGTAGAACCCTTAGTCTATTAGAGAAACCCTCATAAGAACACTTAAAGGAGCCCTTGTAAAGGAGCCCTCACAAGAGAGCCCTATAATCTATAGTACCTAAACCCTTGCCTATCGTCTCCATTGTAGTTCCTTTTTTGGTAAGCCAGTTTTATGGTTAGGATCCTATAATGTAGTTGTTGGTGAGCCAAAAAGGAACTACAATAGAACCCTATAGTCTATAGTACCTAGACCCTTACAACAAAGCTTTTGAAGGAGCCCTCACAATAGAACCCAACAGTCTATAGTCTATAGCACCTAAACCCTTACAACGAAGGCAGGTTGGCTACTTAAAGGCTCATTGGACTTAGTAAGTAAGGTTATAAGTAGGTTATAATTAGGATAACCCGACTTAGGGGATTTATAACCCCAGTTATAACCTACTTACTAAGTCTCATGCTCCTTTATAAACCCTAAACCCTAAACCCCATAGATCACTTTAAGGAACCCTATAGATCCCTTTAAAGAGCTCTTTTGGGACCCTTACTAAGTCCCATGATCCTTTAAGTAGGGCAGGGTTGGTCTGAGAAGAGACTTCGCTGCTCCGAGTTCGGCTCAGGCGCAAGGTTCGGCTTCCGGAGGGAAAGAGCCCTAAACAATAAACCTTAAAACTCTAAAACCCTAAACCCTAAACTCTAAACCCTGAACCCTCAAGCCTGAACTGCAGACAGTGCTTTAAAGGGGACTCTAAGGGCAATTAAAAGGGGTCTATAACAAGGGTTCTATAATATACTTGGAGGGTCGGGGGACTTAGTAAGGAGGTAGTAAGTAGACTTATAAGTACCCTAAAACTACTATTTGCTTAAGAAACCCCCAAAAAATAAAAATAATAATCCCTATATTACCACCATAAGGAATTTATTTTTTATTTTTTTGGTGGTTCTTAAGCAAATAGTAGAAAAGGGACCCTAATTGGGGTTATGGTACTTATAAGTCCCGAAAATAACCAGTTACTAAGTCCCCCGACCCTCCAAGTAGGGTTCAGCCAGGCATGTCGAAAACCATGGGCTGCCAAAGCAGGGTATGTGCGGAGGTGTCCTGGGCCTTGAGCGGAACTACGATTACCAGACTGTTCCTGGATCCTCATACGACCGTGGGCAAGTTGAAGACGATGCTCGAAACGCCAGCAAAGACGCCTTCGGAGTTTCTAGAGATTCTTTGTGACGGGAGCAAGCTCAAGGACCTTGCACCCTAGACCTTGAGCCACACTTAGCGAAGCACGCCGGCCCCAAAACCCCAGTACCGTAAGAAACAACAGATACTCAACACCCTAAATTCCAAGCCCCAAGACCCTAAAACGCGAAAGCCCCAAAGACCGTTAGGACTCTGCCTGCACCTCCAGCTTTGTTGCCTTTGCCTCTCCATCTGTGGCGTTGCTGGCCGTGCGCCGGGAGCCTCCGAAGCTGATCGGCTTCCTCAAGGAGGTACGGTTAATGAAATAAATCCTACATTACCTTCATGACCATACACTAAAGGAATTATCGTAGAAAACCCTGAACCCTAAACCCTAGACCCTACAAACCTTATCGTGGGGTATTGCAGGATTTCTATCATCAATCGAGGCCAGGGTTCAGGGTTCAGGGTTTAGGATCTACAGAAGATATACCCAGACCCCCGGGAGGATCCAAAAAGTAGATCCCTCAATGGGGGTTCCTATAAAGTACCCTTAGTAGTATAGGGCCCCAAATTAGCGGATCTACTTTCTAGATCCTCCCGGGGGTCTGGGTATCAATTAACGTAGGAACCTGCTTAAGAAACACTGGTCCTATAGACCCCAAAGTATCAGGATCTAGAGCACGAATAAAGCCTAAGGTTTCTTAATCACGTCTTCTCATTTACAATAAGAGGACGAATCGTAATCACCATCATCATCATGGTAGGACCAACAGCAAGAGTAATTGACAGTGATACATGCCCAAGCCCTACAGGGCTTGAGGTTTAGAGTTTTTTGGGTTTAAGGTTTGGGAGTCTACACCCAAAAAGGCCTTACCCCGAACCTTAAGCACTAAGAGCATCAAGCCCCAAACGCTGAACTCTTCAAACCCTAGTGAACCTTTAAGCCCTGAAAATCCCTGAACTGTAACCAAACCGTTCGCCCTAAAGCGCTCCAGCAAAAGCCTTAAACCCTTAACCAACTATAAAACCTGAAACCCGAAAAAACAAAAACTAAACAACCCCAATCCTGCCCCAGAGCGTCCTGAGCCTAAGGCCCTAGTTTAGAGTTTAGGGTTTAGCAGTATAGGCTGCAGTATAGGGTTTAGGTTTAGGGGTTTTGTAGATTAATTCAGCACCAGATGGAGCCGCACGCCCTGTAGGTATGGCAGAAACTACTGCATGGATCCCTGTCGCACAGATCCCAGAGCATTGCACCAGAAAGCAGAGTTGCGTGGGTCGTGTCTTACATCGTTGCATCAGATCGCGCCGGCATTCAGGTAAACCAGCTTGACACTTCTTGGGATGACCACGATGATTGGTGCCTGAGCTTGTAGGATTAAACTTTTGAATTGGTTGCACGTGGGCCACCGTGTAATTCTAAGAACTGAACATCGGCTAGCATCGAGATTTTCCCTCAACTGACAGGAGCCACTAAGGCTGTTTGGCACCTGCAACAAGTGCACGGCGTTGCATTATGCAGCTCTATGTGGCCAGGCCCAGTAAGTTTGAAACCCTTAACCTCAAGCCATCCCATACCTCAAAAGCCCCAAATCCCAAAACCCTAGACCCCTAAACTCTGAAGGCCAAGCCCCAAATCCCTAAACCCGACACCCTGGAAGCCCTAGCCCCTAAGGCCCAAACGCATGCCTAAACCCGAAACTCATGGCCTATAGGCCGCCCACCTTCGATGGTGGGCGGCGCTTAAGCCCCTCGACATCGATGGCGCAGGTCGATCCAGGACGCTCGTCCCACAGCCAGGGGTACTGTAGCACCCACGTTAGGCCCGGTGCCGGGACACGTTCTCTTCGGGACCATTGCTGGTCCCTTTTTCTCGTCAATACCCTAAACCTTTTTGGGGGGGGGCCAAGGAACCTCCAGTGGGAAGAATCAAAAACAGGTTTTCCGTGCCTCCCTGCACCGTGTGGCTCCCCTGACCCCCCCAGCCCACCTTGCCCCGAAAACCCCCCTCTCGCTGGCCTCCTGGCCTCCCTCCTCCACAAGCCGTGCTGGCCCCCGCCCCCTGGCCCCCTTGGCCTGGCCCGCAGAAGCTTGGCTGCAGAATTTGTGGTTGTTGTTAACCAACATGGACCTGACGCCGAGTTTAGGTCCTAAACACTAAAAGGTACAGGTTTGGGTGGTTTGCCGCCTCGGAGTCCGAGGCGTGGGGCGGGTGAGTTATGTGATGGCTTACAGTCGGACCATGGCTGCCATTCGCACGCAGCAAAACCGCTAATGAATCTTACAATCCATGTTATAATGCCGCTATGCAATCTTGCAGCAAACCCTAAACCCGAAACCCTAAACCCTAAACCCCCTCAACCCTGAAAGCTTCAAACCCTCAACTGAGCGAGGGTTGGAGCGCTTGAGGGGTTTTTGGGCTTTAGGGGTTTGCGGGTTTGTGGTTTAGGGAACATGGTTTAGGGGTTCAGGGCTATAGGGATTCAGACTTTGAAGTTTGCTCCGAACCCCAAGCCGACCAGCTGTTTTAGGGTTTAAGGATTCTTGGGTTTAGGGTTTATATGGCCTTTGGGCCAGGCGGACACTTGTCAAGCTCTGCTGGACCATGTGGCTTTTGGATGTGCTGATGCCCTCGCAGACGTGCACATTCACCCCACTAGGGGTGACCTCTGCGGGGAGTCTTGCACAGCCCTTCATGCAGCCGTTGCATGGGGCAGGAGCGAGGTTTGCTCGGTTCTTCTGAAGCATCCCCGCTTTGCTGGCGTGGCCAGGGCCAATGCTGCTGGGCAGACGGTTCTTCACCTTGCCGTTCTTTGGGGATCGCCGGCGATGGTGGAGGAGATTCTCATGGACGGTCGGGTTGACGTCAATGCGAGGACACGAAGCGGCGACACAGCACTGGACCTAGCCGCGCTCATGCGTGAGTATGCAGCAGATTGGCGCCACGCAAGGTATGAAAGAATCCTGTCCAGAATAGCGGAACACGCAACCCGCGATTTTTTTTGGGACTTGCTCCACGAAGTCGTAGCTCACGAGGACAGGCGGCTCCAACGCGTCGCCTTGGAGTGCAAAAGAATCGCGTCCCTGATCCTGGAACGTGCAAGCCGCGACTCTTTCTTTGATCTGCTTCAAGAAGCCTCAGCTCAAGCGGACAGACGGCTCCTGTGCGCTGCTTTAGGGTGCCGTCATGGCATGGACAAGTTCCTGGCCGGTGTGCTTGTTAGGAGCCGTTTTGACGCAGAGTTGTTGCTTTCAGATTTCATGACTGTGAAGGATTCTGCCTGCAGAAAGGGTGCATTGCAGAAACAGAAGGACTGCCGGAAGAAGCAGGCTCTCCTGGCAAAGGCTTTCAGGAAGCAAAAGCTGAAGGGATCGACCGCTGCAGATGCACCCAAGCGCCGCTACCGGACCAAAGCAAGCAACAGCTGGAAGCTGACCGAATTTCATTTTTGGTGTTGACCCAATACCGTAGACCCTAAACCCACATGCGTTGAGCAGGACCTGTACAGTGTACAGCAGAACCGGTTCGGCAGTTCGCCCCATTTGATGTCAAAAAGTGGTGGCTCAGGGCCCCTGCTCTCCTTCGTCTTATAGGTTTAGGGTTTAGGGTGGCAGAACTTTCAACACTTTTGGCCTCATGTACTTGGTCTATCTTATTTGTTTGGGTTTAGGGGTTCGCGGTTTGGGAAATTTGCTGGGTGAAGCTTTTTGATTGACATGCGACATACGGGCATAGTAGTGCTTCTGCTTGTTATGAATTGGTGGCCGTTCCTACATGTAGCAGACCTCCTTTCGAGGCACGTATGTCAACCTCTACCAAACGAATCCTAGGTAGGTGTTTGGGATATTTCACTATTTTTCATTACTGGGCCTGGAGTGTAGGGTTAAGGGCGTAGAGTGATTCCTGCAACGGGGAAGAGTTTCGCTAACACAGCTTGTTGATCGTTCTTGCCCTCTCACTGAAAGGATCATGGGACTCAGTAACTAGGGTCATTACCAGGGCAAGTATGCTTGTAATTTCTGTTTATCCCAATAAAGGTACTTGTCACATCACTTGATAAGTCAAATGAACCTCCCAGTACAGGAAGAAGAAATCCCTCAAATCGTCAGCCGAAGCACTGCAACCTAAACGACCGAGCATGCTGAATCCCACTTCCGGTCGGTGCTGAGGTCGAAGGATGCTTGTGGGTTGTATGACGGCATATAGCGGAGTTGTGTAAAATCCCCAGGTACAGACCGTGCCCTGATTAATCCTCAAACCCTAAACCCTCAGGACAGGGCAGGCTAGGTCTGACAAGCGAGTTTGCTTCTCCGAGTTCGGCTCAGGCGCAATAGCTTTGGAGTTGTCGGATCTTTCGAACATTCAGGAGCTTGCGTTTAGGGTTTAGGGTGTAGTGTTCAGGTGAGCACTTGCTCGGGGTTGAGGGTTTAGCCAGGCATGTCGAGCACCATGGGCTGCGAAAGCAGGGTACATGCGGAGGTGTCCTGGGCCTTGACTGGAACTACCATCAGCAGACAGTTCCTAGATCCTCATACGACCGTGGGCAAGTTGAAGGAGATGCTCGAAAGGCCAGCGAAGACGCCTTCGGAGTTTCTAGAGATTGTTTGCAATGGGAGCAAGCTCAAGGACCCTGCACCCGAAACACGCCGGCAGTAACCCCAGCAACGTAAGAAACAACAGATACTCAACACCCTAAACTCTGCGTAAGCCCGAAAACCCGAAAACGCTAAAGCCCTGAAGACCGTTAGGACTCTGCCTGCACCTCCAGCTTTGTTGCCTCTCCATCTGTGGCGTTGCTGGCCGTGCGCCGGGAGCCTCCGAAGCTGATTGGCTTCCTCAAAGAGGTATGGCTAGGGTTTAGGGTTCAGGGTCTAGGAGGTTTAGGTTCTACAGAAGACATAACAGTTAATGTAGGAACCTCATCAAGAGACCCTGGTCCTATAGACCCCAAAATATTTGGATTTATTTAAAGAGCACGAACAAAGACCGAAGTTTTCCTGATCAGGTTACTACAATACGAAGGGAATTCATCATAATCATCATCATGATGCTAGGACCAAGAGCAAGAGTAATTGAAAGAATGATACATGGCCAAGCCCGACAGGCCTTGAGGTGTAGAGACAGGAGCCGAGCAGCGTAAACCCTACTTCAAGGATCATGGGACTTCGTAACTTGGGTCATAAACAAGGTAACTATACTTATAAATCATTATAACCCCAATTAAGGTACTTATAACCCCTTACTTACTAAGTCCCATGATCCTCCAAGTAGCGCAAGCATTAAGCGCTAGGAGCTTCAGGCCCTAAACACTGAACTCTACAAACCCTAACCCTGAGGCTCTAAGGACTCATATTTTAAGTCTTTTGGGTCTAAAGTCCATATTATTTTTTCGACTTTTGGGCCATGTTGAGCCTTAGGGTAATGAACAGTTTAAACCCTGAACATCCCTGAACCGTAACCCAAACCGTAACCCAAACCGTTCACCCTAAAACACTCCAACAAAAGCCTTAAACCCATAACCCTACTACCTATAACTATAAAACCTGAAACCCAAAAAACCCTCAAAAACCCCAATCCCGCCCCAGCGCTTCCTGAGCCTCGCGCCCTATGCCGTAATTTTGGGTTTGGAGTTTAGGGTTTAGCAGTATAGGCTGCAGTATAGGGTTTAGGTTTAGGGGTTTTGTAGATTAATTCAGCACCAGATGGAGCCGCACGCCCTGTAGGTATGGCAGAAACGACTGCATGGATCCCTGTCGCACAGATCCCAGAGCATTGCACTAGAAAGCAGAGATTATTGGGTCGCGTCTTACATCGTTGCATCAGATCGCGCCGGCATTCAGGTAAACCAGCTTGACACTTCTTGGGATGACTTCGATGATTGGTGCCTGAGCTTGTAGGATTAAACTTTTGAATTGTTGCACGTGGGCCACCGTGTAATGCTAAGAACCGAGCATCGAGTAACATCGAGTTTGTACTTCAACTTACAGGAGCCACTAAGGTGTCAGTTTGGCACCTGCAACAAGTGCACTTCGTTGCATTATGCAGCTCTATGTGGCCAGGCCCAGTAAGTTTGAAGCCCCTTTTCCTCAAGCCACCCCAAACCTCTAAAAGCCCCAAATCTCTAAACCCTAGACCCCTAAACTCTGAAGGCTAAACCCCAAATCCCTAAACCCCAGAACCTACAAGCCCTAGGCCCTAAGGCCCTTAAACGCGTAAAGAAAACTCGAAAGCCCATAACCTCGGAGACCTGAAACCCTAAACCCTGAAACCCTGAAACCGGGTGGGAGCTCTGAGCGCGAAGCCCTAAAGTTGTTATGGTTTAGCGGTTTAGAGGTTTAGGATTGATAGGGGTTTAGAGTCTTAGAGACTTATATACGTTTGGGGATTTTGGTGGCTTGGGGTCACGAGGTTTAGGGTTTAGGAGTCTAGGGTGCAGGGGTTTAGGGGTTTGCGGGTTTGTGGTTTAGGGTACACGGTTTAGGGGTTCAGGGCTGTAGGGTTTCAGACGTTGAAGTTTGCTTCCGAACCCCAAGCCGATCAGCTGTTTTAGGGTTTAGGGATTAGGATTTTTGGGTTTAGGGTTTGTATGGCTTTTGGGCCAGGCGGAAACTTGTCAAGCTCTGCTGGACCATCTGGCTTTTGGATGTGCTGATGCCCTCGCAGACGTGCACATTCACCCCACTAGGGGTGACCTCTGCGGGGAGTCTTGCACAGCCCTTCATGCAGCTGTTGCATGGGACAGGAGCGAGGTTTGCTCGGCTCTTCTGAAGCATCCCCGCTTTAGTGGCGTGGCCGTGGCCAATGCTGCCGGGCAGACGGTTCTTCACCTAGCCGTTCTTCGGGGGTCGCCGGTCATGGTGGAGGAGATCCTGATAGACGGTCGGGTGGACGTCAATGCGAAGACACGAAGCGGCGAGACAGCACTGGACCTAGCCGTGCTCATGCGTGAGCATGCAGTAGATTGGCACCACGGCCACGCCAAGTATGAAAGAATCGTGTCCAGAATAGCGGACCACGCAAGCCGCGAGGCATTTTGGGACTTGCTCCAAGAAGCCGTAGCTTACGAGGACAGGCGGCTCCTACGCATCGCCTTGGAGTGCCGTCATGGCATGGACAAGTTCCTGGCCGGTGTGCTTGTTAGGGGCCGTTTTGACACAGAGTTGTTGCTTTCAGATTTCATGACTGTGAAGGATTCTGCCTGCAGAAAGCGTGCATTGCAGAAACAGAAGGACTGCCGGAAGAAGCAGGCTCTCCTGGCAAAGGCCTTCAGGAAGCAAAAGCTGGAGGGATCGACCGCCGCAGATGCACCCAAGCGCCGCTACCGGACCAAAGCAAGAAACCGCTGGAAGCTGACCGAATTTGATTTTTGGTGTTGAGCCAATACCGTAAACCCTACACCCCGAGGCTTTGAGCAGGACCTGTACAGTGTACAGTAGAACCGGTTCGGCAGCTCGCCCAGTTTGATGTCAAAAAGTGGTGGCTGAGGGCCCCTGCTCTCCTTCGTCTTATAGGTTTAGGGTTTAGGGTGGCAGAACTTTCAACACTTTTGGCCTCATATACTTGGTCTATGTCGAAGCAAGGGGGTTGAACTTTCCTGGGGCGCAATTACTAAACCCTAAACCCTAAACCCTAAACCCCTAAACTGAACAAGAGAGTCGTGGAGCCACGAAGCCTCACTACGCATCCTCACGCTGACTTTGTTTGGGTTAAGGAGTTCACGGTTTGGGAGATCTGCGGGGGTGAAGCTTTTTGATTGGCATACGGTTGAGGATATAAATCCTGCATTACCCATAATAAGGAACATACCATACTTCCCAGAGTTTAGGATCCTTGAGGTAATGCAGGATTTATACCATCAACCGCAGTGCTTCGGCTTGTTGTGAATTGGTGGCCGTTCCTACATGTAGCAGACCTGATTTCGAGGCACGTATTCCGAGCTCTACCAAAAGGAATCCTAGGTAGGTTACTTGGGATATTTCACTACAGTAGAGGCCAGAAAGTTGGAACATCATTATCCTCATGCCCTTGAGGTAAAGTAGAGGGAATCTCAGCACTAATGATCCTAAATCCATGTTCCAACTTTCTGGGGTTCACTATATTATAGGTACAATAAACCCTAAACCTTAAACCCTAAACCCACATCCCTAAATCCCAAAGCCGTGCGACCCGGGCCACCTCCAAGCTTCTCAGTTGTTTCCTTCTTGGGCCTAAGAGGATCTCACTTCCGGATATTCTTCAAAGGCCTTACAGGGCCGAGCTACTGTTGATTATATAAATCCTGCATTACCTTCAGGACCCTAAACTATGGGAATGATGGTATATTCCTTATTATGGGTAATGCAGGATTTGTATCATCAACCGTAGGAATGCAAACTCTGTTAAACCCTGAACCCTGCACTGCACAGCCATGTAAACCCTCGACCGTGCAGGGGGCTGTTCTCTGCTAGACTCTAAATTCTAAACCTTAAACCCAGATCCCTCAACCCAAGACCTGAAAGCCCAAACCCTGAACCACAATACAGCCTAAAGCCAAAGCCGAAATCGTAAGCTACGCCCGGCAAGAGCGAAGTTTACTTGTCGAAATCTGGTGCCAAACCAACATTCTGAAGTTCTGATTGACAGTTTCTGATTTAGGGTTTCCGTCTCCGGTGTAGGCGTTATAGGTTTCGGGATTGGGGTTTTGGTTTAGGGACAAAAGTTTTTGGGTTTAGGATACTAACTCTCCTTTCAAACACTCGCGGATTGTGCTGTTACCGTTGCATCTTGCATGGCATGTATTGTAGACTGGGTCTTCCAATGCCCGAAAATGTGCGTTTGAGCCTTCGCTTGACAGCCGAAACTGGCCACATTCTGCACATAGGCCGGTCAAGTGTTGCGGGGGTTCAGAGTTTAAGGTCAGGTCCCCCTACACCCTAAACCCTGAACGTAGGAAGCGAGTTTGCAAACCCGGCTAATGTCACGAGCCGTCCCTAAACCCTAAACCCTAAACCCTAAACCCTAAACCCCAATCTAGGTCGTGTGCCGTCTGCTGTTCCTTATGAAACTACCCAATACCAAAACTAGGACCCAGAGTAGGCCCTTATTCCCTTTTTTTAGGGTTCAGGTTCCCTTACAAGCCCCTTTAAAGCAAAAAGGGCACCCGTTTTATTCCTGCATTACTCTTGGGTCTAGAAAAAGGGAGCTTTGTTTTCCTAGGTTGCCGGTTCTCCTAAACCCCAAAGCCTAAAGCCCGAGCCCACAGCCCCTGAACCCCAGAGATTTAAAGGAAACTCCAGAAAGTTGGAATATGGTTTCAGGGTAGGATACCTTATAATTTACCGTAAAGGGTTTAGGATAATCATATTCCAACTTTCTGGCTTTTACTTTAGACGGAGACGATTGCCATTTGCAGTTCCAGATTCGGCGCAAGCGTAGGCTTCTGCTGTAAGATCGCGAGAGCTCTGAATGGTCTCTAACATCTTGTTTCGTATATCATAGTATGTTATGGTATATAATCCTGAACCCTAAACCCTAAATCCAGAATTCTGGTAATTCAGAGTATGTTATAGTGTTCTAGGCTCTGGGAAGTCGAGGTTCAGGGTTTATGCAGCATCTAGTACTCAAGGCTTTTATCTTGCTTTGCTTACAGGATCACGGGACGTAGTGGCTGGGGCTATTAATAAGGTAACTATACTTCTAAGTACTTCTAACCCCCATTAAGGTACTTGTAACCTTGCCTACTAAGTCCCCTGATCCTCCAAGTACAGCCCTTCGAAAGACAGCATAGAATGAACCCTAAACCCGAAACCCTACACGTTGAGTAGTTCTCGAAGATCGTGGGCTCTCCGATAGAGCCAGGCATCACGGAGGCCATGAGCTGCGACAGCAAGCTATGTGCAGACGTCTCCTGGGCTTTAAATGGAGCTATCATTAGCAGACTCTTCCTAGATCCTCAGACAACGGTCAGCGACTTGAAGGGGATCCTGGAAGACCCAGCGAAGACGCCTTCGGAGTTTCTGGAGATTCTCTGCGATGGGAGCAAGCTCGACGACCCTGTCTGCATGTGCATTTTTGCTCCTTCTGTTGCTTTGCTTGCCGTTCGCCGCGAGCCGCCGGCACTCATGGGTTTCTTGAAAGTGGTTTGGATACGCCAGTTGCTAGATGGCTCCTACTGGAACAGTGCAGCAGAGCGGAGGGACGTGAAAGTTGCGGCGTACATCGTTGCAACGGATCAGGCCGGAGTTCAGGTCAACCAGCAGGATACTCTTTGGGATAGATGCTCGCACCTGTGGTGTTGATTGCGTAACTTCTTATCTTTCTTGTTGTTCCTGGTATTCCGTCGCATCGACCCCACCAGACCTGAACGTCAAGCATATTCTTAGACCCCCCAACTACCCTCTAGTAGACCCTAAATACCCACTTAAGGACCACACGGGCTCCATTGAAGGGCTGTTGGGGCCATCCTGGTTTTTGCCGCAAAGAAGTGGGGCATCTGAGGTTCATCGTTGGCGCCCCGCAACCCTCCCTAAGGCTCCATGTGCTCATATAGTATATACTTTGGCCCTAAAGTACCTATATAGGGACCCCTTTAAGGCTTAAGTATCTACTATAAAGGTACATGGAGCCTTTGGGCCTGAACCCCGAACCAAGCTTCATCTTTAGCACCCATCAACATTAAGCCCTTAACCCCTCTAAACCCAAACTCTAGACCTCTACAACCCCTCTAAACCCTAAGCCCTAAACCTCTATAACCCCAAAACCCTGAACTAAGGTTCATCTTTGGCACCACTTGCAACAATTGCACGGCTTTGCACTATGTCTATGCGGCCAGGCCACTCAACCCCCGATCCCTAAACACTGCCTGGGCCTGAAGGAACCTACCTTTTTAGCGCTCCCTCAGATGATTTCTTTACATAAGTCCTTCATAAGGTAGGTTACTTGGGGTTAAGGTAAACCTTAACTTCGAGAAGCCCTAAACCCTAAGCCTCAGTCCCTTACCGGAAATAACCCTAAACGGCCCTAACCGTCTAAACCCTAAGCCCTAAGCATCTCTAAACCCTTAACCCTAAAAACCTTCAAACCCTAAGCCCTAAACCTATAAATCCTAAACCCTAAAAGCCTCTAAGTTCTAAGCCCTAAACCTCTAAACCCCTAAACCCACGAAGTCTCTAAATCCTAAGCCCTAAGCCTCCAAAAGCTTCTAACCTCTAAGCCCTAAGCCTCCAAACCCCTAACCCCGAACAGCCTTCAGTCTCCTAAACCCTAAACCCTAAACCGTGGCTCCCCGAACAGCCTTCAGTCTCGAAAGCGCGGTGCCCCCCATCGGGATCTCGAAGCCCGAAGTTTGAGGCTTGGGGGTTTGAGGGTTTGAGGTTTAGGGATTAGGGTTTAGTTTAGGGTTTAGGTTTAAGGTTTGGGGTTTAGGGTTTAGTTTAGGGTTTAAGGTTTAGGTTTAAGGTTTGGGGTTTAGGGTTTAGTTTAGGGTCTGAGTCTAAGGTTTAGGTTTGAGGTTTGGGGTTTAGGGTTTAGTTTAGGGTCTAAGGTTTAGGTTTGAGGTTTGGGGTTTAGGGTTTAGTTTAGGGTCTAAGGTTTAGGGTTTAGGGTTTTCTTTGGGGTTTAAGGTTTAGGTTTTAGGGTTTGGTTTAGGGTTTAGTTTAGGGTTTAATGTTTAGGTTTTTAAGGTGGGTGGAAAGGTTGATGGTTTAGGGCATTATGGTTGGAAGTTTGGGGTTTAGGGCGTTGAGGGTTTAAGGTTTGGGGTTTGGGGATTTGAGGTGTAGTTTATAAAGTAAGCTTTAGGCTTCAGTGTTTGGAGGTTTGCAGTTTGTGAGTTTGGGCTTTATTATAGTGCTTGGTTATGCAAGTGTCGGAAGAGATACCAGCGCCATACCTGAAGATTCCTCAATTTAATAACAGCATGCCATATTGTAGCCCATATTCTTACTCTGGTTGTCAGGGCGCCTATATTGCCCCAAATCTTAAAGTCAACAAGCCGAAAATGAGCAAGGCGAAAACCTGCGAAGACTTGCTGGACCATTCTGCTTTTCGGTGTGCTGATGCTCTCGCAGACGTGCACATGCCCGAAATCTTTTTCTTGGGTATTGACTTCTGCGGGGAATCTTGCACAGCCCTTCATGCCGCCGTGGCATGGGGAAGGACAGAAGTTTGCGCAGTTCTTCTGAAGCATCCCGGATTTGCTGGTGTAGCCACGGCCTCTGCCCAGCGGCGTTGGCCGTGGCTACACCAGCAAATCCGGGATGCTTCAGAAGAACTGCGCAAACTTCTGTCCTTCCCCATGCCACGGCGGGAGGGATGGCCTGAGGTGGTGGAGGACATCCTGACGGACGGCTGAGTGGACGTCGAGGCGAGGACAAACCGCGGCCACACAGCCCTAGACCTCGCCGTGAGCATTCGTCAGCGAGCAGCTGGGGGGAACACCAGGTTGGAGTTTCAAACATCAGGGGGCTCTACTATAGACCCCAAATACGAGGATCCTTCATAGCCCCGCATAATTTAATGTATTTCCATATTCTGAAATCTGCAGGTACGAAAGAATCGTGTCCCTGATCCTGGAACATGCTAGCCGCGACTCATTCTTTGATCTGCTGGAGGAAGCCGCAGCTCAAGCGGACAGACGGCTCCTGTGCGCTGCTTTAGGGTGCCGTCATGGCATGGACAAGTTCCTGGCCGGTGTTCTTGTTCAAGGCCGTTGGAATGCCGAGTTGCTGCTGTCAGACGGCATTTCGGCCAAGGACGCCCACTGCCGAAAGCGTACTTTGCAGAAGCAGAAAGCATGTCACAAGAAGCAGGCTTTGGTGGCAAAGGCCTTCAGAAAAGGCAAAAGCTGGACCGATCGACTGCAGCAGAAGCGCCCGCGCGGTTACCGAAGCACCCCTTCCGGACCAAAGCCAGCAACAGCTGGAAGCT
Source organism: Symbiodinium sp. CCMP2592 (assembly GCA_905221615.1). NCBI lineage: Eukaryota > Dinophyceae > Suessiales > Symbiodiniaceae > Symbiodinium > Symbiodinium sp. CCMP2592. The sequence continues at coordinate 91,754 of CAJNDT010002546.1, forward strand.
GACCGAGTTTGATTTTTGGTGTTGAGATGCTATGGGCTGGATTTGCACAGTGTACAGGATGAATCAGTCTGGCAACCCTGGCCCTTTCTCTTTCAAGCAGTGTGACATAAGACCGCTGTCTGCATTCGTGGAAACATGACACGATGCCCATGCCGACATTGCCGATCCTACATTAGTCATTTGCTCATCCATGCTTCTACATGTAGTGGCATGCTGCTGGGATATTATATATCTATATATACATACATGAACCCTGCAATTTAATCTACGTTGTGTATAGAAACACCTCTCTCCCTCTCTCTCTCTCTCTCTCTCTCTCTATACATACTTATATGTATATATATATATATATACACATAATTGCATATTGTCCCTTCTAGGTTAGATCCTCGCTGCAGCCTCGACCAGACCGTAAACCCAAAAACAAGGCTACGACCATCTCGAAAACATGCAGCTGCTTGCTGTGGGCGACGTTCCGGTACGACACTTGCTTGGCAACGAAGGGTTTGAGCTTGGGGTCCCGGGTTTGCTTGCTGCCTTAAGCTAGGATAAGCTTCCCATGTTGCGGCATTTGTCTGTAGTTCAAAGTATACATGGAGGATACCTACGTAAACTGTCCCAACATACAAACCTTACCTTCCAATATGTATCGGTACTTGGGATCCCCAAACCCCAAACCCTAAGCCCCACACCCCAGCTCGGAACCCTACTTAGACCATGCAAATCCCTGATCTGTTTGCGTTCCCTGTTGTAACTTCAATCTGAAAACGTAAACTTAGACTCTATAGACTCTGAACCCTAAAACCCCTGAGCTTACCTTAAAGCCAAAACCATAAAAACCGTAGCCCTTTACCCTAAACCCAAACCACTACACCCCTAGACCCTGGACCCAGAACCCCGTGCGCCTTAAAATCTGCCAAACACTCTGAGCCCTTTGTCTGTGGCGCCTAACCCTAGGCCCCCCTTGACATATCAGTCGCTACTACTCATTGCTTCCCCAATATGAATACAGGTCTACGCTGCCGTACTATACTTCAAGGTTCGCGGGACGCAGTAGCTACTTGGAGGATCATGGGACTTAGTAAGGCTATAAGTACCTGAATTGGTGTTATAAGGAATGATAAGGAATTATGACTATAGTTACCTTCTTTATATCCCCAGTTAACTACTAAGTCCCATAGTAGGCTTAGTACTACTAAAATTACAGTAGCAAAGCTTCTACTTACTTCTAGCCCCGATTCAGGATGATCCTCGTAGTATTGTGCCCCCCAAAGCCCTATTCTTGAAGATTTCGGGATCCCTAAACCCTAATATCCTTAAACTCTAAACCCCTAAGCTCGAGACCCGAATAACCATGACCCCTCAACCCTAAAAGCCTTAAACCCTGAACCCTAAACTTTAAACCGCTTTGGGATGTTTTTGCGAGGCAACTTGCGACATGCCATGGAGCTGACGGAATCCGCAGAGGGGTCCGGGTCCTCGCGCAGGGTCAGGGCTTGGGTTTACAAGGTCTGCTCTTAGTAAGGGTTCTTAAAGGGCTCCTTAAAGGGATCTATAGGGATCCTTAAAGGGATCTAATTATGGGGTTTAGGGTTTAGGGTCTACTTGGAGGGGCAGCGGACTTAGCAAGTCTTTTGGAAGTAGGGTTATAATTGGGGTAACTCCATTTAGGGTACTTATAACTCTACTTATAACCTACTTACTAAGTGCCCTGCCCCTCCAAGTAGGGTTTAGGGTTTGGGGTTTGCAAGGTAATACAGAGGTCCCTTACAGTCCCTATACATGTTTAGGGTAATATACCCCTTCAACCCGACTCTAAGTACGGCGCACCCTGTAACATACGCTTGTTGGGTTTGCGACCTAGGGCCTGATTTTGGGAGTCGTTTGGGCACGTGGTCGTTGTTGTTGTTCCGTGGTGAAACGGGGCTTGGGTTTAGGGTTTAGGGTTTAGGGTTTAGGGTTTAGGGCAGAGGGTATAGGGTATAGGGTATAGGGTATAGGGCTTGGGGTGGTCAGGGGTTTCTTGGTAGGGCTTTCTTTCGGCGTGTTTTCCTTGCTTGTTCGGTCGATGTCTAGAGCATCAGCCTACAAGAACCCCATACAACCCATAGAACCTAAACCCTAAGCATCTTAAGCCTCCCATAGAACCTAAACCCGAAACATCTTAAGGCCCCTAAAAATGCAAACCCCCTAAACCCTAAATCCCTGCGAAGTTTAGGCTTTCACAAGCGACGGAAGTCGAGCAAAAACGAAGGAGAACTCTTTTCCCAGCCCAGGGGGAAAGCATGACCCTGGGATTCATAGGGACCATTCGGGGGAGGGGGGGTAAGGCCAGGAGGTTGCGGGGCCCTAGTAAGATGGCCTAATCATGGAAGCCTTTTGACCCTGCTTGGAGGATCATGGGACTTAGCAGGTAAGGTTATAAGTACCTTAATGTAAGGAATGACAAGTATAGTTACCTTCTTTATAACCCCAGTTACTAAGTCCCATGGTCGTTTAAGTATGATGGGATTGGATGCCTGATGCGGGCTTGTTTGCATACATTGACGTTGCAATCCCGTCTACGCACTCCGTACGTGCCCCACGTGCGATACTCTGCACCCGAGGGTGCGGCCGGAGTGCATGGAAGCCTGTCTCTTTCACTACCAATGTTATTGCGTCGGTTTCCTCATTAAATCAATACTACCCGCTATTATGGTTATTGCTATTATTACTTAGTATTTCTGTCGGTACAACTTGACTAGTCACATAATTTTCCAGACCCCGGAACCCTATTCTAATTTGAAACGCTTCGCGTCGTCCGCCTCGGCCCGGCTTTTCGCGCATGCGGCGACTGGCTACCATCCGGCGCAGCAGGAAGCTCTTGTACGAAAATAACAACAGTTGGAATCGCACTTGTATTAATTGTAGGGCAGGGCAAAGCAGGGCAGAGCAGCGTAAGGCAGAGGGCTTGTCTCAAGAAGCCAGCAAGAGGTTGATGTAACCATTGTAGCATCTCCGCATTCTGTGCCTGATATTCGACATAGCCCCTAGCTGGCGATAGCGATGCTTGAATCTCCGATGCTATGAGAAGGTTAGGTCGTGGAGCCGCGCGCTGTGCTGCCCAAAGCAACGCTATTTCCGAACTTTGCCTGGAGGGGGGCAGGGGGGAGCGGGGGGGGGGCGGGGTGGGACTGCCTACAGACAGCCAAAATCTAGTGGAGGAGGTGAGAATTCACCACCGGACCTTGCAGCTAATCAACACGTTTCCATTTTTAAGGGGGGGGGGGGGGGGGGGGCTCCAGTGGCCCCCGTTTTGGGGGTGGGGTCACTGGGGAGGGGATTAAGAGGTGGGGAATAGAGGGAATCCGAATAGGAACCTCTGACCGCTTCGGCCGGGGCCGAGGCGAATATAGAAGGCCCGTAAACCCTGTCGACCCTAAACTCCATATTGTGCTGAGGCTGCTGCGGCAGATGGACACGATCCTACTTAAAGGATCATGGGACTTAGCAACTGGGGATATAAACAAGGTAACTATATTTATAACTACTTATAACCCCAATTGAGGTACTTATAACCTTACTTACTAAGTCCCATGATCCTCCAAGTACAGGGGCGGAAGCATCGCTCGCTTGCAGGCGGTCACGTCGGCATCCTAAACCCGGCATCCTGTGGACCCCTTACGGGCTCCTTTAAGCCCAGAGACTCCAATATCCCTTAATTAAGGAATATTCCTTAAATCATATTAGGGATCCTACTATAATTTAAGGTATATTCCTTAATTAAGGGGTTTTGGAGTCTCTGGGAGGGTTCCCGTAAAGTTCCTGTAAGGGCTCCTGTATAGGCAGGACCGCTTAAAGGGACCCACTTGCTAAGCACCCTGAGTCGTTGCATCTTGAACCCCAGGCCCTATCTACGTTTCAGCCTTCAGCAGAACCAGGCGGCCGTCTAGGGTGTCTGGGTTTTGAGGGTACAAACTTGGCGGTTTGGGGTTTAAGCTTTTTGCTGAGGTCTTCGTGGCTTTTAGGGGCCCGGGATCGAAAAGAGTGTGTGTGTGTGTGTGTGTGTGCTCGCGGGCGTGTGTGTGTGTGTGGGGTCCTTTCAGATCTGGTTTAAGGGAAAAAGCAGGATTCAGGTCCTCAACTGGGTTGTTTCTTGATTTTTGTCGGCGGCGTTCTTGAAAAAGCTATGCTAAGTCCGAGTATCCCTTGAAGAGTTGTTGAAGTGGTGAAGGGTCTCCGGGAATGAGATTGTCTAGGCCTCCCGGGGGGCCCCTTTTCCCTTCTTGTAGTCTTGGGTTCCTTATAAAGTAACCCAATACCAAAAAGGGAGCCCTCTTTGTTCCTAGGTTACTGGGCATCCTATAGTTGTGGGGAATGTAGGGATTTCGGGCGGTTTGGGGGCTTAGCTTTAGGACTTCCGGGGTGGTCATTCCCTTTGCTGGATTGCGCAAAGAAACTTTCTCGGAAGCAGGCACACCAGAGATCCAGACAGAGACTCCGAAATCCCTGAATCAAGGGTTCTTCATGAAATCTTGAAGCGGATCCCCTTATGTTTCAAGGTCTAATCCTTCCTGTCCTCTAAACCAAATACCAAAACGCAGAACCCGAAATCCTAAACCCTAATCCCTAAACCCTAAACCTTATTGGCCATAAACTCAACTTTCCAACTTTTGGGGTTCTTTTCAGGGTGTCGATTCTGAAAGTTTTAACTTCTATTCCCTTGGGTTTTGGGCCAGTGAGAAACCCTAAACTATCTATAGATCCCTCCAAGGAACGCAAAGGAACATAAAGGAACCCTAAGCCCTTATAGATCCCTTTAAAAGGAACCCGTATAACTACCCATGAACCTTCAAGTAATGACCCTTAATTCGAAGTTAGAACCCTAAAATCGGTAGGTTTTGGGATCCCTAAACCCGAAATCCCTAAAGCCTAAACCCTAAACCCCTAGCCCTATGGATCCCTTGAAGGAACCCAGAGACTCCAATATCCCTTAATTAAGGTCCCAGCCACAAAAACCCACCGCACCGAATCATGAGCCCTCATGATCATGATGATGATGATGATGATGATGAACATGATGGTGACGATGATGATGATGATGATGATGGCAACGATGATGATAGCGATGATGATCGCGATGATGATCGCGATGATGATAGCGATGATGATAGCGATGATGATGACGACGATGATGATGATAGTGATGAGGATGATTGCAACGATGATGATAGCGATGATGATGATGATGATGATGATGATGATGATGCATCGCGGACTCTGCAGAACTTCAAGGACAGGCTGCTCTCCTTGCACACAGAGGAGCAGCTAATCACCGCCACTCCGGCGGTTTTTGCTAGGCTGGACTCGCTCAAATCAGACCTCGAGGAAGCCCTGCGGCAGGAGGCTAAGCATATCAGCCAAGAACCCACCCGTGATGCTACCTTTGTGAGTGAAAATGCCATGAGGATACACGCCAAGCTGACCCACAAATTCCTCCCGGCTCACTGCACAAGGACTCCCACCACCTTCCAGCCGCACTTGCATGCCGTTGCCGGGATGCCGCAATGCAGGTTGTGCAGCCGTCAGTTCTTCCGGTGGCCCCACCTCAAACTGCACATTGAAGGTGGATCCTGCAGTCAGCTAGGGGGTGATAGCCTCATCCGCTCCCCTCTCGACTCGTCACAGGCACCGGCTAGGGTGGCTGTCCCGCCAACTGCCCGCTTGGATCTCTTCGAAGGGCAAAAAGTTGAGCACCTGCCTCTTGTCATGCGGGACACCTTTGTCCGAAAGCTTAGTCACTGGGAGCGCTGGATTACCGTTGCACCTCTCATGAAAGAACTCCAGAACCACTGCGCTATATGCCATCAGTGGATCGCGGACTTCAGACATGTGCGACAGCATCTTCACAAAGTGCACGCGGAAGCATATGGTCACCTGTTCAAACAGGCCACTGAGATGTGTAAGCCCTTCAAAGCCCACCTCACCCGGGATAAGACTTGCCTCTTCTGCGGCCATAAAGTAGGAGCCCCAGGACGACATGTCACACAGTGTGTTCCGCTCTTCCAGTTAGTGGTAGCAGTCCTTGTGTGTCGCGAGCAGCATCCGGAGCAACATGTGGGGAGATCATCAATTCTCGGAGGACCTGGGCCCTCTGGAGTCGGACATATTCGCTCATTGCTTCAAAGTGGGCCCAGCGCCCAGCATGATGCCCGACCGAGCGCCGAAGCGTCAGAGACCCGAGCGCCAGTTCCAGAATCGTTACCCGACATTCGCCCCCAGGGGAGGGGGCCAGCCTCCGCCTATGCCGATGCCGATGCAGATGTATCAGATGCCCCAGGAGAGAGACCCCATCCGGTTGATGAGCAGAATCATTCTTCAGCAAGAAGAAACGATATGTCACCTTCGCAACGAAAAATGCTTCATTATGTTTCTCAAGCACGAGCAAGAAGGGATCCTCAAGCAGTTGATGGCGGTGTCCAAGGAGTGGAACGAGACGAAAGAAAAAACGCCGGACCAGCTCACCTCACCACTGAGGACTCTCTTATTGCAGTCGATGCTTCAGGAGCTGCTCAATCGAGTTCAGAAGGAATCCGCGACGCCAGAAGGGCGAGCAACTCTGGTGAGCCGGGGATGGCTCACACAGGACCACCACTGGGCCTACCCTCGCTGGGATCGTCAGGCGAAGCAGTTGACACAGGACACCCGTCCTCCCTTCCAACATGCGGACCTGATCAGGCTACTCACTTGGATGCTGAAGGAGCTCCGGGGGGACATCATTCAAACCTTCAAGTCGATGCCTCCATTCCACAAGCTCGACATGCAGACGGTGAAGTCGACCACCTTCAAGCTCGAGATCTCCCTGCGGGGTCAAACCTCACTGGAAATGCACGAGGCATTCGCGAAGCTGGCAGCCTGCTCAGTGACTCATCTCATCGGAGTATCGATCAAGCGCGACAGCCTTCAGCAATCCCCGTTGGCACGACAACTCGCCGACCTCACATACCGTCGCCGATGAGGAAGATGAACCCGCAGGAGCCGCCAGCTGCTACAGCCGATAGTAATCCCCCACCCCCAGCCCTAAGAATAGCACCTCTCAGGACTGCCAATGATGGGGATGACAATGCTACCACCACGGTCGCACCCCTACTCGGGCTAACACTGCAGGGGGGCCGCAACCAATGCTACATCAATGCATCCTTGTATGGGATCGTGTATGCAGCTAAAGTTACGAATCAGCAACATCATTTGCCGTCCGCCCTCAGGGACCAAGCAAGGCCGGCCCAGTGGGCTGAACGCTTGTTGGGGTTCGGACTCCTGGGATGGCCGGCTCCTCATCGGCAGCACGACAGTGCTGAATTCTTCGATTTCATGCATCCCAAAATAGCGGGTCACATCAACTTAGGATGCTGGGAGTCGCGATCTGACACAGATCTGGGTTTTCAGCGCACCCCTCAGGGGAAATCCACCCAGTGCATTCGCCTTGCCCTCCGCTCCGAAACCCCTTCCGAAGCCGTGGACCTGCAGGTTTTGATCAACGACTGGCATGGGGGAGATGCTGCACAGGCCTTCACTACGAAGCCTCACTGGTTGTGCTTGCAACTGCCCAGGTTTGTCTATCTAGCCCCAGGATGGTCTAAGAAAAGACAGCATCCGTACCCCATCCCTACTGAGGTTAAGATCCCCTTCTTCAGTAATCCCCACTCCTTAGAGGTGCAGTGGCTAACCTACCATGCAGTAGCATACATACAGCACCATGGTCCCCAGCCCACCGCAGGCCATTACACAACGGTCCTGCGTCGGACTTCGGAGCTCTGGCTCTACGACGATGCAAAAAGTCCGGCGTTGCTTACGTCGCACCAGCTTGAACATCTCAGCACCAACGTGTATCTTGTGCTTGTTGTGTTGCCGCCCAGCAGATCCGATAGCGATTACCCTACTGGTAGTGTACATAGCTTCTCAGATGCCGCGGAAACTTCGGGAAGACACGTCACAGCCATTCCTGAATCAGGACGATCTGAACTGGATAGTGGCACAACTGTACCTGCGACGAGTACAAATCGAAGCACTGGCAGTCGACATGCAAGATATCCAGCAGGCCCTCAGCAAGCTGATCGACAAGGTCAATATCATGGAGAGCCAGTGGTCGTCCCTTCGCAACATAGCCCACAACAAGCTTCATGTGACCGATGAGGGAAACCAGTTCCACAAACCGACTTCCTTCCTTCATCAACTGGATGACTGAACAGCTCCGCTACCATAGAGACTTCTTTAATCGTGGGTAAATATCCCCACGTCAAGGCACCAAGGTGCATTTTTTGCTGGCGCTCCATTATGGGGCACTCGCCTGGCGCTTCAAGCGGCCGACCGCCTAAGGTGGCTGATCAGGCGCCCGCTGGACGAGAGACTCTCTTGCCGCGACCGAAGAAGAAGATGATGATGATGATGAGGATGATGGTGATGATGATGATGATGGTAACGATGATGGTAACGATGATGCTAGCGACGATGATGCCGACGATGACAACCACCATCATTGCTGCCAATCAATGCTTTCAGCATGAGGTCCCAAAAATGCTTCTTTCAGGGACTCCAGTCCATGGGCCCTGTCGGGCTGTGGCTTCCATGGCCCGAAATCCTGGAGCTTGCACAGGTGTGGCTGCGAACATATGGTGCGGATTGCAGGCGGTGGAGCTCGATCCGTGCGATGGGCACAAACGTCCGGCTGGGCCTGCGCAGTATCGACGAGTCCGCCTGCTTCCCATGCATGCCACCGATGGGGTGCTGGACGTGTCCGATTCCTCTGATGTTGAGGCCAGTGCTGAATCTCCCCAGCCGGAATCAGTGCTTCCGCCTCTCAACGAGCAGCCGTGTGTGGATGCGGCTCCTGTGGATGTGAAGGACACCCGTTTGCTGCCACTGTTTTTCAGCATGTGGACCCAGCACCAAAGTGAGCTCCTCGCCGGACTTGACGACGGTCTTCGCTTGGACATCCCTGAGTGGACCTCAGACTCAGAGCTTTACAGAGATGGCCATGGGATGCCACCGCAGAGGTCATCCGCTTTCACTTGCAGTGACGAAGGGGCGACCTGCAAAAGGCTCCTGTGCGCAGACCCTTTTCCCCACAACTTTCCTCGCCTCACGAACCTCAAGCCCCAAGCCCCAAACTTCTAAACCTTCGGCCCCACCGGCACTTTCAGCTTCTCTACTCATACTGCTTTTGTTGCCCGGCTGCACGGATTAAGCTTCAGGTGTTTTTTTTTGGGGCTGGTGCCTTAATTAAGGAATATTCCTTGAATCATATCAGGGATCCCACGATAGTTTAAGGTATATTCCTTAATTAAGGGATATTGGAGTCTCTGGGAGCCCTAAACCCCGTTTCGGAGGTTCTGATCCTCCGCGCCGAGCCGGCCCGAGCCTCCACAGCAGAAGTCCTCGTGAAGTTCCCTTGGCCGCACTTCGCAGATCTATACCCAAAACCCCTTTGGAGGATCTAGAAAGTAGATCCCTTAATGGGGGTTCCTATGAAGTACCCTTAGTAGTATAGGGCCCCAAATTAGGGGATCTACATTCTGGGTAAGGGCTTAAAGTTCCTTTACAAGGTCCTTTGAAGGGATCTATAAGGGCTTAGGGTTCCGCCACAGGGTCCTTTAAAGGGATCTATAAGGGCTTAGGGATCCTTTAAAGGGATCCTTAGAGGGATCTATACGGGGTTTGGGGTGCAGGATTTAGGATTTAGGGTTTATGTAGCATTTAGGGGTGTAGGGTTTAGGGTTTAGGGGTTTAGGATTTGGGGTTTAGGATTTAGGGCTTAGGGCTTAGGATGGGCTCTATGTCGGGTTAGGTTTTAGAGATATGGTGTTTAGGGCCGACTATTTTGAGCGCTAACGGCCTTAGGGTGTGGTTAGGGTTTTGGGGCCTAGTAAATGTCTTTCAAAGGGCAAAAGGGGGGGCCCTTAATGGGTTCCCTATAATGGGCTATATAGTGGGTATATAATAACTATATTAAGGGTATATATGTAGGGGTCCTTATTAAGGGTCCCTCCTTTTACCTTTGGAGTCTTTCATGATCGAGATGCGTTTAGGTTTGCAGTGGAGGTCGACAGCCGCTTGGGATTTCCATTCGCTTTATGTGTTGGGGTGCAGATGGCTAACCTAGCTTCTCCGGTAGAACCATTTTTGTTTTAGGGCTGGTGTGGACGAATCTGGTTCGAGAAGGTCGGCGACCTGGAAAGAGTTGACACTATACCCTCCGCTTGCCAAAGCCTCGCAAAATCTCTTATCCAAACACTACTTAAAGGATCATGGGACTTAGTAGCTGGGGTTATAAATATGGTAACTATGCATAGAAAAACTTATAACCCCAATTAAGGTGCTTATAACCCTACTTACTAAGTCCCATGATCCTTCAAGTACATCCGACCCCCAAGAAGCCGATTTTTCCAGCCCTACGCATGCACTTAAGCCTTGCGCGCCGCTGTTAACAGTTTAAAACTCTTGCTAAACCCTCCCTGGACCTTAAGGAACCTGCCTTTTTAGGGACTTATATAAAGAAATCTCATTAGGGGGCCCTAAAAAGGTAGGTTCCTTAGGGTCCAGGTCACCTTAAACCCTAAACCCTATATAAATCCTAACGCAGACCATCCAAAGTCGGATGAGGCACGGCATCCCGCAGGAAAAGAGCCCCGATCTGTTCCTCAGACTGTTTCAGAGGATGCTAACAAAAGGGGTTTCTTCAAGTTTGAGGTTTATAGGCTTATAGGGTTGTAGGGTTTAGCATTTAAAAACAGGGTTTTAGTACAGTTTAGGGATCGCCGTGCTAGTATTTACCGTTTGAGGCTCCTGTAAACCCTCACAGGTTCAGGGTTTGAAGGCTTTGCAGCGTTTTCAGGGTGTGCATGGTTGTCGGGTTTAGGGTTTCAGATTTGCAGGCTTGAGTGAGGTGTACATCTGCTTTGGGGGGATGTGTCTGTTTATATGAGGTCCGATGGTTCGGAGTCGGCGTTTTCCCTAAACCCTAAACCCTGAACCCTAAACCCTAAACTGTGTTTACACAGTCCACCCGAAGTTCCCCAGGGCTGTACAGAAATACATGGGACATGTGTGGGAATCGTCTTCGTTTTTCGGTTTTTGGAGATGAGGTTGCAACGGATCAGAACCCAAAGAATGAATCCTGGGGATCAAGGCAAGATTGACTGGAATAGGGCGCTCTCGAAATCTTGGGGAGTAGTGCATACTGGAAGGGTGGTTTGTTGAAGTTGCGCTAACCCTAAACTTTCGTAATCCCTAAGGCGACACTTAAACCCACAAGTTGTCCTCAAAACGTAGCACAGCACCCACAACCATAAACCTTGGACACTAAACAACCCGGTTAGCACAAGGATTAGGGTTCAGGGGTTTAGGGTTTGGGGGTTTAGGGGGTTCGGGTTTAGGGTTCAGGGGTTTAGGGTTTAGGGTTCGGGGGTTTAGGGGGTTCGGGTTTACGGTTCAGGGGTTTAGGGTTTAGGGGTTTCGGGGATTCCAGAACTGTGGCATCAAGAACTCGAGCCTGAGCTCTTCGACCCGGAACCCCAGACCCAAAAGCCTACCTACGGCTGGTGATAAAAATCATGCATTACCCATAATAAGGAAATATCCAAAGTTCCCATAGTTTAGGGTCCTTAGATTAATGCAGGGTTTATATCATCAACAGTAGACCTAGTCCCCCCAAGCAGCCTTTATCGTATTATCAATATTATATTCGATCCCCTCAAGGGCCCCTTTTAAGGGTTCCTTCAAGGGTTCCTTGAAGGGCTCCTTGAATTGAAGGGTGCCTTCAAGGGTCACCCTTACTTAAAGGGTCATGGGACCAAGAAACTGGTATTGATCTATACTTATAATTACTTATAACCCCAATTAAGCTACTGATAACCTTATTTACCAAGTCCCATGATCCTCCAAGTAGACCCTAAACCCTAAACCCCATAGACCCCTTTAAGGATCCCTATAGATCCTCCAAGTAAGCGGTAGTTTAGGATTTCTGTCCCGAAGGCTTCGACCCTTAAAAGCCTTAAAACCTCCTTCAACCTGGAGCCTTCTGAAGCCTTTAAAGGGAACTCCAGAAAGTTGGAATATGGATTAATGGTAGGATCCCCTATAATTTACCTTAAAGGGGTTACGATAATGACATTCCAACTTTCTGGCTTCTACTGTACAGGAACCCTTAAAGAAGCCCTTCAAGATCCCTTCAAGGAATCCCAAGCCCTTCAAGGAACCCTTACAGATCCCTGAAGAACCCTTAAAGATCCCTTCGAGGTAGGCCCTAAACCCCTAGAGTAGTCCTGAAAGAAGCCCTAAACCGTAAACGAAGCCTCAAAGGAGGACTAAGCCGAAGCCTCAAAGGAGGACTAAGCCGCATCGCCGGGCCAAGGCAAACCTGAAGAAAGCGGGTAGCTGGCAGGCGCCGGCTCTTTCGACACTGCAGTTTGCCCTTCGGGTAGAGGGCTCAGGCCTTGGGTTTAGGGCTTACCTGGACCCTAAGGAACCTACCTTTTTAGGGTTCCCTGATATGATTTCTTTATATAAGTCCTTAAAAAGGTAGGTTACGTGGGGTTAAGGTAGGGCATAGGGCTTAGGTTTAGGGTTTAGAGTTTAGGGCTTGGTGTTGGATTTAAGGTTTAGGGTTCAGGGTTTGGGTCTTATCTGGACCGTGAGCTGTGGCTCCTTTCTGACGGAGTAAACAAGTATTCGGCACATTTATATAATGCGAGAGGAAAATCCTATCGCGATCTCTAACTTATCGAACCCATACAAATCTGTGGAAGTTGCATTGGGTTGTTCTGAGGCTAGTGAGGTTTTGCTTTCGGTCTAGGGCGTCGAACTTGAACCCGGCTAAGCTTGCCCGCTATAATCGTGATCAACGACTTGCTTTTTGAGGGTTCCATATGATTGCGTCACATCTGCTATGAACCCTAGAACCTAAACATTTCTGGGGGTGGAGGTCATCTCAGCACCACGAAATCGGCCGCCCTAAACCGAACCCGGGTCCGCGAAACTGGTCGCCTTCGAGCTATCACAGTGGGCGGTTGGGTGCTGGACCCTGCTTGGAGGATCATGGGACTTTGTAAGTGTGGGTATAGTTCATGTACCCCACACTGTACCGGTACAGGAACTTTAGGGCCCAAAACTGTTACTTTAGGCCACAGTATAGACCACACTGGGCATGCGCAGCATTATGTTGTTTCAGGGTCTGAAGTGTAGGCTCCCCCCGGCATCTGTTGTCGCTTTCCGGATACCTGAAAAGGTTGCCGAGGGCATGGTCTTGGTGCGAATTACTAAAGGGGTCTGAATAGTTACCTATGCAATTTTGGGGTTCCTTATTCTGCTCATTAAGGCCCCTATATTACCGCTTGTCTCCATTGTAGTTATTTGTGTTGGTTAACCAGTTTTATAGCTAAGATGATAGAAATTATTTTAAGAATGGTTTGTTAAACCACAATAGAAACTACAATGGAGACTAGAGGTATGGCTTGCTTCAGTAATAATGTTGCGGTTGAGGCTCAGGAGATGTCAAACACACCTTGGTCCCTGTTCCAGAGCCTTTTGGCTTCATGGCAACGGTGTTTCAAGACGTGGCTGAGTGAGCCCCATGGGTTGGTATTCGTGTGTATGCATGCGTGGTTGAAGGACGAACCTTGCGCAGTCGAGTTGAGTGTTCCGGTTCAAGTGATGACAAACACACCTTGGTCCGTGTTCCGGAGCCTTTTGGCTTTGATGGCAACAGTGTTTCAAGACGGGGCTGAGTGAGCCGCATGGGTTGGTATTCGTGTGTATGCATGCGTGGTTGAAGGACGAACCTTGCGCAGTCGAGTTGAGTGTTCAGGTTCAAGTGATGACAAACACACCTTGGTCCGTGTTCCGGAGCCTTTTGGCTTTGATGGCAACAGTGTTTCAAGACGGGGCTGAGTGAGCCGCATGGGTTGGTATTCGTGTGTATGCATGCGTGGTTGAAGGACGAACCTTGCGCAGTCGAGTTGAGTGTTCAGGTTCAAGTGATGACAAACACACCTTGGTCCGTGTTCCGGAGCCTTTTGGCTTTGATGGCAACAGTGTTTCAAGACGGGGCTGAGTGAGCCGCATGGGTTGGTATTCGTGTGTATGCATGCGTGGTTGAAGGACGAACCTTGCGCAGTCGAGTTGCGTGTTCAGGTTCAAGTGATGACAAACACACCTTGGTCCGTGTTCCGGAGCCTTTTGGCTTTGATGGCAACAGTGTTTCAAGACGGGGCTGAGTGAGCCGCATGGGTTGGTATTCGTGTGTATGCATGCGTGGTTGAAGGGCGAACCTTGCGCAGTCGAGTTGAGTGTTCAGGTTCAAGTGATGACAAACACACCTTGTCCGTGTTCCGGAGCCTTTTGGCTTTGATGGCAACAGTGTTTCAAGACGGGGCTGAGTGAGCCGCATGGGTTGGTATTCGTGTGTATGCATGTGTGGTTGAAGGACGAACCTTGCGCAGTCGAGTTGAGTGTTCAGGTTCAAGTGATGACAAACACACCTTGGTCCGTGTTCCGGAGCCTTTTGGCTTTGATGGCAACAGTGTTTCAAGACGGGGCTGAGTGAGCCGCATGGGTTGGTATTCGTGTGTATGCATGTGTGGTTGAAGGACGAACCTTGCGCAGTCGAGTTGAGTGTTCAGGTTCAAGTGATGACAAACACACCTTGGTCCGTGTTCCGGAGCCTTTTGGCTTTGATGGCAACAGTGTTTCAAGACGGGGCTGAGTGAGCCGCATGGGTTGGTATTCGTGTGTATGCATGTGTGGTTGAAGGACGAACCTTGCGCAGTCGAGTTGAGTGTTCAGGTTCAAGTGATGACAAACACACCTTGGTCCGTGTTCCGGAGCCTTTTGGCTTTGATGGCAACAGTGTTTCAAGACGGGGCTGAGTGAGCCGCATGGGTTGGTATTCGTGCGTATGCATGTGTGGTTGAAGGACGAACCTTGCGCAGTCGAGTTGAGTGTTCAGGTTCAAGTGATGACAAACACACCTTGGTCCGTGTTCCGGAGCCTTTTGGCTTTGATGGCAACAGTGTTTCAAGACGGGGCTGAGTGAGCCGCATGGGTTGGTATTCGTGTGTATGCATGCGTGGTTGAAGGGCGAACCTTGCGCAGTCGAGTTGAGTGTTCAGGTTCAAGTGATGACAAACACACCTTGGTCCGTGTTCCGGAGCCTTTTGGCTTTGATGGCAACAGTGTTTCAAGACGGGGCTGAGTGAGCCGCATGGGTTGGTATTCGTGTGTATGCATGCATGGTTGAAGGGCGAACCTTGCGCAGTCGAGTTGAGTGTTCAGGTTCAAGTGATGACAAACACACCTTGGTCCGTGTTCCGGAGCCTTTTGGCTTTGATGGCAACAGTGTTTCAAGACGGGGCTGAGTGAGCCGCATGGGTTGGTATTCGTGCGTATGCATGTGTGGTTGAAGGACGAACCTTGCGCAGTCGAGTTGAGTGTTCAGGTTCAAGTGATGACAAACACACCTTGGTCCGTGTTCCGGAGCCTTTTGGCTTTGATGGCAACAGTGTTTCAAGACAGGGCTGAGTGAGCCGCATGGGTTGGTATTCGTGTGTATGCATGCGTGGTTGAAGGGCGAACCTTGCACAGTCGAGTTGAGTGTTCAGGTTCAAGTGATGACAAACACACCTTGGTCCGTGTTCCGGAGCCTTTTGGCTTTGATGGCAACAGTGTTTCAAGACGGGGCTGAGTGAGCCGCCTGGGTTGGTATTCGTGTGTATGCATGTGTGGTTGAAGGACGAACCTTGCGCAGTCGAGTTGAGTGTTCAGGTTCAAGTGATGACAAACACACCTTGGTCCGTGTTCCGGAGCCTTTTGGCTTTGATGGCAACAGTGTTTCAAGACGGGGCTGAGTGAGCCGCATGGGTTGGTATTCGAGTGTATGCATGTGTGGTTGAAGGACGAACCTTGCGCAGTCGAGTTGAGTGTTCAGGTTCAAGTGATGACAAACACACCTTGGTCCGTGTTCCGGAGCCTTTTGTTGGCTTTGATGGCAACAGTGTTTCAAGACGGGGCTGAGTGAGCCGCATGGGTTGGTATTCGTGTGTATGCATGTGTGGTTGAAGGACGAACTGTGCGCAGTCGAGTTGAGTGTTCAGGTTCAAGTGATGACAAACACACCTTGGTCCGTGTTCCGGAGCCTTTTGGCTTTGATTGATGGCAACAGTGTTTCAAGACGGGGCTGAGTGGGCTGGCATGCCATCGTTGTTCCCCTTTCCGTGCTTTGCTGAATGTGACTGCGAGCGCTCTGTTAAAATGAGTAGCACTCACATGACAGGCTCATAGGCAGTCGCGAGATTGAGGCTTGATTCTGGCACCGTGTGACTTACCCGCTCGCTCCTCCTTTCTCGCCTCCTGTCTGTCTCTCTGTCTCTCTCTCCATCTCTCGCTCTCACCCTAAACCCTAAACCCTAAACCCTTTTTTCTCGCTCTCTCGCATCTGGCGCCCGTTTCTGCGAAAAGACCTACGTTCCTAAAGGCCTCAAGGGTTGCAGCCACCGGTCCTCTTGAGCTGATCCTGCTACTACTTAAAGGCTCATGGGACTTAGTAAGTAAGCTCCTTAAAGGGATCTATAGGGATCCTTAAGGGGATCTATGGGGTTTAGGGTTTAGGGTCTACTTAAAGGCTCATGGGACTTAGTAAGTAAGGTTATCAGTAGGTTATAATTAGGATAACCCCACTTAGGGGACTTATATCCCCAATTTTAACCTACTTACTAAGTCCCATGATCCTTTAAGTAGGGTCTAGGGGGTCGGGGTTCGAAAGGGTTCAGGGTTTAGGGGTTCAGGGTTTTGGGGTTTACGGGTTTTTGAGGTTTAGGGGTTTGGGGTTTGATAGGGTTCAGGGTTTAGGGTTAAGTTCGGGGTTCAAGGTTTAGGGTCAGAAACCCAACACCAGCTGCCCATATTAGAGATGATTCATAAGGGAGTCCGAAACCCTTGCCCTCATAGAACTCTGGAAGGAAGCTTTTCTAGGATGCCCAGTAGTACCCTTATTCCCTTTTTGTAGTCCTAGGTTCCTTATAAAGTTACCCAATACCAAAAAGAGAGGTCTTTTTATTCGTAGGTTACTGGGTATCCTAGTTTTAAAGGAGCCCAAAACCCCAATTCGAAGTATGAAGCCTCCTATATTAAGTGCCCTCGAACCTTCGACTCATTCGTCTACCTTCGGGTCGGTTTAGGATTTAGAGTTTAGGGGTTTAGGGGTTAGGGGTTTAGGGGTTCATGATTTAGGGTTTTACGCCCAAACCCTAAACATAAAAGGGCACAGGAGTCAAATCTGGAAGTCGGGTTCCCGTTTCAACGCGAAGCCCTCAAGGGAAGCCTTGCTTCGTGTGTTGACCTCCTTTTCTGCCGTTTGCTTGTGTTGTTGTTCTGTTTTCGTTTTGAGGGTATCGGGCTAAAGGTTTGGGTTCAAGGGTTTATTCGGGGTTTAATTGTTGTTGTGTTGTCTTTTTCAGCATATCGGGGTAAGGGTTTGGGTTTAAGGGTTTAGGTGACCTGGGGTGTGGCCCGTGTTTCCTCTTGTGGAGTCTTCTGGTCAAACAAGCCAAGCGGAGTGGAGGCGCAAACCCTATTGCAGTCCCCAAGCCCTCTACTACGGAATCTAAATTCCTTAAACCGTAGAGGGGTGCTTGTTCTGTTTTGAGGGAATGTTCCACCTGGGAAAAGCTATCCCTATAAGCACCCGATAAAACCGGGAATCTTACTGGATTCGCTTGTTTCGGATTCGGAGTCTGTGAGGACCCCAAACTTCAAACTCCTACAATCCTAAAACCTAGAAGCCCTCAACCCTGAGCCCGAAACGGAATCTCTTTCTTGGGAGGCAGCGAACTGTACCCAGAGCCCGCGAATTATACGGGCCGAGGGCAAAATCGACGAAACTGTGGAGCTTGTTTCAGGGAATGTAGGGTTCAGGGATTTTAGGGTTAGGGTCTTAGGCTTTAGTGGATATAGGGCTTCAGAGAATTTAGGGCTTCCGAAAGTTTGAGGGTTCTAGGGTTTTTAGGGTTAGGGTTGGACTGTAGGGTTTAGGGAGTTTAAGGCTTCAGGGAGATCAGGGCTCCAGTTTAGGGTTTAGGGTTTAGGGTTCTAGGGTTTTTGGATTTAGGGACTTTAGGTTGTTTTGCATGTTTTGGGGGGTTTGTTTTTCGGCCTAGTGAATTTCGGGCTCTAGGGTTTGATGGGTTTAAGGAACTTCGAACAGGGTTTTAAGTGGGGCTTTGGGGGTTGAGGGAACCTAGGACGTAGAGTTTAGGGTTTTTGGTGGGACGAGCGATTTTAGGGTTCTAGGTGTAGAGTTTGGGCTTAGGGCTGTAGGGCTTGTGGTTTTCAGGATGTGGGGTCTGGGGTTGTAGGGAACTGTGGGAATTCAGGGCTGTAGGGTTTTGCGATTCAGATTTAGGGTTTAGGGTTTAGGATTGAGGGCTTATGGTGTAGGATTTTTTTTTTTTTTGGGGGGGGGGTGTGGGGTTTAGGGTTTCAGCTTTTAAGTTTTGGGGTTGAGGGTGTTGACCTTCTGGGGCTTTAGAGTTTCAGTTCCCTTCCTTCATTTCGGAGCTTATCATGTCCCCTATATTCAGCCCAAAGCCCTTGTATGTATAATCGCTTGCAGCCTCGAACCGCTTCCTAAGCTCTGAAACCTTACTTCCCCAAAGGGTCCAAGGTATTGTTACGAGGAATACCCTCCCAAACCAAAACAGTAATTCCTAATATAGAAACCCTACATGCTACCATATAGGTACTTAGGACCTCCTGGTTCAAGGATCATGAGACTTATGAACTTACTGGCTTCCTCAAAGAGCTCCTCTCCTGAAAGGGTTCCTTTACCTCGAGGCTTATACCCTAAGCCTTTTTCTTATTTGCTGCAAACTCAACTTTTCAACTTTCGGGGTTCTTATAAGGTAGTCGACTCTCAAAATTTCAACTTTTATTCCCTTGGGTTGTGGGCCAGTGAGATTTTTTTGGATATCTAGTTTTCATGGGTGGGACCTGTTGTATGGACAAGAGATACCCTCGGGGATCCTTAAGGGCCCCCTCGGGGGGGGAGTTACGTAAAGGATTCGGGGTTAGGGGCTTGGGCTCCCTAAACCCCTAAACTTTAAACGTCTCAGAGAATAGGGGCTGGGGCTTTTCGATTATGTCGGCTCGAGCAGCGAACGCCGACAAGGCTCCAGTCTGGACAAAGGCCGCACTATGGGGGCGCTTAGGGTTTTGGGTTTATGGGTTTTGGGGTTTTGGCCTTACCAGCACCCCCCGACAACGTATTATTACCTGTAGCCGAAAAGACCTACCTTTTTGAGGAGCTATATATGGAAATCATAATAAGGAGCCCTCAAAAGGTAGGTCTTTTCGGCTGCAGGTAGAGCCTAAGTATCCAGCATTAAAGACCATACTTAGGGTCTCCATCCTTGAATCAAAGGTTACTTGGGGGCTGCTGGTGGGGTTTATGGTTAGGGTTTAGGGTATCTTTGCAATGTAAGGGATCCGTGAGAAGGGCCCCTTTAAGGTTTTGCTTCAAGGGATCGAGAAGAGCTTCATAAGGGCCTTGGGTTCCAGGGCTTGTATACACAAAGGTTAAGTTTTCAGCTAAGGTTTAGTTATGGTGTGCTGATGGTTTTTGTCCTGGTTTCCCAGTGTTTT
Organism: Symbiodinium sp. CCMP2592; assembly: GCA_905221615.1. Lineage (NCBI taxonomy): Eukaryota > Dinophyceae > Suessiales > Symbiodiniaceae > Symbiodinium > Symbiodinium sp. CCMP2592. The sequence continues at coordinate 111,422 of CAJNDT010002546.1, forward strand.
CATAAGATGCTCGTTTACGCGTTGGAGAAGGTACTGCAGAGGCTTTATCGGTGTTAGGGTTTAGAATGTAGGGTTTGGGGTCTAGGGATTAGGGTTGAGTGGGTTGGGTACAGGGTTCGGGTTTGGGGTGCAGGGTTTGGGGTTTCGGGAAACAGGGTTTGGGCATTTGGTAAGGTTTCGTTTCATGTAGTGCTCAGGGTTTCGAGTCTAGCTGCTAGCTACTTCTAACCGAATTATACAAGCAACTCAAACTAAGTCACCTAGAGCAGCTACGGTATATAAACTTACCTATAGTCTCCATTGCACTTCCTTTTTCTCGGTTCTCCAAAAACTATGTTATAGGATCCTAACCATAAAACTGGTTAACCAAAAAAAGGAGCTACAATGGAGACTATAGGTAGTTCAAGGATTTTGGATCCTGAACCTGAAACCCTAAACCTCTAAACCCTAAACCCCAGTTCAAGGATTTTGGATCCTAAACCTTAAACCCTAAGCCCCTAGACCCTAAACCCCAGTTCAAGGATTTTGGAAGGTCCGGGCACGTAGCACGCAACCTTAGGATGTCCTTAAGGGGGGGTGGTCCAAGGGGGGTAGGTAACCTAGTAATCCCCATTATTCCCCAATACTCCCTAAGCTTCCCTAAGGTTCCCCAAAGCTCCCTAGTACCCTCCCCCCTTGAACCACCCCCCCTTAAGGATCCTATAGCAACCCGTATCTTCAAGTGGCGTAGAGCTGCAAGGCAACCTTATCGGGTGAACATAGGGGCCTAAATAAGGGTTTAGGGTTTAGGGTTTAGGGTTTAGGGTTTGTTGATAGTAGAAATCCTGCATTACCTTAAGGACCCTAAACTATGGGAATTATGGTATATTCCTTATAATGGGTCATGCAGGATTTATATCATCAACCGTACGTACCGATACTACCTTTAAAGGGATCCTTAAGGGTTCTGTTGAAGGCATCTACAGGGTTTACCTGGAGGCGCAGGGGGCTTAGTAACTCGTTTATAAGTAGGGTTACAATTGGAGTAACTCCATTTAGGGTACTTATGGCGCTACTTCTAGCCTACTTACTAAGTCCCCTGCCCCTCCAAGTATATAGGGTTTAGGAGAGGGGCTTGAATAATTCCCTTTACTATTTTGGGGGTTCCTTATGATAATTGTAGTACTGTATTTGGTGCCCCCAACACCGTAGTCTAACTATGAAGGCCCCCACATTAGTTCTAAGGAGGCCTGATGTCAGAAGGTCACAAACATTGTCGGCTTCCGGTTTGGGTGTGTAGGGTTATCGGGTTTAGGGTTGAATTAGGGCTTGGGCGAGCCTCAGAACCCGTACAGCTTCGGGCTTTTATAAGCCTTTAAGCAAGCCTTAAGCCGCAGGATCTTATTAGGTCTGACATTTTCGAAGAGCCAGGCATGCAGGGTGACTGATTAGTAGTCTTAGTTCTCCAATACCAAACTTTTAAACTTTTGGAGTTCTTATAGGTTAGTAGTAATCTGAAAGTTTAACCTTTTATTTCTTTGGCTATTGGTGGAGTAAGTAATAGTATCCCCTTACGTCCTCTTTATGATAACATGGTTTACACCAAAACGTTTTTCTGATTATGAATGTCCCCCCCCCCCCCCCCCCGCCCCCATATTATTAGCCACGACAAAGCCCTACCCGGTTATCACGCTGTAACCTTAGACCCGCAAAACAGCGCACACAAGCCACTTTGGCGCAGGCCGGCGAAAAACATTGCCAGAGACCAAGTGCTGGCTTTGATGGGCGTTTGGGAGGGTTCTTGGGCTTTAGACTTTCGGCCGGGTCTTGAGGGGTGCCAAGTTTTAGGCTGGGTCTTGTTGCACCGTTTTTAGGTGCTTTGCTGTTCCTTCTGGGATGTACCGGCCTGTTCTTTGTTAGTGGAGCAGTTGTTCCTGAAACTAGGGCCTTGTTGTGCCTTCTTCCGGGTCGGGGCATTGGAGCTTCGAGCTAAAGCTATAGGGGCTGAGTAGATAACCTGTAACCTTTTGGGGCTCATATACTAATCCTACCATAAAACTTGAAAGGTTAGCGCCCTAAACCCTAAACCCTAGTCTTTCGTGCTGGAATACTCACGCCTATCAGATTTTTGGTGGTTGGGCTTCAGGCGTCGGGTCTCTTGCGTTTGGGGTTTAGGCTTTCTTTTGGTTGGGTGGTGGTTTAGGATTTAGGGTTTAGTTTAGGGTTTGGGGCTTAGGGTTAGAGTTTAATTTTTAGGGTTTAGGCTTTAGGTCGGGGGGGCCTCTATGGTTTAGGGTTTAGGTCTGGGGCCTCTACCTATAGTCTCCATTGTAGTTCCTTTTTCTGGTTTAACCGACTGTATATTAGGGATCCTAAAAGGTAACCCCGAAAAGAAACTAGACTACAGGTAGGGTTTAGTGTTCAGGGTTTTGAGGGTCTCACTTGGGAGATATGGCTTTCAGGCCCGGAAAGGGCCTAGGACCTGGGGCTTTGGGGGACTCATGGTCTATGGGTGCATGTAACATAGGGCCCAAAATTTCGGGGCTCCTTATTGTAAGGAAAGTATAAGGGACCCAAGACTCTGTTCTAGTGAAATCCAGACCTGCATTCTAGAAGCAAGCAAGGGTAGACTCTGAACCCCAAAAGCGCCCAACCCCTTTATACGCCCTGAAGCTTATAAGCCCAAAAGTGCTTACCTCAACTTTAAGCTGACGTTTCGTAACTTTAACACCAAAAAGCCGGAAGAAGAGTCTTAACATCAGCTCTCACTCTCACTCCCAAGATAAGACCAAAACAAGCGCAAGTAACCCAGAGACTCCCAAACCGACGTGATTAAGGAATATGTCTTAAACCATAGCCGGGGTCCTTCCATAATTTCGGGTATGTTCCTTAATTCAGGGATCTTCGAGTTTCTGGGAAGGTACCTGAGAAGAAGATCTTGGCTCCAAACAATCCACCGAGAACCCTTTAAGCCCTAAACGCCGAAACCCAAAGCAAGGAACTCCAAATACTAGACCTTAAATACCCGCTGTACATATCTACCTGTTGACGGACTTGTAAAAGCAACTCAACATGCGGAACCCTAAAACAGGTAAATTTTCGAGGGTTCAGGTAGACCCTGCATCCTAAATAAAGCCTAAGCCGTATGGACCCTAGATCCTATAAATCCTATAAGCCCTATAAACCCTAAACCCCTAAGCCGTAAATACCCTAAGGGCCTAAGCCCTCGTCTGAGACGTCCCAGGCGCCCGGCCGGATCAGCGTGGGCCGTCGCTGGGCTTCGGGTCTTTAGCCCGAGCCTTTCTAAGATATCAACGAGGTTAGGGTTTAGGGTTTAGGGTCTACAGGGTTTAGGGTGTAGGAGGACCATCCTGATTATCTTTGATGGAGTACCTAATAATGGCCCATGTTGAATAATTTTAGCTCGACGCCAGGACTTGCCAGACTACTCTTGCTAGTGGTCCCGGCCAAGGTATGCCAGACCCCTCAGCACCACAAAACCCTCAAAACCTTGCGACTTTATCCCCCTGGAACCTAAACCCCCAAACCCCCTTCCTAAACCCCTAAACCCTAAACCCTAAACCCTAAACCCTAAACCCTAAACCCCTAAACCCTAAACCCTAAACCCTAAACCCTGAGCCCCTAAACTCTAAAACCCCTCAAGACTCGAAGCCCCGGGGTCAAACTGCGAGAAAAATGCTCGCAACTCTCTTCGCGCCAATGCGCGGCGTCGGTCGCAGGCCGGTATTGGTTTGTGCCGTCGCGATTTACGGTTTAGTGCAGGGGTTGAGGTGGAATTCTGGTTTCACAGAGTCTGAGCCAGTTCGGAAGTGTCTCATAGGGGTTTGAAAATCGTTTTGGGTTTGGAAGAACTGGCACGGTCTAAACCTTACACCTTGCATGACAACTTACGTGTGCACAGTCTCAATATGAGAGCAGATGATGTTGAAAGTTCAGTGGAGCCAAGACATCGTTTCACAGTTCGGTGCAACACCCCACTCTTGTCCTAGTGATAATATTATTGTACCATACTGCACCACAAATTCCCGGTCCAATTTGTTTCGGCCCCCGTTATTACATGCCTTGCGGGATGCTCTGACACAGGCATGGCTTGCGTCTTATCCATTTGCTTCTTGCGCATTGCAGTGTAGTTCTAGCACTTCACATGCCGGTATAGGGTTCAATAATGGGGTGGGGGTCGAGGTTGCGAGTTCAGGGTCCCGGATTCTAACCAACCCTAAGCCCCAAACCCTATACCCTATAATAAGTCTTATGCTAACCCTTACGTAACGAATTAGACCCCAGGGCCCCCGGGGCCTAATCCCTGAAGCATATCATCGAGTTCCGCATCAGACCTTGTGGTGCTGCGACATGGAGATGCTGCACACGAGAACCATCCGAACTGAACAAGACCGACCCGAAACAAGATGGTAGAGGAGAGATTAGGGTCACCGCTTCAGGATACTCGACCACGTTGTGGCCGACATACAAAGTTTGCAGAGTTCCTTTGCGTATGGAGGGGGGGTCCTTGTGCTTATACGATGGATTTGGAGAACATCTTCAGCAGGGATCTACCGATAAACCCTAAACCAAAACCCAAACCATAAACCCTAAACCTAACCCTAAACCCTGATAGCAAGTGCCCTGAATCCTTTGCACTCAGGCCAGCCTTAACCCTCCTAAAGTCTCGTGCTCAAGACCCTGTAGAAAGCTAGGAGTTTCAGAGAATTAGGGGGCCGTATCTTGGGGTCCTTATAATAAGGATCTTATTTAGGTTACTGTATTAGGGTCTCGTGTTTTCGGAAAGTCTGACTTGGAGGGGCAGGGGACTTAGTAAGGGTTCTTAAAGGGCTCCTTAAAGGGATCTATAGGGTTCCTTAAAGGGATCTATGGGGTTTAGGGTTCAGGGAATTAAATTCTTCTAGTATTGGGGTTTTGTTGACTGTATATAGCTGGTATCTGGGGCCATAGGGCTCCCTAGGGTTGGTTAGTGTATCGTGGAATGACATTCCAGCACGAAAAAACCCTACCTCGTATCACCAGACGACAATATGAAGAAATGCTTTTGAACTTCGACATGTATGGCTGGTTGCTTACATGCTTCTGCGGGCTATAGAGTTGTAGGCTTAAGCCTCAAGCTTGAGCTGTAGAGGGTTCCTTAACGTTTGAGGCAAATTCCTGAACTACAGGCTTATGAAATCTCGGGATGAATGCTGTGGGGTTCCTGCAGCTTCTGACATGACGCAGGTTGCAGCCATGACAGCACGGGACCTGAGTTTGATTCATTGCTCTTGCAGAACCCTTTGCAAATAACCCTAAACCCTAAACCCTAAACCCATTCTTTAGGGCCTGTAAGGGGCCTTGAAGTTAGCATCCACCAAAGGAATCTAATGAAGGGCTCGACATTAGATTACCACTGATCCCCTTTTGGACCTGGTGTCTAGGACTTTTGGTGCTTGGAGCAAGGGGCGAGGGTCTGGAGGAAACTCCCAACCCCTGTACTCTGCACCTTCATAACATCCAAGAGCAAGTCCCTTGCTTGAAAAGCTGGCAGACGAGTACGGGTGGAAGTACCTACTAATACTTAGGGGTGCTTAGAAATATTTTCTAATTTTTGGTTCTTATAAGAAACAGCTAAAATTCTAATATTTGCTAGGATTCTAAGTTCAGTATAGAATCAGAGAACCCTCCTCCCAAGATGCAGACCCACATCTCCCGAGGTACGTTTAACTATCGGGTCCCCTGGACCCTCAAAAATATGCTCCGACAAACCCTGAGTTAAGAACAAGTTGTAAGAAGTCTGACTATTGGGTCCTGTGGTCCCCCAGGGCAGCAGATACTATAGGGGCCTCAATAAGTACTTATACAACTTTGGGGGTGCCTTATTCAGTCTCTACATTCTCCTAAGTTCTGACAGATGCCTCGGGCCATGTGCGTATGATTCTAGATGGTAAGTCTATTACACTAAATCTCAAGGCATCCAGTCATTTCTGGTGCAAGGGTAACGCAATGAAGAGTTGAAATTGAGCCATTTTGACCTAGATCTAGATGGTAGAAGTTAGTTGACTAAACGTTGAGGTCGACGCTCCTTTTCGGCCATCCTCGGCAAGGACCAGGCTCTGCAGTGCGAGTATCTGGAGGTTTATGGCTCTAGGTTTCAGGGTTTAGGGTTTTAGGGTTCAGGGTTCTTATAGGGGTTCAGGGTCTGGAATTTTAAGGCTCCAGGGTTTCGGGTTTCGGGCTTAGCGGCTTAACGTTTAGGGTTGAGGGTTTAGTGTTACTTAACTTGGGACATGGGGGTCTGTGAGTTAGATATTTAGTCACGTGTAGGTGTTTAGAAACATTAAACCATGGGCTTTAGGCAGAAGTTGTCAGGGCATGAAGGTGTCAGGCATTTGAGCCCCGTTGTGCAATTTTTCTGAGGGATCCGGGCACTGGGCGTGGATGACAGCGTCGTCGGGATCTTCCTTCGCAAAGTGGTGCTTCCACCAGTCATAACCCTAAACAGTGATCCATAACCCTGATCCCTGAACCCTGGACTCTCTGAATGTGGAAGCCTGGCCGTAAAGCCTACGCAGTTCAGTCCAACTTCAACTGGTCATATGATAAGCTTCATACCCCTAAGCAGAACCCCAAAAGAAAAAATGACCCTAAGCATATACGTACCACCATTATGGAGTTAGGTCCCAAGAGACCATCCTTGTTATGGTTATGGGGCCTGAGCCCACAACGGGAGTATATATGTGACCTTCTCGGTCACCAGCCGGTCTGATTCCGGGTTCTTGTGTGTGGGCACCTGGAACTTTCTGTTAGATCTCGCATACAGAGTTTGAATGCTGTAAAATCCACAATACATCCCCGCATCTGACATCGGCTGATGTCGTGAACGCCGCGCCCCTAAACCCGAAACCCTGGCCTTTCACACGACATGTTCCTGTTCTGGATGGCGTCGGTTGCTGTTGGGCTCCAACCTTGCTTCTAGATAGTCTGATATTTTGAACCTTTCTACCCCAAACCTTTGCGGTTTTCACGTGTCTTGTAGAGGTTTCGTGCTTATGCGAGCAAGCTTGAGAGTCTTAAGGTTTCGGGTTCAGGGTGTTGGGCTGGCACATGGCGCCGTTTGAATTCTACGACTTCGTACGTGTCCGGGCTCAGAAGGGTTCAGGCCCGTTAAGGTTGCGAAGGTTTTGGATTTGTAAGGTCTTCGGCTGTATCGCCGAGGCCGCAAAGCGCGATATGCAGGGACGGTGGAGCTTCAACACCCGCCTGGAGCTCAGGAGGGCCTCTGGAGCAGTTGGCTTACTTCCCTAAGGCTCCATGTACCCTTATAGTAGATACTTAGGCCTTAAAGTACCTATATAGGGACTACTTTGGGGCTTAAGTATCTACTATAAGGGTACATGGAGCCTTTGGGCTTCCAGGGCCGTAATATTTCGAATTGAAGTTCGAGGCGGTTTTTGGGAGTTAACTACTCTGAAATATCAGGGCTGTAGGAAATGTAGGGACGGCAAGGCGATAGTATCACGGCTTATTCCGACGTCTGTGAAAGCACCGGTCGGCGTTGACAATCGTGCACTCGCATTTCGGGTGCCTTTTGTTCAGACGGAAGGTATCCGAATTCTCCCGGGAAGAGAACCGGTAATCAACATGTTCTGGGTTGTAAGGCAAGGGTAGCCCCGACAATGCACAGAACCACAAAAGCTGACAAATAAACTCCCAACCGTAACGCCCAGACCCATCGAACCTTTGACACAGAAACCCTTTACCCTGAAACTAATTGTCAGAGAATAAATGCAGCCCCACCGTCAGTCTCCCAAACCCCTTTGAAGCAATACTCCTTACATCAAAATAAGAAGCCCCGACATAGTTCATGGATTACATTCCTTAATGACGTGATGTTCGACTGGCTGGGATCCTGTGGGCACATTTCAGGGTCCAGCATGTTGCGATCGGGTGCCGGGTCGAGGTGAACAGAGGCATTTGATGACGTTGTAAGTAAGATTGCATTTTCGGGTCTAGGGGTTACAAGTCAAGTACCTTCAATGATGGGGTTACAGGTAGTTGTAAGTATAGTTGCCTTGTTTATGGTGCTACCTACCGATGAAGTCCCATGATCCCCTTAAGTAGTACTCAGACCCCAAAGCGTGAACTCCACGTCTTCACCTCAAGCGCTCAATCCGAAAGCCTGACTCTTGAACCCGGTAGAATACATACATGTAATATGGGTGTGTATATACATATATAGAGAGAGTTGAAATTTTGAGTGATAACGATATGTGGAGGCTTGTTTCATAGCCGCTCCCCCGCCCGACCAAAAGTTGTTGGCTTGAATAGTCTGGTGTCCGTGACCCCCCGGACCGGGGTCAGGGTCTGGGTGGCTTTGAATAAGTTAGAAGGGAAATGGGGGGGTCGCAGGGTTTGGGGGCTGGCTCAGGGTTTGGGTGGCTTTGATAAAGTTAGAAGTGAATTGCGGGGTCCCAGCGTTTGAGGGCTGGCTCAGGGTCCATTTGATTAAGTTACAAGGGAATTATTGGAGAAGGGTTTGGGAGGGTTGACCAGGTTTCTGTGCAAAAGTACTAGGGTTTAGGGTCGTGGGTGCCTTAAGATTAACAATCACCAGACAGGAGCAACCACCCCCAAAAACACACCCGGCCCAAAACGAATGCATGAATTAGGCCAACTTTTTTGGTACTGGCTCGAATAACACCGGGGAAACGCATTAAAGAGGCTCACCGGAGTAAACAGGCAACCACACTATGCCTGTATTGTGTGCATGCATACACATATATATATATATATATATGTATATATATATATATAATATACACATACATATATATATATATATGTAGATACATACATATATTGATGGATTGAGTGATCCATATTTAGTTAACTTGGAACACTCGTTCTTGGCCCCAAAGCTTCAATAGCTGCGTGTGTGTCCACCTTACATCCTCAGGATTAGAGAGTCGATCGTCGCCGACCCTTAGTGCCCAAAGCCCGGGGCCCTAAACCTCAAACCCATCAACCCCCAAGCCAGAAACCTTGGAATCCTAAACCACTAAAATCTCTCGAGCTACACATTAAACCCTGAGCCCCTGTTTGGTCCTGGACGCCTGAGGCCTGAACACTAAACCCCTAAACCCTGAACCGTGCCTAGACCCCAACTACCCTCTAATGTACCCCAAATACACACTATTCAAGAGGTCCTGGCGAACCCCTTCAGCTCCCATTAAATTCTGAATGGAGCCAGGCCACTCGCCCGGGATCTGCAGTGTGCCGGCCCCTGCTTAGAAGCTGGATTAGTAAGATACCTATTTAAAACATCATGAGACTTAGTAATTGGGGCTATTATTAAGGCTGACTGTACTTCTAGTCATTGATAGCCCCAGTTACGGTACGTACCCAACCTTACTTATTACTAAGTCCCATGATCCTCCAAGTAGTAAGATAGCCAGGGGTGGGGGGTTGGCGTTGAGGGCTTGGGCAGAGGGTAGTTGTAGGATTTATGGTTTGTCATGTCTACGGTTGGGGTTTGGGAGTTGGGCAGAGACAGATAGCTAGGGGTAGTCAGTACAATGTAGAAGGGCAGATATTTCGCAGTAGTATTCCCATAATATGGGAGTTTCCGAAAACAGGGGACCCTAATATAGTACCCTAAATAATGGGATCCTCATTATAATATTATAAGGAACACCAAAATAAGGTACCCCTGTTTTCGGAAACCCCATATAGTCCCTATATACTTAATTAGTTTGCTAAGCATCAGCTTGGAAAGGTAGATTAGAATCATAAATGAAAGGGAGCTTTGGGTTTGGAGCGTTTGGGGTCCGGGGTTCGGGTGTAGTCTAGGACGGTTAGGGTTCACGGAGGTTTGAGGGTGATAGGTTTAAAGTTGTGATGGCCATTTGGTGAGGACAGGGAGGAGTGAGAATCTTGTCACGTATGATGCGGTGTTCTATACAACGGCCCTGCTTGAATAACACACTAAAACTTAAACTTTCGACGAGCTTTATATAAAAGCCAAACAAGAAACACTCGAAACCCGAAGCACTAAAGCTCTAAACCCTACACCCCAAAGCCCTGAACCCCAAGCCCTAAATCCCAGACCCCTATAGCCCTAATCCCAAGCCCCTGAACCCTGAAACCCGGACCCCCAAACCCCTAAACACCGAAAGCCTAAACCCCTGGCCCTATAGTAAACTCAAAAAGTTGGAAACCGGATGTAGGACAATTAGTGCTTCCTTGTTTTCGACCTTTAAGGATTGAGGCTATTGGGCTTCCAACTTTTTGGCTTCTACTATTTATAAATCAAATAGACCCTAAACCCCTCAACCCCCCCAAAGGCTCCGTGTATCCACATCGTTGGCTTAAGGCCTAAGTACCTACTATATGTGTACACGGAGACTTCGGGCCTTAAATCCCTAAACCCTAGACCGTCTGAACCCTAAACCCTAAACCCTAAACCCTAAACCCCTAAACCCTAAACCCCTAAACCCTAAACCCTAAACCCTAAACCCCTAAACCCCTAAACCCTAAACCCCTAAAGCCTCAACCCCAAGGCCATGTCGCCGCAGTCCCGAGAGCTTCCGGTGGGGATCCCGTGTCTTTGTGCGCGTTGGGGCTTAGGCTCCTTCGTATATGAATGGAAGTTTCCGCAAATAGGCAGGATTCGGGGTTTAGGGTTTACGCTCAGAGTGTAGCGGCTTGAGGCTTAGGGCTCCTTTCAGTGTTTCTAACCCCTACACCCTAAACCCGAAAGGTGTCCTGTTTTGGGCTCGGAGTTGTGCAAGGATTTTTGATGGCATGTAGAGCTTCAGAAGGTGTTTTGGGTTTAGGGCCTATATGTATACCCAGATCATCCCAGAATCAAGGTTTGTAGCTTCAACTGTACCAAAGTCACTTTTCAACACAGCGAAGGCCGAACCCGCTGTATTTAGCATGTACTAGGGTTTATAAGCACTACAGTGTCTAGGCTGTCCTCAACGCCCAAACCCTAAAACCCTAAGCTGCCAAGCCCTAAAACTCTAAAGCCCTGGACCCCCCCACAACTTAAACTCTTATAACTCTACCCAGGGGCCCTAAAGTAGTTCCTTTTTAGTAGTATATTCAAGTCCCTAACCAAAAAAGAGGACACACCCAAAACGGAACTACTTTGGGCCCCTGGGTAGAGCCTTTCTGAAACCCTAAAGCCCTGAGACTGTACAGGCTAAACACCTTAAACCACAGAGATCCTGAAGCCCTGCAACTTTACTTAGTAGCTGAGTGGATAGTTTAGGGTTTAGGGGATACGCTTTACACTTTTCGGGGTAATACTACCCACAATAGAACTGAAAGTGCACACTTGTCATTGTTGCGGCTTATGAACTCAGCAACAAAGTTTAAACCCTGCTGCCTCGTCGAGGTCCAACTCTCCTCCATTGCCAGCTGCTGAGAGTCGATCGTTTTTGGTTTTGGGTTTGAAGCCCTACCTTAACCCCGACGAACCTACCGTTTTAGAGTTCCTTATTATGATTTCTGTATGTAAGTCTTAAAACATGGTAGGTTACTTGAGGTTAAGGTACACTTTAGGCCCTAAACCCTAAAACCCTGAACCCAGGACGTTAATGTCTAGGGATTTGTAGGGCTTTATAGGGTGTTGCGGATTAGATTGTTGATTGGGCTTTGTGTTCCAAGCGGGCCAGTTATGTACTTAGGTGTCGGTTTGGGGTTATCGTCAATTTCCCCTCTTGTTCAATATAGAGCCCTACCCCTAACTATAAATGATTTTGCTGACTGTTGAAGTCTACACCTGCTGCAGGTTGTTTAGAGATTGGGGTTGCGTTATATGAGGTTCCTGATCTCTGAAGCAAGCGGGGTGCAAACTTACCCATACATCTTTCCTACTATTTGCTTAAGAAACCTCAAAAAATAAAAAATAATAATCCCTATATTACCCCCATAAGGATTTTTTATTTTTATTTTTTGGGGGTTCTTAAGCAAATAGTAGTTTCCAAAGGTGGACTGTTGTATTGCAAAATTAACTAACCCCAGGGCCTCCATATGGGAGTTTCCGAAAATAGGGGTACCATAGTTTGGGGTCCTTATAATAAGGATCCTACTATTTATTTAGGGTGCCATATTAGGTTCCCCTATTTTCGGAAACTCCCATATATATATATATATATATAGTACCCCTATGAAGTAAGGTCCTTGAAGACCATCCTTGTTATGGTTTCAAGGACGTAATTCCATATGGAGCCTCGAGGTAACCCAGGCTGTTCAGTGGTACACATTTTTACTTTCAGGTTTCTGGGTTCCCATTAACTTATAAAATAAGAAGCCTAAAAAAGTGTATACTTTTTCCCAGTGGGTTACTGAACAGCCTATAGTAACTGCTTGTAGGCCAGGCTTGTAGCCAGTGTGTTGTTTTCATGGCGTGTTCTGGAAGATTCGGGACAAGGGGTCCAGAGAAGTACGTTTGCGAGCTCAATACCAAGCTGAATATGGAAGCCGTACTTCTACAATTTAATGTAGGAGCCTGGATAACTACCAATATTGTTCCTTGGGGTTCCTTAATTACTATGACTGTATTTTACGAAGGAGCCCAGAACTCTATTCCAGCTATTAAGACCCCTACATTAATCGATTAAGTCCCTTGGGTTGGGAAAAGTTACGGATCTTCGATTTCAGGCTTTGAGGTGTAAAGTTGAGGGCTTTGAATGTTATAAACCCTAAACTCAGGGCTTCAGGTCTTGATTCAGAGTTTGGGCTTGGTTCAGAAACCCGAAACCCTCAACCCTTTATAGCCTACTTGGGGTTTAGGGTTCAGGGTTTAAGATTTAGGGTTTAGGGAAGCTCTAAACCCTCAACAACGGAAGAGTCCCTTCCTTGTTGGACCTCGTGGAAGTGAGGCGGCAGCCTCCAGACAGAGGAGATGCACGCGTCGGCACCCAGGGACTCCAATGTCCTTAAATTAAGCAATAGTCCTTAAATCATATTAGGGATCCTACAAGAATTTAAGGTATATTCCTTAATTAAGGGATATTGGAGTCTCTGGGGAGAAAGGGGCAATAGCGTCGGGAGAAAGGGTTTAGGGTTGAGAAAGGGGCAATAGTAATAGCTTTTGGGAGTTCTTATTCTAATTTTAGTATACGGGGCACCAGAACCCAATTCTAATTATAATGCCCCTGGGGAACAACGCAGCAAATCAGACCATGCGCAAGAGCGCATTGGGGCTGGTGCGTCAGTACCTAAAAGCTCTTGGGATTTGTCACGGGCTGGCTCCTCAAGAAGATCTTGGTAACGTCGCAGGGAGACGATGCCATTGATATTGTTAGTCCTCTTCCAGACTCCGTAAAACTGCTCAGCGGCTACCTGTACTTCACAGGAAGTCGGTATGAGGACCAGGTGGGTGTGATCAACGCCTGGCATGCGCTGAAGGGGAAGTCACAAGCGCTGCAACCATTGGCCAGGATGTGCAGGTCTAATCACAGTCATCACTGATCTAGGCCCTTCTCTTTCAAGTTTCTTGCATGTTATATAGGTTTCGCGTTCTGGTGCATCTCTTCTCCAGTTTTGCGTTTAGGGTTTAGCATGGTCTGAGGTGTTCGATGTACTCTAATCTTCATGTCTTCTAGTGCACTCTTGTGGTTACTTCGCAACAGAGTTTATGGTGCACATGCCTTGTAAGGGGTACTTAAAGGCTCATGGGACTTAGTAAGTAAGGTTATAAGTAGGTTATAATTAGGATAACCCCACTTAGGGGACTTATAACCCCAGTTATAACCTACTTACTAAGTCCCATGATCCTTTAAGTAAGTGCTAAGGATACAGGGCTTCATGTTGTTCAGGGCCCCAAACCACAAACCCTAAACCCCAAACCCTGAACGACCAAAAGCCCCAAACCATGAACCTTTCGAGTATACTCACAGCAAACTAGGATGCCCAGTAGTACCCTTATTCCCTTTTTGTAGTCCTAGGTTCCTTATAAAGTTACCCAATACCAAAAAGAGAGGCCTTTTTATTCTTAGGTTACTGGGTATCACAGTAAACCTTGTGGAAGCTCTTGCCCTTCACGCCTTGCAGGAGCCCTGAAACGAAGTGAGCTAGACCCTGAATGTCCAAGCCAGACCCTGACTAAGACTCTCTGAAACCTCAGCCGCTGTACTGAAAGTTACAACCGTAAGCTAAACCCTACACTGTCGATCAGAAACCTAGAGCCCTGGACTAAACCCGTAAACAAAGCCGTGTACTTGCGGGGGCAGGGGACTTAGTAAGTCGTTTATAAGTAGGGTTATCTTTGGAGTAACTCCATTCAGGGTACTCATAACTCTACTTATAACCTACTTACGAAGTCCGCTGCCCCTCCAACCCTAAACCCTAAACCCCTAAACCCCTAAATCCTAAACCCTAAACCCCTAAACCCTAAACCCCTAAACCCTAAACTCTATACCGTAGGTACAGCGTGGCGGGGGTATACTCTGGGGCTCCCGTGGAAGTGCAGCTGCCGTCGCAGGGGGGCCAGGTCGGGCTCCTGGCGTTAGGGTTTAGGGGTTTACTTAGGTGTACTTTGAAATAATTTTTAATTTTTGGTTATTATAATCCCTAAGAAACAGCTAAAAATATAAATTTTGCTAGGGTTCTAAGTTCAGTATGGTTTAGACGGTTTAGAGCTTATAGGGTTTAGAGTTTAGGGTTTAGGGTTTAGGTTTAGGGGTTTAGAGTTTAGGGTTTAGGGGTTAGAGTTAATATAGGGGTTTAGGGTTTAGGGGCTTTGGGTTTAGAGTTTAGGGTTTAGGGGCTTGGGGCTTTAGGCTTTTAAGTTCCTTGCCCCGAGGCCCACCAGCGTGGACCTGAGACCGTCCTCATTCACAGACACTCCAATATATCGCTTAAGTAAGGCATGTACATTAAAATTATAGTGGGATCATGGTTCAAGGAATACCCTTTAATTAAGGAATGTACCTTAGATCATAGTGGGATCATGGTTCAAGGAAGATCCCTTAATGAAGGAATGTACCTTAAATTGTAGTGGCTTCATGATTTAGGGAATAGTCTTTAATTAAGGGACATTGGAGTCTCTGGGTTTTCGGATTTGGGGGATTACTGACCGAGAGGCTAAGCGTTCCTTTAAAGGTTCTATTCAAGTGAATTCCTTTCAGGATTCCCCTGGAGATCCATTTCCAGGTTTCTGGGTGTTGCTGTTTTTGTTGGGGCTTCTTTCGGGTTCAGGCCCTAAGCCCTACCTGTGAATGCCAAAATCATTGCTTCAAGGGTGTATACGGTATACACAGTCCTTACTTTGAGGGGTGCCGGGAAACCCTATTCATTCAGGATCCGGGGCTCAGCCATCTAAAACGCCTGTCACGACCCTAAAAGCCCAAATGAACTCCTCTAAGACCTGACAAGTTCTTTCTCCCCTAGAACAGAATGTAAGACTGTGACCTGGTTACTTCGCATCACAACCACGGAAAGCCCTATACATCCCTTAGACCCTAAACCCTGCTGGGCTGTCCGGAAGATGGGCGCGATTCGCCTCGACGACAACGTCTTCAGAGCACTCCGCACGGAGCCCAGCACCTGTGGCTGTCAAGGCCCTTGAGTTCTCGGGTTAGGGTTTAGTCTGTGTGTGTGTGGCTGTGAAAGGCGCTCGGATTTTAGGGGTTTAGGGTTGTAGTTGTGCTTCTACCGAGGTTCCAAATTGAGAGGGTTCGGATTGTTGCTGGGGGTCATTTTTTTTGGGATTTTGAAGATTTCAATCGTGTTGGGTTTCTGGGCATTAGGGCATTTAAGAGCTTCAAAGTTTCCCGTGATTCAGATCAATGTTTGGGTTCAGGGGTTGAGAGTTTAGGGTTTGGAGCATAGGAATCGGGGTCTAAACTTCGTGTTTGTTTCAGGTTTGAGTTGAGGATTTTGAGCGTTTAAACTTCTTGTGGGTACCCTAAACCCTAAACCCTAAACTCTAAACCGTTTAGGCGGCAACCAGGTTCGATTTTAGAGCCATAAGGCTGAGGATTTAGGGCTCAGCGTTGAGACGGTTTGGGGTGTGGGGTGTTGAAGGGCTTAAGCCTTTGGGATTGTGGTCAGAGTTTAGGGTTTGGGGGTCCGACTGAGCGCTTCGGAGGTACCGTACTTCAAGATTTTATCTCAAAGGAACCAGAATGAAATAACAGCTTACACTTCTGTTGATGATATAAATCCTGCATTACCTTAAGGACCCTAATTATGGTATGTCCCTCATTATGGGTAATGCAGGAGCTATATCATCGACCGTTTTTCCTCCCTGGTTACTTTAAAAGCCCACTTAAAGGCTCATGGGACTTAGTAAGTAAGGTTATAAGTAGGTTATAATTAGGATAACCCCACTTAGGGGACTTATAAGCCCAATTATAACCTACTTACTAAGTCCCATGATCCTTCAAGTACCCCTAAATTACCCCTTGTAGAACCCCTATATAGATCCCTTAAGAGGAGCCCTTTAAAGGAACCTACTTACTAAGTCCCATCCTCTAAGCAGCCAGGGTTTCGGGTGTTGGTTTCAGACGCGAAGTCCAGGGATATCGGCCTTGAAGTTGCCACCTACTTAAAGGACTTAGTAAGGGTTCTTGAGGGGCTCCCTAAAGGCATCTATAGGGATCCTTAAAGGGATCTATGGGGTTTAGGGTTTAAAGTTTAGGGGCTACTTGGAGGGACAGGGGACTGAGTAAGTAGTTTATAACTAGGGCTATACTTGGGGCAACTCATTTTTAAGGTACTTATAACCCGATTTATAAGCTACTTACTAAGTCCCCTGGGCCTCCAAGTACGTATACCTCGACCCTCAAGAACCTAGATTTTCAGGGCTCCTTACTATAATTTCCTAATATGAGTCCTTAAAGAGGTAGGTTGTTTGGAGCCCAGGGAGTCTCCTGCCTTGGGAACTGCCCCCACTCAGTAACAGTTGAATAATCTCTATATTATGGATATATTAGGCCCTTAATAGTAGCCCTATTATAGACTGAAACTGTATGGGGGCAGTACCCAAAAACTACCTATAGTCTCCATTGTAGTTCCTTCTTTTGGTTAGCCAGTTTTGTGATTAGGATCCTGCAATATAGGTTTTGGTTAACCAGTTTTATGGTTAGGATCCTATAGTATTATAGTTTTTGGTTATTCCAAACAAAGGAACTACAATGGAGACTATAGGCAAATTGAACCCTAAACCCTAAACCCTAAACCGCAGCCTGTAAGCTCTTTTCTTCGTCTGCAGAGGTCCATACTCGGCTGCCCGCGGACAGCGATACCCAGCCTCTCCCTCAGAAGTGTTGTGATTTGGTAAAAGTATGTTAAGGTTTAGGGGCTTGGCAATAGTGTGTATGAAGGAGCTAGTCGCCGAAGAGCAGCTTCAGAAGGCGAACGACAGTAAACGCGTGAACATTTGTCATGCGCCCTCCAGTAAGATGTCTTTTGACTTCGGGCATATGAGAGTATATCTTGTACAAGAACGAGACGATAGGGAGGCACTAGTGCAAGTAGGTCTGTGCACTTCGGATCCCACCGCTCATGGCCCATGCTGAGGTCGCGGGTCCCCCCCTTTGGAGCAGTTTAGGGTTTGCGCTTTAGGGCAGCAGTGTCGACTATGAAGCACATGAAAGTCTTTGAGTCCGTAGAAACCGTTACAGAACGGGAATCAGCACAGAAAATCTCCAGCAGAAACCCACAAGTTCCCTAAACTACTACACCTTCCACCCCACCCCCGAACTCAAAGCCCTCAAACCCCAAGCCCCATAAACCCTAAGCCCATTACCGTTATACAGCTCAACGCAAACATTGCCAGACGCGTGAGCAAACGGGTCGGCCATCGACGGCGCCGAGTCAGGGACGTCAGGCGGGTGCTCTGCGTTTCGGGCATTGAGGTTTCTGCGTTTTTTTAAAGTTTAGGCGTATAGGGCCTTGGGATGTAGGGTCTTTAGACAGCCCGAGAAGCCCTAAACCCTACGGCCAAGGAGTATACCTCAAGTTGTATAGAGCGTTTTACTTGGATTTCGAACCCTAAACCCCTAAACCCCAACTCCTCTTGATCAAGGAATCGTCTTCAACTTGCGCAGAGCGATGTATTCTGATTTTTGGTGGAGTGGATGGCTCAGCTCGTTTTTTGAGGCTTACCTTTAAACCTACTTTTCTGGTAGGTTCCTCATATAACATCTAATATGGAATTTATGGGCTAGACTAGTGTTGTTTCTGGGAGTTCACTACTTTTGGAATTAGGGACGAGCCGTTCGGGTGCTCAAAGCATGTCAGCATTGCGGGGCATCGGGGGCTTCAACATCTGGGACTTGAAAGAACTACCCAGATCTCTGTCGTGGGTTTGTGGGATGGCTGTGTGTTTTTGCGTTGTCGTTTATATTTGTCGGTGGGATTGTTTGTATTCAACTAGGTTTTGTCAGTTTGTGTTGATGAGATGAGTACTTGCGGAGCTTTTGCACATTCAGTTGGAGCTTTGTCCCTGCCAGCGCCTCATCTTGTAGCGTTATGGCTGCAGGTTCAGAGTTTGGTTTTGGTTAGCAGAGCTCCGGCTTGACAGAAGGCTGACTTTTCCGCACTTGCGGCGACCTCCATTCGGGGGTGCTAGTGCCTAAATCTGCAAGGTGACATGCTGTTTGAGTGTGACGAATAGGAGCCACTACGAACCCCAGTTCTGCTAGATAAATTGCACCATGAAAGGTCTCACAGAAGGAGGTTGGGCGTCCTCTCCATGCTCTGTAGATGGTTCCCCAAATTAAAAACCTTCAACACGACCTCAAAAGGGCACACACCCGAGCTTTCCTGCATCTGCAGGCGACAACTGCGTTTTCGGAGATGCTAGCAGGACGCTGTGCCACGGGGTTGGCGAGTTGCTGTAGTTGTTGATCTTCTTCATGTATGAGTATGTATGTACATATGGTGACTATAGTGGTGGTACGTAGTGGTAGTGGTAGCAGTAGCGATAGCAGTAGAAGTAGGAGCGTAGTGGCAGTAGTAGTTGTCGTCGTTGTTGTGGTGGTAGTGGCGATAGTAGTAGTGGTAGTGACCGGTAGTGGTGGTATGTCGTGGTCGTCGTAGTAGTAGTACTGGTAGCAGCAGGAGTAGCAGCAGTAGTAGTAGTAGTAGTAGTAGTAGTAGTAGTAGTAGTAGTAGTAGTGGTAGTAGTGGTAGTAGTAGTAGTAGTAGTAGCAGTAGCAGTAGTAGTAGTAGTAGTAGGAGTAGTGGTCGTTGCAGCAGTAGCAGTAGCAGTGGCAGTGGCAGTGGTCGTAGTAGTAGTAGTAGTAGGAGGAGGAGGAGGAGGAGGAGGAGTAGTAGTAGTTGTTGTAGTAGTAGCAGCAGCAGTAGTAGTAGCGGGATCCCTAAGTATATGATTTCAGGCATATTCCTAGTAAGCCCTGGACCCTGAACCCTTTAGAGTTTTTGGGGACACTTCATCGCATGGTGTGAGGACCTGGCCTCGCGACCTCCGGACACGAGGCCCGCAGCGTCAGCTCCTGGTAGTTCTCGATTTCAGGATCCGTTTTTTTAAATCCCAAAACAGGGACACCAGCCACTTAGAAAAAGGTCCGCACAAGGGAGCCTAGCTTGGAGAACTGCCCATAGACTTGGGGATTTAGGCTTTATAGAGTTTGAGGCCTGTAGAATGTTTTGGTTTTGGTGGGGGAGGGGGGTACAAGTACGATTTAGGCTTTATCTGTTGGGTTTAGCGGGGAGCCAGGGTTCAGTGCTTCGGGTTTCAGCTTCCCAATGACGCCACAACTCCCGAATTAAGGAATATACATTACATACCTTACGGAAGGAATTACGTATAGTCCTTAGCAGCAGGGCTTTAGAGTCTCCGGGCTTCATGTTTCTTCAGCATTTCTAGGCTTCGTGCTTGCTGTTGATGATATAAATCCTGCATCACCTTAAGGACCCTAAACTATGGGAATTATTGTATATTCCTTATTATGGGTAATGTATATCACCAACCCAAATCCCTATACCCTATAGATCCCTTAAATGAACCCTTCAAAGGTACCCTTATAGAACCCTTTAAAGGAACCCTAGGATTTATCTCATCAACCGTTTGGGTTTTTAGCTTCCCGACTCTGTGTCTCGAGGTGCAGGTTCCCCGTAAACCCAAGGGTCCAAAGGACCCAATGATTAGGTAGGGTTTAAGGTTTAAGGGTTTAGGGGTTTAAGGGTTTAAGGGTTTAGGGGGTTTGTAACAGTATGCGCGCGGTGGGTGCGCCTTTTACTTTAGGAATAATAAGGGGCGCACTCGCTTGCGTCAGCATGTAGTCCCGCCCCAACCACCCCAACTATTCTCAATTACGGTTTAGGGTTCACCCCCCAACCCCCCCCCCAAGGGGGGCTTTCTTGCTTTTTGCTTCCTTTCAATCCTTTCGCAGCTCGACATGTAAACAACTATATTTCTCCAGAGATCACAGCTGAAATGGATTGCTGTCGGGTTGTGGGTCCTCGCGAAAAGCAAGCGTTTCCAACAAACAACTTGGTTCTCACGCCCTGTAAGGGCTGCTCGAAGTGTGAACAAGGCAGGGCAGAAGGGCAGAAGGGGCAGCACAGAGCAGGGCAGGGCAGAGGCAGGGCACGGCAAAGGGCAGGGGCAGGGCAACAGGGCAGGGCAGGGGCAGGGCAGGGCAGGGCAGGGCAGGGCAGGGCAGGGCAGGGCGGGCAGGGCAGGAGGGCAGGGCAGGGCAGGGCAGGGCAGGGCAGGGCAGGGCAGGGCAGGGCAGGGCAGGGCAGGGCAGGGCAGGGCAGGGCAGGGCAGGGCAGGGCAGGGCAGGAGGGGCAGATAGGGGGCACCCCCCCAAAAAAAAAACAGCCGCTCAATGGACAGGGATTTGCGTCACTACAGTCCTCGTATACCGGGAGGCTTTACCCTCCCTCACCGTTCTGACGGGACGCTCGGTCGGGGACCTCGGTCAGAGCCTCGAGCGCCCATGCAAATGGTCAGCGGCGCTCTCGGCAGTTTAGGGTTTAAGGGTTTAGAGTTTAGAGTTTAGGGTCCGGTGTAGGATAGTAGCTATGCAGGTTAGGACTTTGGAGAGTATATGATTATTGGGTACTTGGACCCTTGCAGTAATTCCCTAAAAGTTTCAATCGACCCAATAATCAGTTACTTAGGTTTCGGATGGTAGTTATGTAGGTTACTCGTTAAGACAGTATATGACTGTTAGGTACATGGACCCTTAGACATTCCTTAACTGGTTCCTAGAAGAGTCCCTAGGCCAAGAAGGCTTCCTATAGCTCTAGCGGTTCAGGATTTAGGATTTAGGGTTCAGGGTTTCCGAGTTTAGGGCGCCACCCAACAGTTTTAATAATTTTGGTTTTTGGAGGCACAGGTTTGTCGGCTATAATGATCGTCGCACCGGACTGGTAACTAGGGGTTTCTCTGATCAGATCACCGTGGTAACTTTATAGTTACTCGCAGCCCCAAGTAAGATGCTTATAACCTAACACTTAAATCCTGCCTGACGAAATGCCATAATCGTCCAAGTGGTTTCGCAGTCCAGGGTTGACAAGTTAGGTTCAGCTACCACGGTTCCGGAGAGCCAAGTTGGGCAGGGCCTTGAACGACTCTAGGCTTTAGTGTGCCCTGTACCTCAACCCTTCTAGGAGCACGCAGCTTCTGTGGAGCACGTCGACCCTTGTGTTAGGGACCCAAAAAGCCCATAAGCATAAACCTTTTATAGGGATATCCCTACCTTATTGGGCTTCATTACAAGGGAGGTTATATGGGACATCCCTATACGAAGTTTTGCTTATGTGCTGTTTTGGGGCCCTATTATGAGGGCTACGGCCCAACGTCTGGGATGTTCCCAAGTTTCGATCGCGCGGCTCATCTGACTGGTTCTTATCCTCATCTGCGGTTTGGAGTACCATACTTTGAAATTTTCTTCTTAAAGGAATACCTTAATTACTTCAATACTTTCTTCTTAAAGGAATACCATAATTACTTTAAGACTTTCTTCTTAAAGGAGCCATTATGAAACAAGAGTTTATACCCTTTCCTCCCTTGTTAGTTAAGAACCCAGTCATCGTGCTCGGCTTTTTGGGATGCACGCCTTCCTCCTGTGGCCCTCAAGACAATCATGGACGAGGCCAAGATTGCCTCTGGGCCTGACATCGAAGCATACTGTGGTGCAAGTAGCTGCGACGTTCCTGAACGTGATTGCCAAGCAACATAGCGTGGAAAGCCAGCATCGTGACACCAAGGAGACGACCTACAACATTCGGCGATTATTAAAGCTCCTCCATCACAGTATCATCAGGAGGTATGCGCCAACCTCGTTGCGCAGCGTCTCTGCTTCAATGCGCTCTCTGATTTCGTATGGGCAGCCGTTCATATTTGTCTCCAGGCTTGCAGAGAAGAGCCTGGTCCTACGAAAATTTTCGCTTCGTAGCCCTTCAAGATAGCAAGGAACTTTAAGGTTTTGAAAGTTTTATGGCTTCTAGGGTTGCAGGAGCAGGAGAAACCTTGGGCCTTTATTAGGGCTCCTTCTATGAATCCTGCTATTTTGGGGGGCTATAGAGCCAGGGTTTCTCAATCAGGTTCCTACATTCGGCAAGCAGAGCCCATCCAAGCATCGAAGTTGAAATTGTTAAAGCAATGTGGGTTTTTTCCGAAACTGGGGGATCCTAATTATGGTACCCTGAAAGTAGGATCCTTATTGTGAAGGCCCCAAAATTTGCTTGGCGAGTCTGCTGTGTCGAGAGGCCCCGACGCGGCCCAGCACTGCACCCATCGCCACAGTGCAGAGGATGCCGGGGTTCGGAGATCTCCTGGAGGGTTTAGGGCTCAGGGGGTTTAGGGTTTAGGTTTTTTGTCAACCAGGGGTTTTAAGCAGGTTTTAAGGGTTTAGGGTTTAGGGGGCTTAGGGGGTTTAAGGGGTTTGGGGGTTTAGGTTTTTTTGTCAACCAGGGGCTTTAAATAGGTTTTAGGGGGTTCCTTTGTTGTTTCAATCAGGTTGAAGGTTTTGGGTTTTAGGTTTTAGGGCTTTTGGGTTTTGGGATTTAGAGGTTGAGGGTTTTGGATTTGAGGGTCTTAGGACTAGGGGCTTGAAAACGAAAAGATTGTTTTGATCGGGACGCACAAGGCGTTTTTAGGATCCAGTAGGTTTCTTCTAGCTTTGTGTTTTTGTGTTTGAGGGTCTGCCTATAGTCTCCATCATTGTAATTCCTTTCTTGGGTTAACCAAAACCAAGGATCCTAGCCATAAAACTGGTTAACCCAAAAAAGGAACCACAATGGAGACTATAGGTGTATTTGCAAGGGTACAATTTAGGGTTTTGAACAAACGGGGGTCCGGTTTGTTTGATAGAATTTACTCGGCTTGGCGTGGCTTGGTTCAGGGGTTTAGGGTTTGGGCTTGGCCTCTTCTGCGCTAGGTACCTTAAACCTTAAACCCTAAAGAGCCCTAAGCCCCAAACCCTAAATGCCCGAAGGCTTGAAGTCACTTACTTTCGGGTATTAATAACTCGAATAGGTTTGGGGAGCCCGCTATACTATACTTATAGTACGGAATTTTCAAAATTGGACACCAACGGCCGAGCTGCACTGAAGCAAAAGCACCCTTTCCACCAACAAAGACAAAAGAGGGAAGATCCAGAAATGGGGGGGGGTCTGCAGGGCTTTAGAAAATTTCGCATGTGGGGTGTTTTGCAGTGGTTTCACAGGGCTTGTTTATGCACGCTGTATGCCCCGAAACCTCATTGAAACTGTCAAGTCTCCGAAATCAAGCCTTCGGGGCAAACTTCCAAAGGAACCGTTAAAGGAACCCTAAGCCCTTAAAGCCCTACCTGTGGCCCCAAACCCTACAGAATAGTAGGTTATGCCCCCTTAATTAGAAGGTAGAACCCTCACAACGGTAGGTTTTTGGATCCACAGGTAGACCCTAAACCCCTGAAGGAATTGACACCTCTTGAGCCTCCGAGGGACCTATGTTTTCGTAGTAGCTGAGTGGATACACTGTACACTTTTTGGGATAATACTACCCACTATAAAGCTGAAAGTGTACACTTTCGGGGGCTTATGAACTCAGCAACTAGGTTTTTAAGGCTCCTGCATTCAGTGCCGCGAGATCCCCTGGTCTATGGCGGTGGAATCCCTTGCTTCTTGTCGAGCGGCCGTCACAGGCCTCACGGCCCACAGCAATCCATCTCAGCTGCCCTTTGCTGTGACATCTGGTCGTTTATTCTGTGAAACCTGGTCGTCTAGTATGTGTCGAATTGCGAAGGGACGCAGCGAGCAAGAAAGATCTCCTTGTGGTGGGTTTGGGGGTTGAACCCTGGGATGGTTGGGGCGGGACTACATGTTGACGCAAGCGCACGTTCCCCCATTCCTAATTAACTTGCGCGCACACTCTTTGCACACCCGAAACCCTAACCTTTATCCCCAAACCCGACAAAACAGTAGGTTATGACCCCTTCATTAGAGGGTAGAACCCTTAAAACGGTAGGTTTTCGGATCCCAAGGAAACCCTATAGTGGTTCCGAGCAGGATTCGGACGGTGTCCGACTCGGAGACGGCGATCTTGCAGCAACCAGGTGGAGCTTTGTTACTGTAGAGCTTCGGGTTTAGGTTTGTTTGGCGGAGGGGGGGGTGGGGTTGTGGGTTTAGGGAAAAGTTGTGTAGCTGTTTAGGGTTTAGGGCTTCGGGAAAAACTAATTCAGGTGGGTTTGGGTTGTTATGGGTTTAAGGTTTGCCGTGATACACCTATTCCCCAAAGATCCGAAGTCCGGACCATACAAATCACTAAGAGACCTAGCATACTTATATAGAGGATCATCTGACCTAGTATGTGGATGTTGCAAGTTCCGCACTATGGGCAAACTACTTCAAAAAGTATGGCTAGCATGTTCGTGTATGTAGCGACATAGTAATTGCTTCCTATCCCCAAAACAGAGATGCAATACCACTAACTAACCGAATCATACTACGTGGACTTGTTCAAGGCTCTACATGACGGATATACAAACCCCACAATTTATGTTACTGGGAACTCCACCCGAAACCCTCAACTGTGGTTTTGGGCTTCGTAGGCCCCCTTACGAACCATCAGCTCTCTCTTGCAGATATCTGGTACGGCGACGATGATGCCGCAACCTCAGCGGCTTCGGGCATCATATCGAGTCTGTCTCCAAAGCCCTACTTGAAGTATCATGGGATTGAGTATCAAGAGTGATGATTAGTCTGTTAGGGTACCTGAAACCTGACTTACCTTAGGGGTACTTAGAAATAACTTTTAATTTTTGGTTATTATAATCCCTAAGAAACAGCTGAAATTGTTTTTCTGCTAGGGTTCTAAGTTCAGTATAGATACTAAGTCCCATGATCCTGCCACTAGGAGTTTCGAAGGTTTGTCTCGAGAGGACTCGTGTCTTGAGGCGCGCAGTTGAGCTGGTGTCGGGTGTGTAGACCTTGCACCCCAACCCTGAGCTTTCTAGTAGTCTTCTGGATAATTCTTCTTAATGCCCTTACATCGTAAAAGTCCTTAATTACATCCTTACTGTATACTGGGGTAATTATATGCTTATAGTTGCTTGTATCCCCCAATGGAGGTATTTATAGAACTTGGTATCGAATTGGTGATCTGCTTCGGGGATATTTAGCGGATGGGGGTGCTGCAACAACAAGGATGAAAAGGGAGAGGTATGTGTTGAGTTCGGCGAAGGAATCCTCAGCGAGATCACGGCTGTCCTGATGTTTGCCGCAGAGGAAAGCCGCTCGCCGGGAAAAGGAACAGTTCCCCCTAAACCCTAACCCTACTTGGAGGATCATGGGACTTAGTAAGTAAGGTTATAAAGTACCTTAATTGGGGTTATCTGTCATTATAAGTATAGTTACCTCTATTTATAACCCCAGTTACTAAGTCCCATGATCCTTTAAGTAAATCCTACCTAAACGCAAGAGCCCCTTCGCCTGCCCAGTTTTGCCCGCCGGGGCCATGCTGAGCTCGCCGTTCGATTGATGTGAAGGAGCGAGGACATTCATTGGCTTCCTGGAGTCGGAGGCATGCAAGTACTTAAAGGATCATGAGACTTAGTAACTGGGGTTATAAATCAGGTAACTATACTTATAGAGCTTACAACCCCAATTAAGGTACTTATAACCTTACTTACTAAGTCCCATGATCCTCCAAGTACATTCACGCAAAGTGAGGAGACATCGGCGTCTCTCGCAGTCCGTTTCGGCTCCGACCTGTCAAGTTTGCTGCACTCGCTGTGGCACCTCGTCTAGGATGCCCAGTAGTACCCGTATTCCCTTTTTGTAGTCCTAGGTTCCCTATAAAGTTACCCAATACCAAAAAGGCAGCCCTTTTTATTCCTAGGTTACTGGGCATCCTAGTCGTGTTTGCCGGCTCAAGAAGCGGGCTCTTGAAATCAGGGGTCGGGTTTTTAAGTAAAAGGCTTACTGTAATCATTAGCTTGGAACACCTATTTGCTGAAAAATTGTAAACCAGGCATCGATTTGGATTTTTGATTTCCCGTATAGTTTCATATCGAGCCCCAATTGACTATGCATGAATTTGGGACTGTTGAAATCGACGCCTGAACACGAACCTCAGCCGAACACACAAGACTCCGGGCTAACTTGGCTAAATGTATGAACATTCGAGTCTACAGATGACGCACCCTCAACCCCTCTATCTATCTATCTGTATGTGTATATGTATGTGTATATATATATATATATATATATGGGTATACGTATAACCACATATATACATATATATATATATATGCGTATACATATATATATATATATATAGATATACCGCTAAGCCGCTAAGAGCTTGCAGGGGATCAGCTTCGGGCAACGCTCGGAGGATGATCGAAAACATGGCACAGAGAGCGAGGTCTCGCGGGGCTTCGGGGCTCTGAGGTTTTGGGTTTAGGGGTTTAGGGGTTTAGGGTTTAGGGTTTAGGGTTTAGGGTTTAGGGTTTAGGATTTAGGGTTTGGGGTTTGGGGTTTGGGGTTTTGGGGTTAGGGGTTTAGGGTTTAGGGTTTAGGGTTTAGGGTTTAGGGTTCAGGGTTTAGGGTTTAGGGTTTAGGGTTTAGGATTTAGGGTTTAGGGTTTGGGGTTTGGGGTTTTGGGGTTAGGGGTGTAGGGTTTAGGGTTTTGGGTTTTGTTGTTTAGGGTTCAGGGTTCAGGGTTTAGGGTTCAGGGTAGAGGGTTCAGGATTTAGTGCTTTGGATTTTGTTGTACTTACCTTTGGTTAGTAGGGGATGGAGGAATGGGGTTCAACTATAACTACTGCTACCATTCTTCCATTACTTCCATTCCCTACTAACCAAAGGTAAGTGTAAGGGTTTAGGGTTCAGGGTATAGGCCTGAGGCTGTAGGTGGAGCTTGCAGGTTTAGTTCTCTTGGTTTCATTGTTCTTCTGTGGTGGCTTTGGGGTTGCGGGCTTGAGGTGTTGTTGGTATAGGGGTTTAGGGCTGACATTGTTCTTGGCTTTGTGGGTTTAGGTTGTCGTTCTGCACTCTTTTCAACGTGATCTCTGAACAAGACAAAGTTCTGCGGCCTACTTTTTGAGCGCTGTACGAGTCCCTGAACCCGAAACCTTACCCTGACCCACCCGAACCTGCTTCTTTGTAGGCTCCCTATAAATTCCTCATTGAATGATTGGCGCTTTTACTACTATTTGCTTAAGAACCACCAAAAAAATAAAAAATATATTCCTTATGGTGGTAATATAGGGATTATTATTTTTATTTTTTGGGGGTTTCTTAAGCAAATAGTAGTTTAAGAACCTACAAGCAAGCAGGTTATGGCAGCAGAAGGTGCGGTTCAGGGTGCCTGCTGTTAGGGGCCGTACGGCTGCATTAAAGGGCCATTGGGGGTGTCCTGGAATTTGGGCAATCTTGAAGTTTAGGCTCTAGGGTTTAGGGTTTAGGGTTTAGGGGTCCTTATAACAAGGATATAGGGTTTAGGGTCTAGGGTTTAGGGTTGATTGCAGCCGCAAGCTGACACTGAACCCTTACGGCAAGGTTCCAATGCCCTGTTATTATAGAGCCATACGAAGGTATTCGGGTTCTGGTTTTCGGGTTTAGAGCCTAGAGATTTGGGCTTAACCTTAAACTACCATACCCTACTTTCTTGTAGGTTCTTTATTCTAAGCCCTTATATGGAAATTATAGTGACCCTACAAAATGCCAGGTTTTGGCAGTTCGGGTTTACCTGTGGCCCCCCTACAGAATAGTAGGTTATGACCCCTGAATTAGAAGGTAGGACCCTTAAAACGGTAGGTTTTGGATCCACAGGTAAGGGCCCGCACGTCAATGTGCTGGATGGTCTCGAGACAACACTCACGAATGGGGACCCCTCCCAGCACATTAACGAGACGTCGTGCAACAAGAGGTTCAAGCTGGGGTCGTTCCAATGGCTCTGCCGGGAGTTCCCCTGTAGTAGAATCTTCTGCCCCATCCCGGCGTATTATCGCCTGGATGAGGCTTTTGCCATGGAGCCCAGCATGGCGACTGATGGCTCAAGGTATGAACCAATGGCGAGCCAGACTCTGCGGCTTCAGCGATTGTGCGCCGCTGAGCAGGTCGACATTCTGATGGAGCCAGCGCCCCACGAGGCAGTGAGGGTAGACTTGCGCACTGAGCTGCAGCAGAGGCCGCCTGGCTCGACACTACTTTTCTTGGGCGAGTACACAGCTTCGCTGGCCAAATGTGTCCTCGCATGAAAAAAGGAGAGCAATGGCAGTAGATATCCTACAGGGTTTAAGGCTAAGTGGGGATCCTATACAATAGTAGGTTTTGGGATCCACAGGTAATGGTTTTAAGGGTTTTCGAGTTTTGCAGCGCTTTCCACTGCAGGACGGCCGCGAGCAGAGCCGCAGTCCCGAGAGAGTCCCGACCCCAGCGTTGAACCCCAAGCCGTAAGCCTCAAACCCTACTTGGAGGATCATGTCATAGGAGGCCAAAAGGGGCTTCAGCCTATGGGGGTTTGGTAGGGATTAGGGTTCCCATAATAGGGTTCATATTAAGGCATCCCTACCCCAAGAATCTTAAACCCCCCTTTTGGCCGTAAGCCCCAAACCCTACTCCAAGTACCCAAATAGTAGGGTTTAAGGGCCCAAAATCCATACTCTGAATGGTTTTTGGACCTACTATTTGGGTACCTGGACCCTTATAGGGACTTGGAGGATCATGGGACTTAGCAAGTGAAGTTATAAGTACCTCAGTTGGGGGTATAAGTAGTTGTAAGTATAGTTACCCTATTTATAGCCTCAGTTACTAAGTCCCATGATCCTTCAAGTAGTCCTGCACCCCATAAGCCATATGCCCGAAACCCTCATCTCCAAGCCAAGTAAGGCTTAAAGCCGCTGAGCCACCGACTGCCGTCATATGGGTAGCGACGCGCACTGCTCCAGATTTAGCGTTTCTAGGATGCCCAGTACCCTTATTCCCTTTTGGTATTGTTGCGTTGTTCATCTGACAGCGCCAAGAGGAAACTGCCAGGTCCATGGTAGAATGATCTGCACCTTACCATAAAGGAGTCCAAAGCCCTATTCTAAGATGCCCAGTGGTACCCTTATTCCCTTTTGGTAGTCTTAGGTTTCTTGTTAAGTTACCCAATACCAAGAAGGGAGCCCTTTTTATTCCTAGTAAGGATCTAGATGGGTGGTTGTCAAAAATTAGGGTCCCTTTCTGGGTACCGTAAATATTAGGTGCCGTATTATACTAGGGATCTAAAAAAAGGGACCATATTTCTGACAACCACCATTTAGCGTTTGAGTCGCGTTTAAGCTCGGTGCTTTGGCAATGCTTGTTAAAGCTTCTAAGTTCGGGTGATTCTGCAGTATTTCAAGGTTACTGGGATGGCCTCTACGCTTTGTTTCCGGGATGCAGGGCTTTTCTCCCACAAGTGGTTTTTTCCCTGCATCTGTCGAATATGTATCGGACATGACCTTGGGCATCCTAAAGTGCCTTACCAGGACCCGCAATGGCCCTTTAATGGAGCCCTTATGGTCCTGAATCGTGGGTATTTAGGGTATATTAGACGGTAGTTGGGGGGTCCTAAGTAAAGGGTTTTATAAGGGATCTATAGGTGTTTTAGGGTTTAGGGTCCGCAATTTACGAAATCGCTGTAAATTCTTGCAGGACCGTTTGATGTAAGGTATGCTAAGGTATATCCTTTATTTCATGAACATGTCGTACATTTTCGGTGGATCCCGAATATGATTTAAGGTACGCTCTTGAATCTGAAGACCCTAAACCCTAAACCCTGAACCCTAAACCTTTAAAGTGTTGGAAGGTCCGGGTTCATCGGAGGAGCCTGGGGATTTCTCCAAAAGAAGCAAAACCCTCGCCCCCAAATGGGGGTTTCCGAAAATTAGGGGTACCTGTAAAGGGATCCATAAGGGTTCCTTTAAAGGGATCTATAAAGGGAGCTATAAAGGGTTCTATAAAGGGTTTGGGGTTTAGAGTTTCCGAAAATTAGGGGTACCTTATTTTGGGGTCCTTATAATAAGGATCTTACTATTTAGGGTACTATATTGGAGTCCCCTATTTTCGGAAACTCCCAAATCGGTTGGAGGGTTTACTTGGTTTAGAGGCTTAGTGTTTACTGTCTTGGATTTTTCTTGTAGCTTCTTCTGATACACCTGAATGTGGAATGCATAGCAACCCGTACAGAGACAGAAACCCTACAAAAAGGAGGTTTTGGTAGGTTTAGGGTTTAGATTCAGGGTTTAGTAGGGTCGAAACCTAGAGCCTTAAAGCATAGCCATATATTTTCCTTGTTGTTTTTACGCACCAGGCCCCGCAAAATCGCAAACATCAAGCCCAGAGAGCCATAAAGATAGAAACCTTAAGGTCTCGAAACATTAGGGTTTAGGGTTTAGGGTTTAGGGTTTAGGGTTTAGGGTTTAGGGGACATAGAGAGAATCCTTCACACAGTTCTGGCGTTCCAGGACAATTTCGGCACCCTAAACTCTAAATTCACAAAACCTCCGTAGCGTCCCGAGCAAAGTGAGCAATCCGAAACGCAGTCACTCTCTTGGGAACCGATGTCATGAAGAGCCAAACTGACAAAGCAAACAGACACACCTGCGTGAAACAAGTAGTAAGACTTGTGTGTGTGAAGCCTGAGGGTCACCATTATGGAATCAGGTCCCGAAAGACCATGCTTGTTATGGTTTTGGGGACCTAACTCCATCATAGTAATGTATGAGGACCCTCTGGGGAACAAAGTTGAACAGCACCTCAAGCCGTCAGTTGTTAATCCCAACTCCCAGAATGTGGAAGCAACCCAGAGAGTCCGAACCAGAGCAACCTTATCAACATGGCAAAGCCAGACGACATGAAACAATGAAAGCAACATCAACAACGTCAAGGTCAGACATCAACGAAGACAACAGCAATCACACATTCTCAAGAAGGAAATGTGCAAGCAATACCAACTTCTAACTCCAACCCCTAAATTCTAAACCCCTAGGCCCTTATTGAACCCTTACAGCCTATAATATTGAAGCCGAAATAACAACGTAGAAGCCGAAATAATAGTATAGAAGCCGAAATAAAGCCTACATTCTCCGAGGATCCCTCTCCGAGCCCCTCCTTCGGCCCGGACAAAAGCGCGAAGACGGCGAAAGACAGGAGGAGGCTCCGGGATAGGGTTTAGGGGCTGGGAGGGAAAGTAGGGAAAGACAAACTTTGATAAAGATTTGGATAAGGAAAGTCACAATAAGGAACACAAAAAGGGTTAGGAGGGAAAGTGTAAACCCTGCCGGCTCCCTGAAGAACAACCTCTGTTAAAGACTTGGATAATTCCATCAGAATGAGGAACACTAAACAGGTAGGCTCTCTTGGGTTAAGTTTAGGTAAGCCCTAGCTAAACCATCATGGCTGCAAACTAAACTTTTCAACTTTTGGGCTTCTTATAAGGTAGTCGGTTCTGACAGTTTCAACTTTTATTCCCTTGGGTTTTGGGCCCGTGAGAAACCGGAAACCTTAAGCCCGAACTGTGAAAACCTCACTTTCCGAAGGAGGGATCGCATAAAGAGCTTGGCCCTGCATCCTTCCGCCATCGCCCTTCGCCGCGTCGGGCCTGGCATGTCTTGATTTTTAGGGCTTAGGGCTTTTCGGGTTTTTAGGGTTTTAGGGTTTAGGGCTTTTAGGGTTTAAGGTTTAGAGCTTTTATGTCTCGAGACCATCCTTCGGCGTTCATTTAAAATTAGTTCTCGAGGGTTATTGAGGGCTGTGAAAGGTTGAACACAGGCCCAAGAATAGTCATAAGATGTTACAAGTAGAACCCTTTTTGTGTCTAATATCGGGGAGGGGTCGCTATTCCAAATTATTCAGTGCTGTAAATTTGGCTCGGGGATCAGGTGTAGAGCGCAGTTTAAGGGCTAGGGGTTTAGAGCTTCTAGTTCAACGGGCTTACCCAGAGGGTCCAAGTACCCAAATAGTATAGGGTTTTAGGGCCCAAAATTCATACTCTGAATGGTTTTGGACCTTGAAACCCTACTATTTGGGTACTTGGACCCTTAGGGTTAATCTATTAATGGTCCAGTTTGCGGCCGAGGAGCGAAGCTATGGCCTGATCTCAAACCCAGAGGGTCCATGTACACTACTACGGTTGATGATATAAATCCTGCACTACCCATAACAAGACATATACCATAATTCCCATAGTTTAGGGTCCGTTCGGTAGTGCAGGATTTATATCATCAACAGTATTATGGAATTAGGCCCTAAAAGGCCATCCCATTGTGGTTTGGGTGTGTAGATGGACCCTCTGGGAAGCGGTTTCAAGGTCCTCAAGAGTTAGACCCGTTTGGCTCTGGGCCCTGAGGTGTCTTTGCGGACTGCTACGTAGGGTCGTCGAAACATGGGTGCAGGGTGGAATGCACTAGAGCACTAGAACACAAGGTCCGAAACCGCACAACCCGAATTTTCTTAAGCCTGAGAGCCTTAAGCTCAACGTCGACCTACGACAGAAGTCTGAATGAACCCTAATAGTATCTGTTTGTAGGCCACAGCCCCCCACATGACCAAACAGTGACACATGGGAGTTTCCGAAAAAAGGGGTACCTTATTTAGGGGGTCCTTGTAATGAGGATCCTACTATTGAGGGTATTATCTTAGGGTCCCGTATTTGGGGAAACTCCCATATCCCGCCCCCTGGAAGCCATGTTCCAGTCATGGGTTTTCGGTTCCAGACCCACTGGTGACGCGGGTTCTAGGTTGAGGGTTTGGGGTTTAGAGTTAAGGGTTCAGGGTTTAGGGTGTAGGGTTTAAGGTTAAGGGTCGCTTGCTTGCTACTTTGGAGGATTATGGGACTTAGTATATATGGTTAGGAGTACCGCACTGGGGTTATAAGTAGTTCTGGTATTCTAGTTGCCTTATTTATGACCCTGGCTACTGAGTCCCAGGATCCCTGAAGCAACAGCAAACCCCCGTTGTAGAACCGCTATAGATCCCTTGAAGATCCTCGAAGTGGTGGGGCCAGTGGACTCTGAAAGAAACTGGTCGCTGCTTTGGATCATTTCCTTGTGTAGGATTCAGGGTTAGGATTTACCTATAGTCTCCATTGTAGTCCCTTTTTATTTGGATAACCAGCTTTATGATTAGGATCCTATAATACAGTTTCGCTTAACCCAAAAAAAGGAACTACAATGGAGACTGTAGGTAGGGTACGTGATGGTACATGACATGTTCAAGCTTTGGAAGTTTTGGGCTCACAGGATAAAGCGCAATATCTTCTGCTGCAGATCTCTCAACCCTAATCCCGTACTCCTGTTCCGTAAGGCCAAAACTCAATGGAGGTACTGCTGAAATCTTACGACTGCCCCTGTCTGTTAGAAGTTTAGGGTTAAGGGTTCCGTTTAGTTTAGGGTTTAGTTTAGTGTTTTGTTTAGGGCTTCAAGGAAGCAGGAACGACCTGATACATGTCGATTACCGTTGAGGTTGGATTGCTCAGTGGCAAGACAGTTGCTGTGCAAGCAGACCTCGATGAAACGGTGGCATCGTTCAATCTTCGGGCGCAGACTGCGCTTGCAGTCGGCAAAGGCCGACTGGTGAACTCATCTGGAAGTGTCCTGGATGCATGTGCGCTGATCTGGACAACCAAGGTGCAGAACGGTGATGCTCTAACCCTGCACGTGAATACAGTTGAACTTCAAGCCACCCGCTGTGCTTTCGCTGCAATCCTTGGCGATGGATCTGCCGTGACCTGGGGTGATGCTGACTTTGGTGGTGACAGTAGAGCTGTGCAGCATCATCTGAAGAACGTGCAGCAGATCCAGGCTTCAGATAGAGCTTTCGCCGCCATTCTCGTCGATGGATCGGTTGTGACCTGGGGTGATGCTGGCTTTGGTGGTGACAGCCGTGATGTGCAGGATGAGCTGGTAAATGTGAAGCAAATCCAAGCTGCTCACGGTGCTTTCGCCGCAATTCTAGGAGATGGATCCGTCGTGACCTGGGGCCATGCCGTGTGTGGTGGTGACAGTAGTGCTGTCCAGGATCAGCTCAAAGAGGTGCAGCAGATCCAAGCCTCCAGATATGCTTTTGCCGCCATTCTTGGTGATGGATCGGTCGTGACCTGGGGTGATTTTTATCGCGGCGGCGACAGCAGCAATGTGCAGGGTCAGTTGAGGAGCGTGCAGCAGATCCAAGCCACTAACTGGGCTTTTGCTGCCGTCCTTGACGATGGATCCGTCGTGACATGGGGCGATCCTGACGTTGGTGGTGACAGCAGCGCTGTTCAGCGTCAGCTGAAGAACGTGCAGCAGATCCAGGCCACTCGCGGTGCTTTCGCTGCAATTCTTGGCGACGGATCTGTCGTCACCTGGGGTGGCGTTCCCTCTGGTGGTGACAGTCGTGCTGTGCAGAGTGAGCTGATAAATGTGAAGCAAATTCAAGCCACTGACTTTGCATGTGCTGCCATGCTCGACAGTGGATCCATCGTCACCTGGGGTGATGCTGGCTTTGGTGGTGACAGTAGTGCTGTGCAGCATCAGCTGAAAAACGTGCAGCAGATCCAAGCCACAGGCGGGGCTTTTGCCGCCATTCTCGTCGACGGATCGATTGTGACCTGGGGTGATGCTGGCTTTGGTGGTGACAGCCGTGATGTGCAGCATCAGCTGAAGCAAGTGCAGCAGATCCAGGCCAATCTCGGCGTTTTCGCTGCCATTCTTGGAGATGGATCCATCGTGACCTGGGGTGAAGAAGATTATGGTGTACTTAGCGCGAAACAGGCTCAGCTGATGATTATGTAGGCCAGTTGTTTTGTTGCGACACTGCTTGGTATTCTGGTCTTCGTGGCGGCGCTGGCAGCATTCATTGCAAGTGGAGCGCCGGCCACCAGATCTACATAACATAGGGAAAAATCAGGGGCCTTACAAATTGGAATAGGGTGTTGGGGCCCATTATACTAATTTCATAATAAGGAACCCCCCTAAAATATTGGAATTATTTAGGCCCCTTTTATTATGCATTTGCAAACTAGGCCTCGTGCCGCTGGGGCGCTGTAGGAACTGCAATTTCTTGCAACTGCGTGGCCCGAAATTCATAGGAGGCCAAAATGGGTTTGAGCCTATGGGGGTTTAGTAGGGACTAGGGTTCCCATAATAGGGTTCATATTAAGGAATCCCTACCCCAAGAATCTTAAATCTCCCCTTTGGCCTCCCATCAAAAAGGGCCACCACGACCTTGGATACAAAAACTCGGCACCCCAAAGATCTAATTCCCGAAGCCCCAAACCCCTACAAACCTAAATCACCACATCCCTCAAACCCCAACCCGTTCATGAGCCTTATCTCCCCGAGCAGGATTCCAGGCTGCATTACATCTTTTCCGATGGCTCAAACCGGCCCACACCCCGCCACGATGTTCCATTTTTTTGAGGCCCGAGGGTTCCAGTATTATGTAACCTAGTAGTTGCTGTTTAGGCCTCTGAAGCCTTAGGGTAAGATATAGAACCCAACCCCCCTCCCCTTCGAAAAAAACTAATTCAATGACTCCGGCGTCCACAGAATGCCTACCAGTCTTGCCTGAACCCAAGCCGACGCATAGTGATGTGTTCAAGAAGGCCCATAGATGAACGAGGGCTGTTGTTTTGTTTGGATGGTTTGACCTTGAAACTTAGGCTTGAAAGCTAAGCCCTAACCCTGGATTCCTAAACCCGAAACCCACGCCAATATACCTACGATAAGGCGCCGTAGCCCCTTATTTCAAGGTACAAACCGCGCCTGAATGGTCCTGTCAAGTAACCCGAAAGCCTCAGCCCCAAGCCCTAAACGCTAAACCCTAAGCCCTAAACCCAAAGCCCAAAACCAAAACCCCAAAGCCCTCCGAAAAAAAATAAGCCCACACCCAAAGCCTACTTTTTTGAGGACTATAAGGAAATCATAACAAGAAGCCCTAAAAGTGCGAAGCCCCCAAACCCCAAGCCCCACACCCAACGCCTCGGTGCTTGGAGGATCATGGGACTTAGTAAGTAGGTTATATTTGGGGTTATAAGTCCCCTAAGTCAGGTTATCCTAATTATAACCTACTTATAACCTTACTAAGTCCCATGAGCCTTTAAGTGGCCAGAACCCCTGGCGAGCAAGTGCCGCGGCCTCGGCAAGCCAAGCTGGGTTTAGGGTTTAGGATTATTGGTTTAGGATTTAGGGTATAGGGGTTTAGGGTTCACGGTTTTAGGGTTGAGGGTTTAGGGTTAAGGGCTGTGACAGTTTCAAAGGGTCCTAAGTACTGTTCTGGGGGATGCTTCCCCAAATCTCAATAGTAGTAATTCCCAGTAGATTTCTGACGAAAACTTTAAGAACTAAGTATTTGCTAAGGAAGCGCATTAATACATGCACATAAATACTCTTATATATCTTCAACTATAGAAAATGCAATTTGTCTACTCTGCGAATCTTACTAAACTAACGGTAAAAATATAGAACTTGAATTAAAGATGAAATATATCAAAGGGGAGTGTGTACGTTTCTACCTTTAATTAAAAACAGAATTTGAACAGTCGAGCAATTTATGAAATTTGAGACAATTGCGAGTAGTCGTCCATGTGCATCACGAAAGAAACAATGTACTCCTGTTAGCAATGGGTGTAGTCCATCATGGGTACATTCCATGTGTCTATAATTTCTCTCATTTTGGAATGTTAGGTCAAAAGACATTAGTCTTAATCCTTAGATAAATTTAGGCTGGCCATTTTTCGTTATTTACTAGGGTTGTAATTAGTAATAAATCACTAATATGTACTATCCCTTAGTAAAAAAATATAACCTTCGTTGATTCTTCGTTCGCGATTTAATTTACTAATGAATTGATTAGTTAAGAAAGAATGGTCTTAGGGAATCATTAGTGACAATTCGATGATTTTCGGTTCATTTACTGTAAAGTGTTCTAATCTTCTGTTCTGTATGGTGTATTCTTTGCAACTCTCTACTGCGTTTGACTTGTTGCAACTTTTACGACAGCCTCATTGCTCTCTTTCTTTTTGAGAGAGTCAATGGAAGTCTCACACGGTCCGTTCATGGAGACAGAAATTTATATTTCAGTATCTCTTACTCTCTTTGACAAATGTTGAGACAGGGATTTGAACCTCACTCTCTTTCACTAAATCCAAGAACTGTGAGTCCGTTCTCTCTCGCTCTTTCTATTCTTTTCATTGTGGAATATGAACACCATTTTTTCATTCACTCAAAAAAGGGTTCATGACATTAATAATCTTCATCATGAGGTAATGGTAGCTTCGGTGGTAATTCATTCCGTCGACGTTCACACTGTGACATTAATCCAGGAGACTTGTTTAACGAGTTAGTTGGTAACCGCACATCTAGTTCTGGTGGGTTTCGTAGTGGGAGAACTTTTTATGTTAATATGAACCCACGTGACTACTCGGATGATGACAGTAATGACGGTCATTCAGGTGATTCCTCCAACCATAATAATAGAAGATTCAATTAGACAATTGCATAATTATTGACATATATTCCCATACTGATATTTGTATTCAGTTGACTCTTGAATAGTATATTTGATTAATATCAATTCGGAGACACAAACTACTACTCAAATACTCCTCCATAATTTTCATTCAAATCGAATCAGTAATGTCAATATCAACATAAGACATAATTTATGAATGTAAAAGTTTGTACTTGAAATTGGTTTTTAATATTGCAGTCTTTCATTGATACATCTCTTTTTGACTTATATATTTTTGCTGTTTTGGTCAATTAAAATAGAAAAAAGAAAAGTGATAATGAGGATTAAATGAAGTCAAATTAACTATGATGAATGAATTAGGTATGCATTACGAGGCTTGGGCTTCTTAATAAATGGAGAATGTGATAATGGGTGAGAAAGTAAGTGAGTGTGAGAGAATGAATCATTTAGAGTGAGTGAGTATACACAAATCACTATCAGTGGGTTATGTAAGGAAATTATGGAAGTGAAAGATACATCACCATCACCAGAGCCACATTAATGAACAGAAATATCACCACCACCACCACCACCACCACCACCACCACCACCACCACCACCACCACCACCACCACCACCACCACCACCACCACCACCACCACCACCACCAGAACCACAATACCCACAATATCTAAAAGATACCAACTATTCTCCTAGCACTAGCTCTAATATTAATATATTGAATTTATTACAGTTATAATCTAAAATGAAAATTAATAGCGATAAAATAGCTAGTTATTGTTTCTTCTGGTGGTGCTCATTCCGATAACTTTCTCGATTCTTCTATATAAATTTAGAAGAAGAATTAAATTAAAGTGCAACATAATTTTTACAATTATCTGTGATGAATAAATAGGTATAGAAATTCCCTAAATAACTGAATTAGATACACTCCTAGCTAATTGATGGTTGGAGCCATTAACCACAAGAGACTAGGAAATGAAATGAAAGACAACAGTATCCTCCTGGAGGCACAGAAGTAAAGAGTTATTTAATAATATGATAATATTGCAAAGAATAATTCAGTAATAAAAAAGAGTGAGTGGCTAGTTAAGGGTTGACTTGGATCATTCTCAATTAAGAGAAACGAAAAGGTATCATGTCACGTAACTGTGAGAGGCGAAAAAGCTATGGGTTCGAATTTATTAACATAGACTCCCTAGGTAGTGTCAGGGGGTATTTCCCCAAATTAGAATAGTAACTCCTAATATAGAAATCCTACATCCTACTTATGAAGCTACTTTTGGAGCTTGTGGCAGTCCCTATCCTACATGAGCCCTACGACTCCAGGAACCCTTACAGAATCCCTAAACCAAACCCTTAAAGGAACCATAGGAACCCTGAAAGGCACCATAAAGGAACCCTGAAAGGATCCAGGAAAGCAGCCCTTACAGGAGCCCCGGGAGGATCCAAAAAATAGATCTCTTAATGGGGGTTCCTAAAAAGTACCCTTAGCAGTACAGGGCCACAAATTAGGGGATCTACTTTCCCTAAACCCTAAACCCCTAAACTCCTAAACCCTAAACCCCTAAACCATAAACCCTAAACCCCTAAACCCTAAACCCCTAAACCCTAAACCCCTAAACCATAAACCCTAAACCATAAACCCTAAACCCTACTATCTAGATCCTGCCGGAGGTCTTAGAGGAGCCCTTTTGGGTGCATAGGCGTCCTGTCCGGGCTTCCTCAAAGGGTTCCCTTCACGAGTACTTGTACGGGGTTTAGGGTCCCTTTTAACGGAACCCCCTATAGATCCCTTTAAAGTAGGGTTGAGGGTTTAGGGTTTACAGTAAACGCCATTAAGTTGGAAACCGCATTAAGGCCAAAAAGTGCTGGGAATCCCTATACACTGCTCCTCAGGATTGAGGCTATTAGGTTTCCAGGTTTTAGGCTTCTACTGTAGGGGCTTTAATGAGCCTTGTTCTTGGGGGGTTACCATAGGTTGAAGGGTTCAGGGTCCATGTTCCCATATAGGGCAGTTCTTTAGATGAGGGCCCCTTTGCGAGTCCTGTTTGTAAGGGTACCGTGCTAATCTTTGGGACTGAAAGGGGGCTTGAGTTCAGAGAACTACCCCCAGAGTATAGCATACACATAGGCCCTGACGCTGCTCCTATCTTTAGGGTTTAGGCTGGAACCAGCTGCAAGGTTCTATGGGGGGTTTAGCACCAACTGTTGCAGGAGATACTGCGGTGTGATTCAGAGGGCGAGATGACGTAGGGTTTTAATTGCCTGTTTTGGTGAGCGTAGATAGGGCTCCCTTTCAATATTGGTGAGAATATATTGCTTTTTTTTATGGGGGTACTAGTAATATATACCAGACACCAGATGGTAATTAGCAAGGGACACGAACACTCTCACAATGGTTCCTCGCCTTCGTGGAGGCGGTAAGATGGCGAAGACAACAAACCCAGAGGGTCCAAGTACCCAAATAGTAGGGTTTCAGGGCCCAAAATCCAAACTCTGAATGGTTTTTGGAACTTGAAACCCTACTATTTGGGTACTTGGACCCTTAGGGAAAGGTGCTCAAAACCAAGCAGACCCTCAGCAAAGCCCAGCAGTTCTACGCCAATCTCGGGCGCGTTGTTGTTGACCCCGACCTCTTCACACGCGTGCAGGCTCTCATTCAGGAGATGATGGCGAACACCAGCGAAAGCTACATCGCTACCAAGATGCAAAGCTTGACGACGGAGGAGCTCATCAACATCAAGAAGGCTCTTAAAGTCTTAAAGAGGAGTTTAAATATCCGAGCTCACGCTTCATCGCCTGGCTCCCTCATCATCCCAGACATCGCGAAGTTGAGCGACACCATTGCCGAGCTTGAAATTGCAAAGGAGATTGCAGAAGCCTCTTTCGCCCATGTCTTCATCCAGCAGTTTATTGATGGCAAGTATAAGTATGAGTGATCCCAGTTCAAATTGAAGTTTGAGCGTATCGAATCCAGAACTTAAACCTTTAACGTCATGTCCTGAAGGCCCTCCCGTGGCACATAAATGTGTTGCATTCCTTTACGCTTACGCATTGAAGGTTCAGGGTTTAACGGTTTGGGATGTGGCTCTACGCTACACTTCGGAATGTCATGTCGGAGATGTTAGGGCGCGCTTGTCAGGTTGTTTTGATCCTCTGTTTTGCTGAGTTATGTTGCGTTGTGTTGTGGTGTGCTTTAGAAGGGGCCCCCACCCTGTAATAGTGGTATGATAGGAAAACAATAGGGCCCTGGCCCTAATATAATCCTTATAGTCACTATTACAGGGTGGGGGCAGCTTCTAAGGTGTGCTTCCGCTATGCTCCGCATTATGTTATGGTCCGTGGTCCGGTCACTCATGTTTTGTAGGCCAGGCCGAAGCCCCTAAACCCTAAACCGGGTTTAGGGTTTAGGGTTTAAGGTTTAGGGTTTAAGGTTTGGGGTGTAGGGTTTAGGTTTTAGGGTATCTTGTACAACGTTTTTGTCCAGGGTCTCTTTGACCATGACCCGCAGCATATGCTAAGTATCTTTGCGGAATCACCTAGTCGTAGAGTAGGCAACCTTTAGCCTTTTTTTGGGTAGTATAGTCCCTAGATAATCCCTGTATAACCAAAAAATTAACCTTTAGTTCCCCATGATATCCGACACGTAGGATCAAACGAAATTCCGTGTTTTGTGCCCCTGACCCTGAGCTTTAGCCCTAAACCCCGCGCCCTAAATCCTAACCCAGAACCCTAAAACCTAAGAGCCCTAAACCCGAAGCCCTAAACCCCAAGCCCCAAACCCTAAACCCTAAACCCTAACCTAAATCCTCAGCCGCCGAGGTGTTCCTGAGCCTGAAGAAGGAGGTGCCCAGGGCACCTTCGACACTTAGCCCAGATCCCCGTTCATTACATTCAGTCACCCTAAGGGTCCAAGCAGTCCTTATTTATGGTCCTTGGTACCTCAAAAGGCCCTGAAGTTCTATAATAGGCGGTACTTGGACCCTAGAGGCTCAGGGTTTGGAGTGTGGGGGTTCAGGGTGAGTTTGGGTTCAGGCTTCTAAGTTTAGGCTTCGGGGTTTTGGCTGCAGACAAAGCAAAAAGGGAAGTACTCCTTGACATAGGACTTGGAATACCCAGAACCATAACTTAGAACTTCTAGGACCCTTGAGGAACCCATAGAAGCCCTTCTTAAGGGCCCTTATGGGAGTCTTATACGGTTTAGGTTTAGGGTTGCGGGTTACTAGTAGCTAGGACCTAGAGTAGGCCCTTGGAGATCCGGTTCTCCGGCTGAAGGGCATCAGTTTCCCGGACTCGCCGGATTCGGTTTGCGGGTTCCGGGGGTCCGGGGCTGGCTCAATACTTGAAGGGTCAGGGGACTTAGTCACTAGGGAAATTCTTAAGGTAGCTATACTTTGAATTACTTGTAACCCCAAATGATGAGGTACTTATTACCTGACCTACTTACT
This sequence comes from Symbiodinium sp. CCMP2592, assembly GCA_905221615.1. Taxonomy (NCBI): domain Eukaryota; class Dinophyceae; order Suessiales; family Symbiodiniaceae; genus Symbiodinium; species Symbiodinium sp. CCMP2592. The sequence continues at coordinate 153,760 of CAJNDT010002546.1, forward strand.
AAGTCCCATGATCCTCCAAGTACCCTACTATACTTGGAGGATCATGGGACTTAGTAAGTAGATTATCTTTGGGGTTATACGTCCACTTACCTGAGTGGGGCTATCCTAATGATAACCTACTTATAACCTTGCTTACTAAGTCCCATGATCCTCCAAGTACCCTACCCAGTGGTAGAGTAGGCAACCTTTCACCTTTTTTGGGTAGTATCGTACCTATGTAATCCCCATATAACCAAAGAGGTTAACCTTTAGTTCCCCATGATACCCGACAAGTACCCTAATGTGGGAACCTGATCAAGAAACCCTGGGCGTATAACCCCAAAATAGTAGGGTTCATATAAGGAACCCTAATAAAGGCCCAAGGTTTCTTAATCAGGTTCCTAGATTACCTAGGTTGGATTTTGGGACATTTTTTATTTTCCTTATTTGGGTTTATAAGGGGCCCTATATATAAACATTTTTCAAGGAGTTTAAAGGCCAACCCAGTTACTACAGTTCCGGGAAAGAGCCAGACATCGGCCCGGGCTGCCAGAGATAGCCAATGGGAGAACTTTAAACTTGTTGGCCTTATCTGTATATATATACATACCTATATGCATATATACATATATATATATATATGTATATATATATATATATATGTAATTGGTCGGTTTTAAAAAGTTTGAACTTTGTTCGGCCCTGTTATTGAAGAAGAGAGTTCAGTTAAAGCCACCATAATAGGGCTAGTAGGGATCTGCAGTAAGTAACATGGTTTCCTCATTTCGTTCCTTAGCATGAACACAGCAAACCTAGGGTTCAGGTTGAGGGTGGGTTAAGTGTTTCGGGCTTCGATGTCCCGATCGAATCCCCAATAATAGTCCCCATAATCCATTCCCCCATTCCCTACTCTTAGGGGTACTTAGAAATAATTGTTAAATTTTGGCGATTATAATCCCTAAGACACAGCTAAAATTACAATTTTTGCTAGGGTTCTAAGTTTAGTATAGTACTAAGCACCAGGGAGGAGTTGCGCGGTTTCACGGGAGAGCGCGAGGTCTCACAGCCAGGAGCGGGCCCACGCCCTCAAGGTCCCTGAAATCTCAGTTTACTATAGGGGTCTGAATAATTACCTATACCAGTTTCGGGTGTTCCTTATTATGATTATAATATAATGGGCCCCAAAACCCTATTCTGATTTTGAAGGCCCTTACATTATAAGCCAAACCCTGAACCTTGCACGTGTGAACCCTGCATGTACAAGACAAAGCCGCTAAGCTGTGCAGTTAATGTAGGGTCGGAAAAACTACCGCCAACAGTAGTCCCCAGACTTCTTGATTATAGATACAGTGCAATATACCCAAAACCCTAAACCCTAAACCCTAAACCCCTAAACCCTAAACCCTAAACCCTAAACCCCTAAACCCTAAACCCTAAACCCTAACACCCCGATTAGAAGATTCAGGCCCCTACATGATTGCAGGTTCTCGAGGAGGATGATCCCAAGCTACGAACCCAGCTGCGTCGGCTCGTGCAGCTGTCTACGCAGAAGGTGCGAACGGCAAGTCCCGAAGTTCCTACTTTGGGCTATTTGGGAGTAAATTATGGGAATTAGGGTTTATATCAAGAACCTATGAAACGTAGTTTATGGGGGGTTGGTGCAAGGAAAGGTTCAGATTGGTTGTTCGATTTTTGTTGATGGACTTCCAGAGCCTAGTTAGTTGCGGATGTTTTGTTTTTATGGGTTATAATATTGATGATGCAAAGGGTACTATGCATGTCATAAGGTATGTATACTATAGGGATGCCACATGCGGTCATTCATGGTTCTATAAATGTTTTAGAAGGGTGCGACAGGGTTTAGATAAGTTCTAGGGAACCGCAACCCACTACATGCGCAACTTCTTGCGGGTAACCTATCCAGTATTTCCATGGTATTGAGAGGCATTACTTGCTAGTCTTAATTGAAAGCCTACGTACATATCTACATAAAAGGCTAAGTCAAGCAACTACGAAGTTATGAGCAGTATTCGTTATGGGTTCCTGATGGTGATGCTGAGGATCATGGTCATAGTGTTGTCACAACGAAAAGTATACTATGATATACCATGAGCCCCAGTTCGAATCACTCAGTCACCTATATTCTTTGCCGAAGGCATGCCAGCAGACCTCCTACTTCGTTTACTCCGAGACCAAAGTGCTACGACGGAATGCCCGACACCCAGGTATAGGGTTCCGGTGACTGCAGCCACGCCTTGACCCGAAAGCGCTTTCGAGTCTTGGGACCTTTACCACAAGTTATCGGTCAAGTGGGAGTTAAACCCTCAAACCTCGACAGTGTTGCGGCCTTGGGCACGTTGCCCAAAAGACCTAAACATTGAATGGCTAAAGCCCCAACTTCCCTATAAGGCCGCTATGAGTTTCATGAGCCCTTATCAAACCTTATCAAGTCGTCTAGTAAAGCAGAGTAAAACCTTCACGAGATCTACAGCCCCCGAGGTTTGTGGACTAGGATTTAAGTTTCCCAGCCACAGGGTTTAGGGTTTAGGAGGCAGAGGTCGAAAAGCCCATCCTTTTGAAGCTTGTGCCCTACTTAAAGGCTCATGGGACTTAGTAAGTAAGGTTATAAGTAGGTTATAATCAGGATAACCCCACTTGGGGGACTTATAACCCCAGTTATAACCTACTTACTAAGTCCCATGATCCTTCAAGTAGAATTGCAAATATGTTATAACTCACCATGTGGTCGGGCTTGGGATTACCAATAGGGTGTGGTCCTCATGGTAGCTTCAGGCAAACCAAATCCGGACACTGCTCGGGCGTCGATTTACAGTTCAGGGTTTTAGGGGCTTAGGGCTTAGGTTTGCCTAGACCTTGAACCACTTCCACCGATGTCCCAGACTCAGCGTCTCGTCAGAACTGTGTGACACCGCCCCGCTGTTGACTTCGTCAAACAGTAAAGAATGACCCCAAACCCCCCGCCATTGGGAGCGCCATGGTCTGATTTGGGGGGGCAGGCTTCTTCGCCCAACCTCCTAAAACTCTAACCAGGGTTATAAACAAGGTACTTCCTGAAAGTTGCTGATAGGCCAGTCTAAGGTACTTAGAACCGTACTTGTCAAGTCCCATGAACCTTCAAGCAAGGGGAAAGGTCCGGGGGGGGGGGCTTGGGCTCTTCGGTTTGGGCTTTGGGTTCAGCGTTCCGGTTTAGGGTTCACGCTTTGGAGACTTGCGGTTTATGGTTACGTCTGCTAGGTATCGCTTCAACAACTTTCGAATAACCCGTTCAGTCCGATAGAGGTAAATGTTCTTGGGGCCTGTAACCACTCATCCAATAAACTTGAAGTCTTGCTTGGAAACATTTTTGACCCAACAGGTCTAGACAGAGTATCACTGCTACAAACTCGTATATTAAGTTTCTTACTAACTTACTTATTCGTCCGAAACCCATCGAATCTTACGCCCTAGATCCTGAACACTTTACGCCACATGTCTGTGAAGGTTTATGGGCCAGCATACGATTCGCCCTGGACATCAAACCATCAAAGTTGCAAAAAAAGGCGTCAAGGTTTACATTTGCCCTTGCGCACACGTCGCAGCCTGCAATTTCGCCGACAACCGGTTGAAATAGAAGCTTCAGAATCACCGAAGTTACATATTATTTGGGGTTTCGGATCATTCATGCCCGGCCCGCCCACCCCGCCCCCGGCCCCCGCCGCCAGATATAGTAACGTTGGCGTTTTGGGTCTAGGTTCGGCTTTAAGTTAGCCCGACGAGGCCAGTTACCTAAAAGAGTCTTCCGGGGCTGAGCAGCCAGCCTTTGGCCTTTTGGTGTTTATATGATTACACCACAATGTAAGACATTATTGAAAACTTAGGTTCCCCAGTAGTACTTTTTTGACCTTGTTGTTCTTTTTGGGTTCCCTTGTTGAAACCGAACCGTAGGAAAAGGGTGCCCTCGTTATGTAGGGGCTAGGGAACCCAGTATCTTAAAAACTAGTGAAAACGTTGGGCTAGGATACTCAGCCTCTAGGTGGTTGGTTATTGGGTTCGTGGCAGTAAGGTGCATGTAAGGTTTGGGGAACGGTAACCGATAACCCAACTGCGGGCGACCAGCTTCCGGCCAACATTTGGGGTTGAAAGTGGTGGTACCGCAGGATCGAAATTTCTTTTGCTGTTCGATTCACTCGAACATGCATCTCCACTTTACCAACATGCGCCAGTGCTCCGCGGAAATTTTGCCACTACTGATACACCATGTAGAGAGCGAGGCAGAATGTCAAAGCGCAAGACCAACCGGCGATTCCACTATTCATTCGGTTGCCCGAAAGTTGATCTTGACGCCCATAGAAAGCACAACGAGAATCAACGAACGGCGCTCAGAGAGAGAGCGCCGACTCATGTCAACCATGATGCCGGGATTAGGGAATTCGGGTTTCTGAAAGTGTTCTGAGTAGCCCCGACGTGAGCCACGAACATGGAGCTGGAACTCTACAGTCGAGTCGTTTCTAGTGCATGAACGTAACTTCCCAATTCCATCACCTTTACCAGGCTAAACCCCAGACGTCAAGCCCTACGTCAAATATTGCCCCAAACCCAAAACCTTAAACCCCTAAACAAACCCTAAACCCTAAACCACACCAGTTCCAATTCCCCAGGCTTGACTTTGGTGTTGAAGCGCGTAGCCCCTCAAATCTTAAGCCGGTATCCAAACCCCTCAAATCTTAAGCCAGACCGCGCAAGCCATGCAAGCCTATTTTTAGCTATAATAAGGAGGCTATTTAAAAGTTTGACTTTTAGGAGGGGTTCAGAAGGCAGCCAAGTAATGTGTTGTACCAGTTGGTGAACTGCATAGAAGTACCACCAAAGCCAGGGTAACCTTTGCAGTGCTGTTCACATACCACCCCCAAAGGGTCCAAAGTACCTGTATAGTAATGTAGGGTTTCTATACATATGGAATTATTGTTGTGAGTTGGGGAAGTATCCCCCATAACAGTACCCAGGACCCTTTGGGACCTACTTTTGGAAGCACCCGATCTCCCGAGTACTTCTCGCAAATGAAAAGTCTTCGGCCCCTGGTTCATCAAATCTTCATCCGGTAGGAGGGCAATATGGCGTGAATAACTAGGATAGGGTTTTGGGGTACGTTCAAGTACAGTTTCAAAAGTAGCCCGAAGGAGCAATATTAGCAATTATTCAGGTTTCTAGATTCATCTTCGATTTTCTAAAATACAGTAAACCCTACAGCAACCCCACCCTAAAACAACCTTAAAGGAACCCATGTTACATGAAGGTAGTTTAGGGCTTAGGGCCTACGGCCTTTAGGGTTTAGGGTTTAGGGGTGCAAAGTTTCGGGGCTTGGGGTTTAGGTTTAGGGTTTAGTAATTCAGGGTTTTGGGTTTTAGAGCATGCATGTCAGGGATTGTAGGTTTTCGGGGCGCATTGTACACTGTTTGATACTCAAAGGTTTCCGAAGTTTGTGGTTAAGCGCTCGGTGGCCATGAGCGCCCACAAACTTGTTCTAACTTCGAGCTTCGAGAGCCCTGTCTGATGTCAGATGCCTACTGGGGAGAGAAGGCCCTGCTTCCACCTCACAACAACGGAATCCGATGGCGACAATAATAGTAAGATAGCTTAAATGAAATGCCAATGACGGTATGTATCCTAAACCCCCAAGCTCTGTAGGCCGTAGACCCCAAGCGAAACGGTTGATGATATAAATCCTGCATTACCCATAATAAGGGATATACCATAATTCCCATAGTTTAGGGTCCTTAAGGTAATGCAGGATTTATATCATCAACAGAATCACCAATTCCGAAAGCTTTCAGCCAGAGTGCAGGCGGGGACTTCCTGACTACCGATATTTCTTGTCAGATTCAAAATCCTAAACTCTAAACCCAATTCTTAGGGCTACTTAGAAATAGTTTCTTAATTTTTGGTTGTTATAATCCCTAAGAAACAACTAAAATTACAATTTTTGCTAGGGTTCTAAGTTCAGTATAGAATTTCCTGAACTTACATCCTAGACCCCGAAGCCGGAACTGAATAATGTTCCTTATCTTGGCGTTCTTCTGGTTGGCTCTTAGGACTTTAACTTTTTAGGTTGCTTTATGAGCTATAATAAGGAGGCTAAAAGTTTGACTTTTAGGAGGGGTTCAGAAGTCAGCCAAGTTATTAGAAGTATATATAGTCCCCAAACCCTATTGTAGTTATTAAGGCCCCATACAAAGGGATGAGGCTTTGGGGGGGGGGGGCTGAGTTTGGAGCCTAGGGGTTCCTATTCGAGCACTACTTCGAGCATTGCCGTAATGCTTACGGATTGATATATGGGTAGTTCTCTAAATTAGGGCCCCTTTTGTTAAGTCCCCATAATAGGACGGCACCCATATAAAAAAGGACCCGAAAGAGGACCCCAATTTCGAAAACCATCCATATGTTGTTCAGGTTTGTTTAGGTTATGTTGATAGTGGTTGTTCAAGTATTTAAACCGGAGAGTTCAGTTTCAGTTTCAGTGCTTGTCTGGAGCGCGCGCACATGTGCTTAAAGGCTCATGGGACGCAGGTTAGTAAGCAAGTTTTTTAGTAGGTTATAATTAGGATAACCCCACTTAGGAGACTTATAACCCCAATTATAACCTACTTACTAAGTCCCATGATCCTTTAAGTGGTGCAGAGTTGTCCAGGCCAATGAGACTGGCCAAAGCGTCAGCCTGTGGCTGTGGCCCCAGGAAGTGTTTCCATGCAAGACAAGGAGTTTAGAATTTGAGGAGCAGTCCTTTGCCAAGACATGGTCCCAGGTTCATGATCCTTCCTTTTCCGGCTGTCTACTTCCGACCCCGTGGCCTCTACCTGGGCTGCAAACGCTGCTACAGCTGCCGCTTCCCGCCTCCTCCTCACTAGCATTACGACTGCTACCACTCTGCTACTTGTTGCCATGGTGGTACCACTTCCCGTGCTCTCCGATCAAGTACCAGAATCAGAAGTAGAAGTTGTCGCAGCAGTGGTAGAAGTGGTTGTGGCTGGTTGATATAAGGCACAAGTAGTAGCAGTGCAGCTTTGAGTGGCAGCATGATTTCGAGTGATATTGCACTTAAGATGTAATGATGGTAGTCGTAAATTCGATTCCTGTCGCTTCATCTTGTTACTTGTTTCTGTGGATGCTGGCACAAGCTGCGTTGGCAGTTGTGGTAGTAGCGGTCGTAGGCAGTTGTGGTAGTAGCGGTCGTAGTATTTCGTAGTAACTTAGTAGTAGTAGTAGTAGTAGTAGTAGTAGTAGTAGTAGTAGTAGTAGTAGTAGTTGTAGTAGTAGTAGTAGCAGCAGTAGTAGTAGTAGGAGGAGTAGTAGTAGTAGTAGCAGTAGTAGCAGTAGCAGTAGCAGTAGCAGTAGCAGTAGCAGTAGCAGGAGCAGTAGCAGTAGCAGTAGCAGTAGCAGTAGTAGTAGTAGTCGTCGTCGTAGTAGTAGTAGTAGTAGCAGTAGTCGTCGTCGTCGTGGTAGTTGCAGTTGTAGTTGTAGTAGCAGCAGCAGTGGCAGTAGCAGTGCTACTGATCCAGCCTCTAGGAGTGAATGGTGACGTACCGCGACGACCACTGCCAACCCGTTTTTTTCAGTAAGGCTCAGAATAGTCAAGAAGGCTACAGTTTTACAACTGGTATACATAGGAGTCTTACTGTCATGATGTCAATTGTGATTACTACAATTACTTGCATTCATGAGCATTCCAGAAAATACTCGGAAATGAGCCCCATGGAGCCTCATTCTTGATATAACGAAGCTCAGGCCATGGGTGGGGCAGTGCAACGTCACCTGGTGCGCGAGGGTTTAAGGGAGACAGCTCAATCTCGAGTTTTCTGATTGTCTGCAAGCATTGCAAGCACGTAGCCCCTTTCCCGTCATGTTCCGGTTTCTTCTGGGACGTACCCTAGGACACCAAGTACGCTACATAGTTCGGGGTCTAAAGTCTATAAACAGCAAAAAAAAGTGTCTAGGTTGGGCTGTTATAAGGAGTCGTAGGGATATGCGCGATGAGGACGCAAGCATGAGAGTCTTCGGTACTATACCATAAGTTCTCAATTTCAACTTTAAGAAGCGGGGCCCTACGATACCAACAATTGAACTTCCGTAGTACTATCTACGGCCAAGTTCAACACATGCGCGAGGCTTCAAAACCTCGACGAATGCTAGATATGACCCTAAACCCTAAACCCTAAGCCGCAAACTATGCATCACTAGCAAGGGCAGATCCCAAGCCGCAGTTTTGGCGTTCAGGGCTGAGGGCCGCTTTCAAATGGATCTATCCTAGAAGCTCCATATATCCCTAAGGGTCCATGTACCCAAATAATATGTACTTTGGCCTCAGTGTATCTATACAGGGACGACTTTAAGGCCAAAGTATGTACTATTTGGGTACATGGACCCTTCGGGTAAATACTACCATTATGGAAATAGGTCCGTTAATACCATCCTTATTATGGTTTCAGGGACCTAATCCCATAATGGTAGTAGAAATGGAGCCTCTAGGTATTACAAGGGTTACCTCGAGGATTTCTATAACGGGTATATCATTATCTTCAGGGCTTCGCAACCTAAAGCATTGAAGCCGAAAACTTCCCGACACCCCAAAAGCATCTAACACACATGACCCTAAACTCCGAAAGCCCAACCCAGAAACCTAAAATCTGTAGATCCTGACAGCCTACAGACCTTAAACCCCTATAAAGCTCGAAATCCCTAAACCCCAAACCCTAAACCGAAAGCAGGTATGGGAACACGTACCCGCGGACGACCTTCGACATGGAGCCATCTGGAGCGAAGGAGGCGAACAACTCCATCGGCTTGTCAGTTTTGAGGGCTTTAAGCGCCCAGCTCCTTTAAGGGCTTCAAGTTAAGGTTTAGGGTTTAGGGTTAAGGGCTCCTTTAAGGGATCCTTATATGCCTTCATCATCTTGGTACCACTTCCCAGAGACTTCAATATCCCTTAGTTAAGGAATATTCCTTAAATCATATTAGGGCTCCTACTATAATTTAAGGTCTATTCCATTGGAGTCTCTGGGAACGCTAAACCCTCGTAGACCCACCCTAAACCCCTGTACCCTAAAGCCCTAAGCCCCTAAACCCCAAGATTCTCCTAAACCCTATATAAGTCCTAAACCCTAAACCGTGGCTCTGAGGGTTTAGGGTTTACTTAAAGGCTCATGGGACTTAGTAAGTAAGGTTATAAGTAGGTTATAATTAGGATAACCTGACTTAGGGGACTTATAACCCCAATTATAACCTACCTACTGAGTCCCATGATCCTCCAAGTAGGGTCTGGAGTTTAAAGGCCAAGGGCTGGGGATTTGAATTAGGGGCTTATTGTTTTAAGATGCATGGGTTCAGGGTTTCCCTGGCTCAGGCACTTGTGCGTTCGATTTCTGCCTGTGTTCACGCATCTGGTTCTGACGAGAGTTTGTTGCAGTATGTCGTAGTAGTGTGTACATAACCTCGCACATACAGAACGCTGTGTGTGTGTGGGTCTGTGTCTGTGCATGCATATTTATACCTATATGAAACATACATATATATATATATATATATATATGATTACATGATTATATACACGCGAGTAATATGGTAGAAGTCGCATGACCGAAAGAGGACTGGAACCAGGACGACGCATAGGTGTCGAGCAGGAGTGTTGTGATGGGTTTCAAAAGCAGAAGTACCATAATGATCCCAGCCCAAAATGGCCACCAACATCATCAAACTCTAAATCAAGGTGGCTAAGTAAATCTCTGAGTGGCATTATCATCATCATTGTGCCATCATCCTCCCCTGCAAGCCTCACTTTGTACTATCTGCAAGGAGAGCCAACCGGCCGTGGTCAGCACCTGCAGCGTTCTTGAATCGGCGCTGCGGCTCAGCCAGGCGCTCCCGAGTTTCCTGGTTTAGGCAGGGTTTAGGGTGTGGGTCCTAGGGATTAGGGTTTCAGGCGTAGGGTTTACTGAGTAAAAAGTGTATAGGGACTCGGATTTAGGGTTTAGATTTTAGGGCTGCAGGTTTAAAGTTTAACGGTGTATGGTTTTCGAAACCCACTGGAGCTAAACCCCAAACTCGCCTTTAGGAGTGTGTGGCCCTAAACCCCTGCGCTGTGAGGCCTTTTGGGTTGAGGGCTCGATTTCATGGGTGCCTTGTGTGGAGAACCGCAGTAAGCCATACTTAACCCTAAAGCCTTAACCCAAAAACCCTGAACCCTAAACCCCGTCCAATACTCTACTGCTGGTGCCCTAAACCCTGCACCCTGATACTGTAGTACCCGAAACCTTGAGCCCGAAAGTAGCTGCGATCTTACTTTGCAGCATGTGGGTGGTTGTCAAAATTATGGTCCCTTTTCTGGGTCCCTAATATAATACGGCACCCAAAAACTTGGTACCCAAACACTAATTTTGACAACCACCCATGTAATTCCCCAAGGCTCCATGTACCTTTACAGTAGATACGTAAGCCTTAAAGAGGTCCCTATATAGGTACTTTAAGGCCTACTTGGAGGGGCAGGGGACTTAGTAAGTCGTTTATAAGTGGCGTTATAATTGGGGTAACTCCATTTGGGGTACTTATAACTCTACTTATACACTACTTACTAAGGCCCCGGCCCCTCCAAGTAAGCATGTACTATATGGGTACATGGAGCCTTAGGGATTAGTTGGCAAGGACACCTATTCTGCAAGCCACGAGTCTGAACTCTACTGTATACACAAAGCTAAATCGTAACTAGTATAATATAGGGGCCTTACTAAGTACCTATAGTATTTTGGTGACTCCCTTAACTATAGTTCTAGTATAGTGAGCCCCAGCCGCTATTCTAATTGTTGAGGCCCTTATATTAGATGCCTTCATAATTGCAAATATGATTCCTTAGGCTTCTTTAATTCATCCCCTCAGTGACGGAACCCTACGAGTGACCCTTCTCGCACCCCTCCAAAGAAGCTTTCAATCAGCCCTACTTGGAGGGGCAGGGGACCTAGTAAGTAGGTTACAAGTAGAGTTACAAGTACCCTAGATGGAGTTACCCCAATTATCACCCCGCTTATAAACGACTTACCAAGTCCCCTGCCCCTCCAAGTATTGAAGCTGTTGAGGCCGCTTATGAACTCCTACGCACCCGAATTCCTAGTACCCATGCCCTCGAGATATCCTACTGCCCTGGGCCTTAATCCTGAAATAAATATACCCTAATGCCTCAAATTCTAAACCTTCATATCCTAAACCCTAAACCCCTAACCCTAACTCCCCCTAACTCCCTACCCCCTACTACCCTACTACCCTGAACCCTAAACCCTAATCCTCCGAGCCTAACTACCCTGAGCCCTGAACCTACGTCTGCCTAGGACCTAGGGCTTAGGGTTTAGGGGTTTAGGGTTCGGTTCCCTTATACGCCCTTTTAACGCAAAAAACCTTTTTATTCCTAGGTTACTCTCGGGTCCAACTGCCGTCCTGAAGGCTTGTCCGGAGCATCCCATAGTCCTTCTCGCTGAAGCTGTGGACTTTGATGTCAGGGGAGGCCGGGGTGGCCGGAAGGGTAAGGTTTAGGGTTTAAGGTTTCGGGTTTAGGGTTTAAGGTTTCGGATTTAGGGTCGAGGGTTTACGATTTAAGGTTTCGGATTTAGGGTCTGGGGTTTAGGGCTTAAGATTTCGCTTTCAGGGCTTAGGGTTTTGGGTTTAGTGCCTAAAAGGTTTAGAGTTCAGGATGATCAGGTGGGCCAGGTACGAGCAGCGGGGCCTGCAGCGTCACCACGAGGCAGCAGCAGCAACAACGACAACGAAAACAACAACCACACCAGCACCAACCAGCTCCAGCACCAACACAAACACCAACACCGCCAACGCCAACACCACCGCCAACGACAGCAGCAGCAACAACAACAGCCACAACTGCAACAACAGCCACAACGGCAACAACTACTACCACCACTCCTGCTACTTGTACTGCTACTGCTACTGCTACTGCTACTGCTACTGCTCCTGCTACTGCTACTGCTACTGCTACTGCTACTGCTACTACTGCTACTACTACTACTACTCCTCCTACTACTACTACTGCTGCTACTACTACTACTACTACAACTACTACTACTACTACTACTACTACTACTACTACTACTACTACTACTACTACTACTACTACTCTACTACTACCTACTCTACTACTCTACTCTACTCTACTCTACTACTACTGCTACTGCTACTCTACTACTGCTACTCTACTCCTACTCCTACTCCTACTCCTACTCCTACTCCTACTCCTACTCCTACTCCTACTGCTACTGCTACTGCTACTGCTACTGCTACTGCTACTGCTACTGCTACTACTACTAGTACTAGTACTAGTACTAATACTATCGACCACCTACGGCGACTCTCCACCATCACCAAGGCAACATCTGGTCCAAACACCGGTCAGACCATCGTGAGAGTTTAGGGTTCGGCGTTTAGGGTTTTGGGGTTTAGGGTTTAGGATTTAGGGTTTGGGGTTTTGGGGTTTAGGGTTTGCCGTCGAATGGCGCAGAAGCGGAAGTATCTTGCGACAGTGTAATTTCGAGTGTGTCGTTTTCTGACGTTTGGTCGCTGGAGCCTGATTATGGATGGCTCCTTCTTTTCACGCTCCCACCCCACACCGTCTAAGGCGGCCAAACCGCCCAAACCTATTCCTTTTCGGGATTAGCACCTAAACTCATTCTATGGTTTTCTCTCTTTCTTCAGCCGCACAACAGCAGCAGCAAGGTGGGCAGGGCAGGGCAAGGCAGGGCGGGGTAAGAGGGCAGGGCACGGCAGGGCAGCCAAGGCCAGGGCTGCGCCATCGAGGTCGGGGGGCTTAAGCGCCGCCCACCCACGGAGGTGGGCGGCCTACGCCTTGAGTTTGGGGTTTAAGGGTTTAGGGCTTAGGGGTATAGGGTTTAGGGTTTAGTGTTTGGGGTTTAGGGTTTAGGAGTTTAGGGTTTAGGGTTTAGGGTTTGTGGTTTCGGGTTTAGGGGGGTAGGAGCTGGCCGCGATTCTTCGAAAGGCCCATCTGCGCGGAAAAGGATGAGAAAGCTGCACCCCACATGTACACGAAGGTCGCCGAGGCCAAAGCGGGAGGCCGAGGCCGATTGCTGCGGGCTTGTAGCCAAACCGCCGGAGTGGTTCTGGTGTGCGTCTGCCCTCATCTGCCATCGCAGGCTGCGGAACAGGAAGCTGCAGCTGCCGAGGCAGCATTGCGGACAGTCTCTTTAAGATACATGTTGCACTTGACTTCTTTCCACGTCCTGCGTAGTGACGTGGTGCCTTGATTGTGTGACGAGGTTGCTGCCACCGAAGAAGAAGAAGAGCTTGCAGCTGCTTATGGCTGCGATCCCAGCCAGCGAATGCCATACTAAGTACGACGTGCGCTGGTGCAGCAAGTGTTCCGTCTGTGCGTGGTTGTGTGATGTTTTCTAGAGCGACGTGCATTTCGTGCGGCATGTTCTTGTCGATGTCCTGGGTCATACTCTGAACCAGGAGTCAGAGGATTTGTTGTTTGCGATGGCTACTGTGCATGCAATTTCTCCTAAAGCCGGTTGCGCCTGTTCCCTCGTTTCGAAGTCCTGGGCCATTTGTGGACCAGGAGACTGCATCGTTTCTGGCGGAGGGGGGCGCTCACTGCATGTTCTCTTGGAGCGCCATGTGCCGCGGCATGTTCCCGGAAGAGCCTTACATGGCAGGTGTTTTGCAGGGGAGGAACGGGGCCGGAAGAGGCCTGGGCCTCAGTGAGACTCATGAAACCCGCTTCAGGGCTGTCTGAACAATCTGTGTCTTGTTTCTGCACATGTTTGGATCTCTGGGGCTATGTATTGTATAGCCTGGTACAAGTTCTGAGCCATGCACAAGACGGGTTCATCTGCCTTGCAGTTCGCGTTGCTTGACTTCGGACGCCGAGAAGTGGCGCCGCGAGTGGGGAGCCGGCTGCTCAGGTGATTTTGATGGCTCTTCAGGCAGTTGTTCTTGGGTTTTGCTGGCACGCAGCCGGCAGCTGCCACTGCCCTCGAGGTTTTCTGCTCGGGCTTAATCATCAGGGCTGTAACTTTAACACTGACGGCCACATCTCGTCTCTGCACCTGTCTACGAATGCCCAGACGCTTTGTCTTGGTGGTGATCCGCGTTACTGGTCACCTGCAGCGTGGAGGGTGGCGGGTAGGCTGGGTTTGGGAGTATGAGCTCGTTCGCGTCATGCAGCTCTTCACCGAACACAACGACACTGCCTCGCTTGTCCTTGCGGCACTTTGGAATCCCGCAGTCGATGTGATCTTCTGCGTCAGGTTCTGCTGCCAGTGGGGCGCACGTTTATCCACTTCCGGACTTGCGCCCCCCTCCATCGCCGACGCTCCAGATCCATTTGAACGTGCCAAGACTTCGATCAGATGCTTTGCACCTTGATCCAAACATCCTAAACTTGGAACCCCCGAGCGGATGGAATCTCGACTTTACGCTGTGCAAAGCATTCTGAGGATGTCTGGGCTCAGGTTGACCCTCAAACACTTAGAGTTTCAGGTTTCAGGGGACATTGCAAGAATGCAACTTTTCCTGTCGCGCACCACGAAAACAGCAATGATTTTCGACCCCTCGTCCTGTCGAGCGGAATTCTCTGCCAAAGTACCATCATTCCCAAACGCTTTGCCTCTAGCCCCATGCTTCCCATTTGAGACCACGAACGCTTTGCGACAAACCGCAGCCCAATGTGGTTGCGGGGGCTTGGCGCAGAAGCACGTGCTGTCCCTGGTGCCCTGTTTTGCAGGGAATGGATTCCTGCTAAGTCTGCCAAGTCTGATGTCGTCAAAGAAAGCATGCATGTCTCCAGCGGTAGGACCGGTAGGAAGCGATTGAAGTCAAGGGTTTGAGCGCAACACTGATTTCAGGACGCCTCGTTGTTTCCGGATTTTCATTCTTGTAGCCTGGTAGTTGTGAAGCCCCTGAGCATGCATCCCAACCTCTAACCGCCTAATCCCTCAAACCCTAAACACCGTAAACCGCTATTTACGGCCCTAAAAAACCCCTGAACCCTAAACCTTTGAAGATCCCTAAATACCCAATGTCCACCTTTCCAGCACTACCCTGCTTGACAGACATCGACCAGCGCAGCTCCAGCGGTGTGCTCCCGCACGACCTGCTCCTCGGCTCAGCTGCGAGAACCCGAACGCATTCGGATGGCTTCCCTGTAGGGGTCTTTTTATAAGGGTGCCGTATTGTCTTTTGTACCCCAATCCCCGGAACCCTAAACCCCGATCTTAACCCCATTTAACCTATAATAGGGAACCCTAAAAAGGATGGTTTTATAGGGTCCAGGTAAACCCTAAACACTGGTTTTAGAGAGCTTCCCGATTGAGGTGCTCAGGCGCCTCCGTGAGTCTTCGATCGTCAGAACCGCAAGACATTTCCCTAGCATACGATTTTATGGCAATTTCCTACAGGGCCCGTACTGATGAGGATGGTTTTAGGGTATCTTATACATTCTGATTGCGAACTTTATAAAGGACTACCATTCTGGGCACGCTTTACATCGTTCCTGGGATCCCCGGAAACCTAGGAGTCGGAAGGGTCCCCTTGTTGCTGTTGGATAGTTTTAAAAGGAACCTAACATTACACACAGAGAAAAGGACCACCTTTGAGACCTGGTCATTGAAGTTGTCAAAGACCCTGGCTCTACCCCTAAGGGTCCATGTGCCCAAACAGTATGTATTTTGGCCCCACTGTATCTATGTAGGACTGCTTAAGGCCAAAGTATATACTATTTGGGCACATGGACCCTTAGGGTTTGCGGCAATCGTCAAGTCCATCCAGGGCAAAGGTGTAGTGGTTAGGGGTTTAAAGGGCTCATAAGGTTTAGGGTTTAGGGGTTTAAGGGCTCATAGGGTTTAGGGGTTTTAAGGGCTCATAGGGTTTAGGTGTTTAAAGGCTCATAAGGCTTAGGGTTTAGCGGCTTAACGGTTTGTAGGGTTTAGGGTTAACGTTTCTTTGGGGATCCCTACGCCCAGGCTTTTGCAAAGCGACTTCGGACGCCTGCTGGATCAAATCCACCGGTCGCGCAGCCCCTGGAATTCCTGCGTGAACCCTAAACCCTAACCCAAAGGGTCCTAGGTACTGTTATGGCGGATACTTCCCCAAATCACAACAATAATTCGTAATATAGAAACCCTACATTCTACTATAAAGGTACTTTGGACCCTTTGGGTAACCACCCTATACTTAGACTGCCAGGGGACTTAGTAAGTCGTTTATAAGTAGGGTTATAATCGGGGTAACTCCATTTAGGGTACTTATAACTCTACTTATGATCTACTTACCAACTCCGCTGCCCCTCCAAGTAATTGCCGGCTCTTGACAGGGCTGACGGTAACGTGACGGTCTGCATAACTACTCTGGTAGCCCTCGGATAAGTATACCTGTGGATCCAAAAGCCTACCGTTTTGAGAGTCCTACGTTGAAAACTAAGGGGTCAGAACCTACTATTCTGTAGGATTTGGGGTCACAGGTAGTAAAATCCAAGTAGAGCCATTTTATAAAGGACCCTATGGCACCAGAAGAAACCATACGTTATAATTCCCCTGCCTCCAGCGGGCTTGTGTGTAGGTGTATACTAAAATACTAAAGCATACAGTAGAAGCCGAGAAGTTAGAAACCCAATAGCCTCAATCAGAATCTTTAAGAGGAATGCACTGGGAATCCCAGCACTATTTGGCCTTTATCCGGTTTCCAACTTTCTGGGGTTTACGATAACTGCTCCCAAAAGGTCCTAAGTACCTATACGCAGCTTCTGCAAGGGTTTCTATCAGGGTACTACAAGGGTCTAGGGTTTAGGGGTTGGGGCTTGGTACGTTAAGGGTCCATGTACCCAAATAGTATGTGCATTGGCCTCAATGTATCTATGTAGAGACTACTGTACGGCCAAAGTATATACTATTTGGGTACATGGACCCTTATAGGGTTAGGGTGTCGGGTTGGAACCATCTTGTTGGAGTACACAGCCTAGGCGACGTGCATTTCGGGATTGCGGGCTGTTCAAGCAACCTAGGTGGCGATGATTAGTACATATACTTGTCTTACGGTACAGTCGCTGAACTGTATAATGTTTTTACTCGCACAATCGGCTTGCTCCGCAAGAAGAAAAGAGAGAAGAGAGAGTGAGCCTTGTATTTAATTACTATACTTCTCAATAAGAAATGCTTCATGATTCAATGACAATGCGAGCATTTGCGGAGGGGAGTGTTCAAGGCGTGAAGGTTTGGAGCTCGACGCCATGCCGCCGCGCAAGCGGGCAGCTGCGTCGCAACTAGAAAATCTGAATCTTGGCAAGGAGCGCAAGGGGCATACCACGCACAAACCCAAAGGGTCCAAAGTACCTTTATAGTAGAGTGTAGGGTTTCTACAAGGGTTTCACTAAGGGTTTAGGGATTAGGGTTCTTTTAAAGGTTCCTACAAGTACCTATGACACAGTAGAATGTAGGGTTTCTATATTAGGAATTAAAATTAGGGGAAGTATTTGGGGAAGTATCCCCCGTAACAGTATCTAGGACCCTTTGGGAAAGGCCATGTCCGGAAAAGGTGCTGGACGCGAAGCGCGCGTGCGCCGTCAGCTGGATCCACTGCATTGTAGTACCTTCCGCCCTCCCCTGATGGAGGACGGGTCTGGTTTTCTTCTTTGCTGGAACCCGGACAGACTGGCCATGGACGATTTCCTCCGCCTTCGCCAGTGACAACGTGGATACCGCCCGGCGCGATGATCGCTCTTCTGACCGCCCGGAGCGGTGTCCCGGAAAGCGGCCTGCTGCGCCTGTGGAATCCTGCCGTTGCTGATGCCGGAGTGCTCGCGGCCTTCACCTTCCTCGAAAAGTTATGTAGTATAGGAATGTAGTTGTCGGAACAAAAAGGCGGCTTGCATTCTAAACCCATAACAACCCTATCAAAACTTCACTAAACCCCACACGTACTATAAGAAGATACACTATATACACTGTTTTCATTTTTGGGCACAACCCTGAACTCTAGAACCCTAAACTCCTAAACTTAACCTTGGAACCCTTAGTTTCTAGACCCTAAACCCCTTATAAACCTTAAACCCCCTAAACCCTCAATCCATGCCTTATTTCGGTCGTCCCTCCTTCAGGTGCCACGAATACAACCAGGAGCTGTTGCTTTCAGGGGAGTCAGAGGGTCGTTGAATGGCTTCGTTCAAAAAGGGTTTGGTTTTAGAGTTTAGGGTTCACGAATCCTTTAAAGCGTTGTTCTGTAAAGGGTTACTACACTATACGGCATTTATAGTACGGTTTGGGTTGGGTCGAGGTTTTGAGACGGCAAAAAGGTTAGGAGTTTGGGTTTGGGTGTGGCATACGAGTTGAGTGCAAATTCTGGGGTTTGGGGGCGGCGGTTTCGGCTTTCACCTTAAACTATCCTAACCTGTCGTTGAGGTTTGTTTAAACCCGAATATAGAAGTTTCAGGGACCCGACAAAAACGTAGGTTGTGGTATTGCAAACTGGGGCTATGGTTCCGCATTTGGGGTTGTGCGTTGAGACTGTAGGATCTAGGGGTGGTGCTTTACTTTTGAGTTTAGGCTTTGGGCTTTATGTGGTTCGGGCTTTGGAATTGGGGTTGAGGTTTATACCGTACTGTTCTTTCGCAGCGCAGGGTTGTGTGGAGCTCGGATTCCGATTTGTAGCGGAGATTCAGAGGTTTCGGGTTTGGGGCCCCGTTATATTGGTGTCTTCGCTTGAAAAGCTTCCCAAGGGAACCCTGAAACAACCCAAAATCTAAGCTCCCATACCCTGCACCCCGGACTCCAAACTGTAACACCCCCAGTTTCGACACCTCGGAGCTCCCTAAACCCCCCCCCACACACACACAATGATCGCAGAATGCGGGTCTGCCGAACAGCACCATGCGGGACTACCTTCAAGACAAGGCAAGGTTCAGGGTTCCTATGACCCCAAACCTGCAAAGTAGTAGCTACGACCCCCCTAAACCCTAAACCCCTAAACCCCTAAACCCTAAGCGAAATAGAGGAGGTTTTGGATCAACTTAAGCCACGTGGCCTAAGCCCGACGCCCCTGCCACCCGATCTCCGGAGCGTGGAAGTCCACACTTTAGGGTTCACGGTGTCCCTAAACCCCTACTTGAAGGATCATGGGACTTAGTAAGTAAGGTTATAAGTAGGTTATAAGTAGGGTAACCCCACTTAGGGGACTTATAACCCCAATTATAACCTACTTACTAAGTCCCATGATCCTTTAAGTAAACCCCTAAACCCTAAACCCGCGCCGGGCCGGTTGTTTAGGGAGTATTACAAGCGCTGTTTCGCGACCTCTCAAGGAAAATCACCGCATCTTGAAAACTGCCAGACCTGAAGCCTTTTGTGTTTACATCCCGCGACCCAAGCAGCAAAACTTGCGCTTTTTAGGGTTTAGAGTTTAGGGTGTAGGGTTTAGGGTATTGGGGTTTAGAGTATTAGGGTTTAGGGATGTTTAGGGTTTAGGTTCAGGGATTTAGGGAGTTGGGGTTTAGGGTTTGGGTTTGCGGGCCCCAGTTTGCCTCACCAGTAGGTACTTAGAGGAGTCTCAGTTTAGGGAGCCAGTCCCGAATCCTCCAAAACCCTCGAGTGCTGCTTGCAGTCTAAAACCTCGAACCCTGCATCCCACACCAATGCTGCTTCAGTAAGCCCGATACTATACCCTCGACATCGTGGTCTTTGTGGCCCTAAACTCAAAAGCGACCAGGACTCCCCTAAGTGCCCCCTCACAGAGACCTCATGGTCCTCTTTATAGTGGCTATTTAGGGCATAATGGAGGGTACCATGTGGTTTGAGGATCGAGGGAAACCTTGGCGTTTAGGGTTTGGGCAAACCGGAACGGAATGAAACACCAGCCTCCAATTTTGGAGTGACAGGGCACGCCGTTCATCGCACGCTTCAACGAGGCCCGAGCGGCACAGCGCTGTCAGAGTTCAAACTTTTCTTGAATGGAATTCCCATAGTACTCTCTCTCTCTCTCTCTCTCTATCTCTCTCTCTCTCTCTCTCTTGGTAAGTCTTAGGTTTTGGGATTGGTGATTTCCGAACAGTTGGTTTTTGGTAGCCTTCGTCAGGGGTAGAGGTGAGTATGGTTTGTTTATCTGCATTTCAGTTGTTTCTTCGTATTCCTGAGCTGCTGCAGAGCGTTTGACGCAAGGTAACACACATGGTGATGTCTTACTGTCAAGAGCAGCCCGAGTTAACTAATGTAAGGCCCTAAAACATTACTGTATCTGGGGTTATGAATACTTACTTGCAGTATGATATACCCCAAAGCCCTATTCTAAGTACTACGGCCCCTATAACGTAGGGTTTTGATCATGTAGATTGCGTGGATATTACGATGACCAGCGGGATGCCTGTCGCCCCGCGGTGGTCGTCTTGGTTCGGCTTTTCGACACAAAAACCTGGGCCGCCCATCCGAAACCTCGCCAGCGCGCCTTTTTCCCTTAAAACCTGAGCCTCACAAGCCCTGAAGCCTGAAACTGAGTATGCAAGCCAGCCCGAAAGAACCCAGAAAGCCCTAAAGCACCCAGTAGACTCTTACTAGAAGCCCTATGTTGAATCCCAATGTTCAAGCTTTCCTAGAACCCTTACAGCACGCTTGTGGAACCCAACATACCCACGAACGCAACCTAAATCTTCCTCGTCGAGAGGTTTCTCTCTTCCGTGGCTGTGAAAGCCAGGGATTTCCTTTCCTGGAGGCGGGGCAGACGGTGGTTCGACGGTTTAGGGGTTCAGGGTTTAGGGTTGACGGTGGTTTTAGGGTTTAGGGTTTAGGGTTGACGGTGGTTCGACGGTTTAGGGTTTAGGGTTTAGGGTTGACGGTGGTTCGACGGTTTAGGGTTTAGGGTTGGCCAAGTGCCCCTGTTTACAGGTCACACAGGATTATGGGGTACATTGGGGGTGTTCCAGGGTTCATTGGTTTTTGTTATCTTTGTCCGATTCGGAGCGGGTTTGGATTTGGGTCTCGTTGTTTCTGAGGCTTTGCAATGAGTCCATGTGGGTGGTTGTCAAAATTAGGGTCCTTATTGGGGTCCTTAATATAATACGGCACCTATTATTTGGGGTACCCAAAAAGGGGACCCCAGTTTTGACAACCACCCATGTGTCAAGCCACTGCGTAGCGAGCTTTCAGTGAGAGAAAGGCCCCCGTTCGGCTCACCGTGATCCTCATGGCGCTACCGGAGCAGAGGGTGAAATACCAACAGGCACAGGGTCTTTCGGCTTTGGTGTATAAGTTTTAGGGCATGGCTCTTCTAGGCCCGAGAATAAGGGTTGAGGATTCGTGTGAGTTTAAGTGTTCGGGCTACAGTCTAAAATCTCAGAGCTTAACACCTTGAGTTCCTTGAATCCAACTTAAGAGACACAACGCACAAATCTGTAATCTTCCGGGTTCTTTTGGTGTACAAGTTCAGGTTGGGTTTGGGGGGGTTAGGGTTGTTCAGGTTGGGAGGATGTCCCAAGGAGTGTTGGCTTTGTCAGCTTGCTGGGCCCCGTTATACTGCTGCATACACCACATATAGGACTCTACACTACCTCTTTAAACGCATACACAAACAACATAAGCAAATCTTTATAGTCTGACTACGCATGCCGCATGCCCTATACCCTCACCCCAATAGAACCCTTACTTAGCATCGATTTGCGATGATTGTCCACTCCCTTACCGTTTAATATAGATCCCTGACTAGAAATATTTTTGTGGACTGTTGAAGTCGATACCTAGTTTACTATGTAACCTTTAAAGAAACCTTTACCTAGAGGCTCCAAGTGGCTGAAACAGTGGGGGCTTTAGGTTCGAAAAGGCTTCACTCCAACTACTTCGCGGCACCCCAAACCCTCCTAGTTGGGTGGTTGTCAAAACCAGGGTCCTTCTTGGGTTCCAAGCTATGAGGTGCCGTCTGAGAGTATAAACCCTAAACCCCTAAACCCTAAAATAATTGGAACTCAATTGTAGAGGGTTCCCCCCAGGAAAACCATGATTTCGACAGCTACACATTTGCCTGCTTGAACCCTTACCCTAGGGCTCTAAGGACTCGTATAGTAAGGCTTTTGGGCCTAAAGACCCTATTATGTAAGGCCTTTGGGCCATTTTGAGCCTTAGGGTTAGGCGGGATTGGTGTTCAAACCCTAAACCCTAAACCCTAAACCCCTAAACCCTAAACCCCTAAACCCTAAACCCCTAAACCCTAAACCCCTAAACCCTAAACCCCTAAACCCTAAACCCTAAACCCCTAAACCCCTAAACCCTAAACCCTAAACCCTAAACCCCTAAACCCTAAACCCTAAACCCCTAAACCTCTCTTTCTATATAATTTAAACTCTAATACCTTCGTCGTTTAAGGCCAAACTTTCGTCGTTTAAGGCCAAACCTTCGTCGTTTAAGGCCAAACCTTCGTCGTTTAAGGCCAAACCTTCGTCGTTTAAGGCCAAACCTTCGTCGTTTAAGGCCAAACCCGGTTTTTGGCCTTAAACGACGAAAGTTTGGCCTTAAACGACGAAGGTTTGGCCTTAAACGACGAAGGTCTGAGCCTCCAGCTTCGTCGTTTAAGGCCAAACTTTCGTCGTTTAAGGCCAAACTTTCGTCGTTTAAGGCCAAACCTTCGTCGTTTAAGGCCAAACTTTCGTCGTTTAAGGCCAAACTTTCGTCGTTTAAGGCCAAACTTTCGTCGTTTAAGGCCAAACTTTCGTCGTTTAAGGCCAAACTTTCGTCGTTTAAGGCCAGACTTTCGTCGTTTAAGGCTCGTCGTTTAAGGCCAAACCTTCGTTCGGGCCACATTCTGCAGCAAAACAGGGCCGTTCTTTTCGTGTGCCTGCTCTTGTTTAAGGCCAAACCTTCGTCGTTTAAGGCCAAACCTTCGTCGTTTAAGGCCAAACCTTCGTCGTTTAAGGCCAAACCTTCGTCGTTTAAGGCCAAACCTTCGTCGTTTAAGGCTCGTCGTTTAAGGCCAAACCCTAGGGTTTGGGCTTTAAGGTTTAGGGCCTAGGGTTTGCCTAGGGTTTAGGGCCTAGGGCCCTAGGGTTTAGGGCCTAGGGTTTGGGCTTTAGGGTTTAGGGCCTAGGGTTTGGGCTTTAGGGTTCAGGGCCTAGGGTTTGGGCTTTAGGGTTTAGGGCCTAGGGTTTGGGCTTTAGGGTTTAGGGCCTAGGGTTTGGGCTTTAGGGTTTTGGGGCCTAAGGTTTGGGCTTCAATTCTGCAAGAGGTATTGCTTTCTAACGCCCCATTAAGCGAAACAACTCTGCAAGAGATTTCCATTCCGAACGCCCCAATAAGCGAAACAATTCTGCAAGAGGTTTGCCTTCCAAACGCCCCAATAAGCGAAACAATTCTGCAAGAGATTGCTACGTGAGCCCGTTTCGGAACACAACACATCCGCAACAAAATGGGGATCTTGCGTGCCCTCCCGGCGGAGACAATGCTACGTGAGCCCGTTTCGGAACACAACACATCCGTAACAAAATGGGAATCTTCCGTGCCCTCCCGGCGGAGACAATGCTACGTGAGCCCGTTTCGGAACACATTCCGAACGGTCCAATAAGCGAAACAATTCCACAAGAGGTTTGCCTTCCAAACGCCCCAATAAGCGAAACAATTCTGCAAGAGATTTCCATTCCGAACGCCCCAATAAGCGAAACAATTCTATAAGAGGTTTTTTTTCCTAATGCCGCAATAAGCAAAACAATAAGTTAACAAATCCATTCATAAGTGTAATCTAAAATGAATCTAAGCTCGACAACTTTAAATAAATAAATCAGCTGTGGGAACAATATGAACTGTTGTATTTTCTGAGTGGTGTGGGAAGGCGACATTAAAGTGTGACAGGCTAGGTTGTAGGTACAACTCTCTGAATGATGATGTTTAGACATTAGGGTTTGAGACAACACAAAACGAAAAGTATTAAACAATAATTTATTTGTGCTCTAGTTTTTTTAAAGAAAGAGAACGCACCTACAGATTTTTTTTTTTTTAAGTTGTTTTGTTGTTTTAGTGCTACAATTTTGGGTGTTTAAGGACTTTATATGGCTTATGTTATGGGATTCTAAGGGTGGGTGGGTGTTATTTCTAAACCTTAAATACAACTCTACTTAAAACTGCTCGATCCGGAGCAGCTGAACCCTAAACCCTAAACCCTAAACCCCTAAACCCTTAAACCCTAAACCCTAAATCCTAAACCCCTAAACCCCTAAACCCAGGACGTTGCGGTCTGGTTGAAGGCAGTGGGGTTGAGGATCGAGGTCAGGTCTTCAGGTTTAGGGTTGCGGGGGTTAGGGTTCTTCAAGGGCTCCTTAAAAGGATCTATGGGAATCCTTAAAGGGATCTATGGGGTTTAGGGTTTAGGGACTTAGTAAGTAGGTTGTAAGTAGAGTTAGAAGCATCTTAAATGGAGTTACCCCAATTATAACCCCTGCCCCTCCAAGGGAAAAGGGTTCAGGGTTTTCTGATTTGAGAGTGGACGCTGGGTTTCTGAAGCGGTTTCGACTGGATGGTAGATCTCTCAATCCTTCAACCTCTAAACCCTGAAACTTAAGCCCGGAACCATCAACCCTTATCCTGAGCCTCTCAATCCCTCAAAGACTAAACCCTGAAGCTTTCGAGATCTTTTGAAACTGCGCCTGAAAAGGTTCACTATCAGAATCGTCCTTCGATGGATTGGCGTCTCGGAAGTGTTGCGAGTAGGGGGTTTAGGGTGTAGGGTTTACTTAAAGGATCATGGGACTTAGTAAGTAGGTTATAAGTGGGGCTCTTCGTCCCCTAAGTGGGGTTATCCTAATTGTAACCTACTTATAACATTACTTACTAAGTCCCATGAGCCTTTAAGTAGGGTGTCGGGCGATTTCGCAGTTGGGGTCGTGGTGTCCTTCCAGTTACTTGACATGGCGGCTCAGGGTTAGGGGGGCTTAGGAGCTACTGTTGATGATATAAATCCCAGGGTTCCTTTAAAGGGATCTATAAGGGTACCTTTAAGGGGCTCCTTTAAGGGATCTACAGGGTTGCAGGGTTTAGGGTTATGATAATATAAACCCTGCATTGCCTTAAGGACCTTAAACTATGGGAGTTATGGTATGTTCCCTATTACGGGTGATGCAGGGTTGTTTATCATCAACCGTATTGGGGGCTTCGGGCTGAAAGAGATTTACGGCTCTACGCTTCAGGGTTTAGCACAGGGCAGGAGGCCTGGACAGCTTTTCGATGAGGCTCGAGATGTGTTGGCTTGTTCCAAGTGAACGTTTCGGTGAGCGACTTCCCGACCAAATGCTCAAAGCCCTAAACCCTAGACCGTAAACCCTAAACACTTTTCCCTGAAACCCTAAGCCCTAAAAACCCTAAATCCCTAAAACCCTAAAACCCTAAACCCCTAAACCCTAAAAGCCCTAAATCCCTAAACCCTAAACCCCTAAATCCTAAAACCCTAAATCCTAAATCCTAATAACCTTAAATCCTTAAAACCCTAAACCCTAAATCCTGAACCCTAAGCCGTCCAAATACTCAAAGCCCTCAGCCTTCAGGCTTGAATCAGGCTTTATGGTAGTGGGTTTAGTTCCCAAAAAGTCCAAAGTACCCTTATAATAGGTTGTAGGGTTTCTATGTTAGGAATTTCTGATTTGGGGAAGTATCCCCCATAACAGCACCTAGGAACCTTTGGGGTTTGAAGCTTCAACAAAAGACCCGAACAAGTCATAATGTAGGCCGTGTAGAAACCCTGGACTATACATCCAAAAGCAGGCTTCTCACATGTCACGAACCGTCTGCTTGGTACACTGCCCTCAGATTGGATCAGGTATAATGTGTTTCTGTACAGTAAACAAGTGGCTCAAGTGCGTTTATGGATTATTCATCGCTGCCTGTATTGCCGGGTCACACGCCCATCAGGTTGTTTAAAGGTGTGTATTTACATCCTCAGCCCTAAAATAGTGTCTACGGATGACATGCGTCGGCGGGTGGTATTCACGCCTTGGTAAACTTCCCACACCCTGAGGGTCCATGTACCCAAATAGTATGTACTTCGGCCTCAATGTATCTATATAGGGACTACTTTAAGGCCAAGGTATATACTACGGTTGAAGATATGAATCCTGCATTACCTTAAGGACCCTAAACTACGGGAATTCTGGTATAATCCTTACTATGGGTAATGCATGACTTATATCATCATCAACCGTATTTGGGTACATGGACGCTTCGGGGGGCCGTCGGGAGCAGCAAGAATCGGTACTTAAAGGCTCAAGGGACTTAGTAAGTAAGGTTATAAGTAGGTTATAATTAGGATAACCCCAACTTATAACCCCAATTATAACCTACTTACTAAGTCCCATGATCCTTTAAGTATTGAGCAAACAAGACGAGCTGGACATGAACCATGGCCCCCAGGCCGCTGAAATGGGATTTTGATCTAGGAACCTGATTAAGAAACCTGGGGTCTTTGTTAGGGTTCCATATAAGGGTCCCTTTAAAGGGTACTATAAGGGTGTTATAGGGTTTTTTTTGGGGGGGGTGTTAATGTAGGAACCTGATTAAGTTAAGCCTTGGATCTTTATTAGGGCTCTTCGTATGGATCCAAATATTTTGGGGTTGTAGGACCAAGGTTTCTTAATCAGGTTCCTACATTAACAGAAGTTGGGGCACATTGCTTACAGGGTCCTTAAGGGAGGATGGTTCAATGGTGGAGGGTACCAGTGATCCTTAGGAAACTTTCAGGGAACCTTCGGGAGCACTAGAGAGAATTAGGGATTAGTAGGTTACCTACCCCCCTTGGAGCCCCTCCCATAAGGATACTACAAATTGCCATTTGGGTGGGGGGCCCCTTCCCAGCTTCGCATGAGGCCGAGTAAGTTGCATAGCTAGGGTTTAGGGTTTGGTGGTTTACGATTTAGGGTTTTGGGGTTTAAGGGTTTAGGCTGTAGGGGTTTAGGGTTTAGGACTTTGTGGTTTGGGGTTTTGTGGTTTAGGGTTGCATGCTCGTCAGGACAAGACGATCATTTGGATCGACAACTACGAGGTCGCCGTCCGGCGACGCTGGTGGGAGGGTTTGTCCCAGCAACAGCGTGTTTCTCAGCTTCCGGAGTTCCGGGACCGAGCCGGCTCTGTGAAAGAGCGGCTGGGGGTTTAGGGTTTAGGGTTTCGTAGAAGCGGAAGAGCGCAGTCGCGAGTTTCAGTTGCGCAGCCCAGATGACCATTCGGATTCTTATCCCTTCATCGTTGCCGTGCTCGCGAGGTTTGATGCTGGAGGAGTTCAGCAAGATCAAACGCATACGCAAGGATCGCCTTGCTGAGATCTGGGCGCTCCGTCGCCATTGGGCGGATTTGGCAACGAACGAGAGTGAATTCCGCCAAGCATGAGCAAACCCAAGACGCAAAAAAGGCTAGCATGCTGTTGCATACATCCCAAAAACCGCACGCCCCTTAGCCCCCACTATATGACCGCAAAACCTTCTTGAAACTATCCAGGCCCCTTCACTACTGCTGTTTCCGAGATACGAAACCTTAAACCCCACCTTATAAACTACCATAACCTACTTTCTCGTAGGTTCTTATTCTATTCCTTAATAAATCATGGCAAATTCTAGGGACCCTATAAAATATTAGGTTTTGGTAGTTCGAGGCAAGCCCGTTACTCTTCCTGCCGCTCCCCTCTGAAGGTATGAGCAGCTCGGGGACTACGATTCCCTGGTCACACGCGCGGTGCCTACTTGGGAGTTTCCGAAAATAGGGGACCCTGATATAGTACCCTAAATACTAGGGTCCTTCTTATAAGAACCCTAAAATAAGGTACCCCTAATTTCGGAATCTCCCACTTCGAGCTTCGATAGGTTCTCGGGCTTAGGGTTTGGAGCTTAGGGCTAGTGTGGAATCCTGGAATGACGCACGGGCGACGGTCTCGTTCTATTGCGGCGATCGGCTGGTGCAGCAACATCCGGGGCCCACAACACATACCACCAGCATGAAGTAGTAGCCAGAAAGTTGGAACATGATTATCCTAAACCCTTTATGGTAAATTATAAGGTATCCTACCCTGAAACCATATTCCAACTTTCTGGAGTTCCCTTGAGGGAAGATGTGATGGTCAGATACATCGCGAGCGGACGGAGCTCAGGACCCCTCAACCTACAGTAGAAGCCAAAAAGTTGGAAACCCAATAGCCTCAATCCTTAAGAGTAATGTATAGGGAATCCAAGCACTATTTGGCCTTAACCCGGTTTCCAACTTTATGGAGTTTACTGTAAGGCCCCTACAATATATAGAACCCTATTATAGGTCCCCTATTATAGATCCTGTTAAAGGAGCCCTTTAAGGAACCCTAAAGTTTATACTTTAAAGGAGCCCTTTAAGGAACCCTACTGTACTCCCATCTAAACCTTAAATTCAGCCCCTAAGGGCCCCCGAAGTCGTCAGGCCCTACACCCTAGATTCGATCCTAAACTCTATAAAGCCCTAACACCCCAAGTCCTAAACCCTAAACCCTAAACCCTAAATCCTAAATCCTAAACCCTAAATCCTTAACTCTGAACTCTAAAGCCCCAGCACCCTAAATCCTAAACCCTAAACCATCCTCCACAAGATTCTTGGAGCCTGCAGATCGAGCAGTGTGCCTTCCGTTCGAAGGGCCAGGGTATGGGGATCTTAATAATTGCCTACAGTATTTTGGGGGGTTCCTTGTTAGGATTAGAGTATGATGGGCCCCGAAACCCTATTCTAGTTAGGCCCCTACATTATGGGGGTCTGCTTAGTTTTGTTCGGATCCCTTGTAGCTGTTGCTAAACTGATTGAGAGTGGGTAGAGAAGATTCGACAAATTGTCATACAACTGTGTGTGTGTGTCTGTGTGTCTGTGTTTGTGTGTTTGTGTGTTTTGTGTGTGTGTTTGTGTGTTTGTGTGTTTGTGTGTGTTTGTGTGTGTGTGTGTGTGTCTGTGTGTCTGTGTGTTCGCGTGCTTGTATACATACACATGCGCAGATGCACATATGCATGCGCATATCGACCTGCTTAAGACTAAGAGTACATGCATACGCTGCCAAATTCATTGAGAGAACTACTTAAACCGTGATCCGCTTCATTTTTCAGCTGGCTTGTGAGGCTTCTCTCTCGCGGCCAAAGCCATCCGCGACAACGCACAGGTTTACGGTTGGGAGGCATGGATGTCCCATAGGGAGCCCAAAAGTAGTTCCTTTTTGGGGTTATATTTAGAGTCCTACAAGGTAATCCCAAAAAGGAGCTACCATGGGGCCTATGGGTACGGCCCCTACATCACGTCTTCAGAGCTTGGAAGAACGGAACGTGGTCAAATTCTGCTGTAATATACTCTACAGTTCGTGTAAGTCCGGGTAAACTATACCCCTCAAACTTAAAGCCCATTCCGATCTCATTTGTTTAGGGCTCTACTAGGGGTTTAGGGTTTAGGAGTCATTAAGAGGAAGAGCCAGTCCCTAAAAACACAGATTCCCATCTAAGTACTTCAGAGTAAATGCTAGGTGGTTGCATGGACCCTTAGTTGCAGTTAAGCCTCATCCAGGAAAGCCTAAACCCTAAACCTCAAACCCTTAACCTACTAAACCCGAAACCCGACTCAAACCCTAAGCCTCAAACCTCAAACCCTTACCCCCCTTGCCCTATTACCCTCAAACTTATCAAACCCTAAACCCCAACCCCTAAACCCTAACCCGTCGGAAAGGAGCCCAGAAAAAATAAAAAGATAAAACCCTAAACCCCTAAACCCTAAATCCCAAGCCCTTAAACCCTAAAAGCTTCCTAAACCCCTAAACTCTAAACCCGTCGGAAAGGAGCCCATAAACCCTTAAATCCTAAGCCCTTAAACCCTAAAAGCCAGAAAGTTGGAATATGATTATCCTAACCCTTCTATGGTAAATTATAGGGTATCCTACCATGAAACCATATTCCAACTTTCTGGAGTTCCCTGTACCGGGTAGACTCCAAATCCGGGATCATCAGTCCCACAATGTAGGAACCGCATTCAGAGACCCTGCCCAGGCTTAAGTATCTACTATAAGGGTACATGGACCCTAAACCCTAAACCCTAGACCCTAACCCCTAAACCCTAAACCCAAACCCCTAAACCCTAAACCCTAAACCCTAAACCCTAAACCCCTAAACCCTAAACCCTAAACCCCTAAACCCTAAACCCCTAAACCCCTAAACCCTAAACCCTAAACCCCTAAACCCTAACCCCCTAAACCCCTAAACCCTAAACCCCTAAACCCCTAAACCCCTAAACCCTAAACCCTAAACCCAAAAAAACCCTAAACCCTAAACCCCTAAAAACCCTAAACCCTAAACCCCCTAAACCCCTAACCCTAAACCCTAAACCCTAAACCCTAAACCCTAAACCCCTAACCCCCCTAACCCCCAAAACCCCTAAACCCCTAAACCCTAAACCCTAAACCCCTAAACCCCTAAACCCTAAACCCTAAAACCCTAAACCCTAAACCCCTAAACTCAGGGCTTAGGCCGCCCACCTTCGATGGTGGGCGGCGCTTATGCCCTTCGACATCGATGGCGCAAGTCGATCCAGGACGCTCGCCCGCCGTCCCACAGCCAGGGGTTCTGTAGCACCCACGATGGGCCCGGTACCGGGGGACCAAGCCATTTGGTGTTGGCCCCCCCTCCGGGGGTTCGGGAATTGATAGTTGCCATTGCTTGTGATTACGGTTGTTGTTTCTTGTTCGGTTTCAGGCTCGGTTTGCTTCGTAATACTCGAACCCTCGTTTACCTGCCCGCGTTGGCCGAAACAAGCGACCGTATACGTGAGGAAGCTGGTGTCAAATACTTTCTTCTGTAGGCTCAGACGCAAGTTTGGTTTTTTTTTTTACGACTCACGTATACGGTCTCTGGCGGGGCGGCCTGGTACATGTGCGGTGGTGTGCACGGGGTTAAAAAACGGTGTTTCGCCTTTCTAGGTAGCGGTACTAGTGGTGGTGGTGGTGGTGGTGGTGGTGGTGGTGGTGGTGGTGGTGGTGGTGGTGGCGGTGGTGGTGGTGGTGGCGCGGGTGGTGGTGGTGGCAGTGGTGCTGGTGGTGCGAGTGATTGTCTTTGGTGGTGGCGTTGATGGTGCTCGTGGTTGGTTCAGCGCTGGTGCGATCTGAGACAGGACACACGTGATCTTCTTTAGTGTTAGATACATGCTTAAGTCGTGGTGTTGTGATGGTGGTGGCGGTGGTGGTATCAACCAGCGAAGCATAGTTGAATTCAAAGCTTGCTAAACTTTCGCTCTGGTATCAACCAGCGACGCATAGTTGAATCCAAAATCAGTGCCTGGTCGATCGACTCGTTCTTGCTCAGTAGCATTTTGCTTCTAGTAATTCTAGTACTCTCGACCGCTTGCCGAAACTCTTTGTGTGGAAGACAGCGCAGCTATCTTGAGTGTTTGGTAAGTTTCTGTCTTGTGCCTTTCTGACCAGCTTCCGTCCTCTCCGCCATGTGCTTCTAAATACAGTTAGCGGTTAGCTCAACCCGCAAAGATCCCAAGTTGCCGAACGAAGGATTCTTTGGTACACCATCATTTGACGAGTTCGTGCCCGAAACGTGGAGCATGACAATCGACTTCTCCTGCACAGTCACATTCGGCTCTTACCACTGAATTCTGACGGGTTTTTTGTACCTCCTTCGGGTCAAACATGGCGCCGACCGAAGGCCAGGGTAGCCTGCACAGGAAGCAAGAAGTCTGTTGAGCTTGCATCGCAGCCCTGCCGCAGGAAGGGCATACTGGCGAAAATATCGACGCGGTGAGCGTGTCGCAGCCCTGGCGCCTGCTAAAGTTCAATTCTACTTTTCCTCGTGTCGCTGCTCAGGCTCGCAAACCTTGGTCGTCTGCCTTCGGGTTTGCGGTTAGGGGCTTTGTGATTTTGTGACTTTCTAGTCTTGGGTTCGGGGTTTTTGTGATTTTTGGGATTTCCCTGCCAGTACCACCACTACCAGTACTACTGCTACTTTTAGTACCACTGGTACTGCTTTCTGTTTCTCCTGTTTTGTATTCTGGA
The DNA here is from genome assembly GCA_905221615.1 of Symbiodinium sp. CCMP2592. Taxonomy (NCBI): domain Eukaryota; class Dinophyceae; order Suessiales; family Symbiodiniaceae; genus Symbiodinium; species Symbiodinium sp. CCMP2592. Next base: position 185,776 of record CAJNDT010002546.1, read on the forward strand.
ACTCTGCTTGTGACTTTGACTTTTGCCCAGGCCGACGTTCTGCAGAGGAGCGTCGGGCACCCGCGACCTCTTCGCTTGTCGGGAACTTGGTCGTCTGCCCTCGGGTTTGCGGTTAGGGCTTTGTGATTTTATGACTTTTCAGTTTGGGGTTCGGGGTCTTGTGATTTGGGGATTTCCTTGCCTTGTAGTTTGGCTGCGCCTGAGACCTCGTTTTGCTTTTGTGGTCCCCGTCCCGACGCTCCTTTGCCATGGTGTTGGTTGTCCGGCGGCTGGCGGATGCGGCTCCAGCCTGAGTGGTCGGGTGTAGGATGCTCGAGTTGTAACCATGCTTCACATGAACGAGGAGAAGGAGTTCCCGGAGTTTCGCGACGAGGCACGGAACGGGATCGCGTAGTTGGCGTGGAAAGCGAAAATTGCAGTGACAGATCTCCAAATATAAAGCTGGCCTGACGGTGAAGCGGCTGGCGGATGCGGCTCCTGCCTGAGTGGTCCATGCTTCATATGAACGAGGAGAGGGACTTGCCGGAGTTTCGAGAGGAGGCACGGAGCGTGATCGGGTAGTTGGCTTGGAAAGCGAAATTTGCACTGACAGATCTCCAAATACAAAGCTCGCCGCATCACCTGGAAGCAGGCCACTCACTGACCATGCGACCCGGACTTGGATAAGCATTTCATCTGTGTCAGGGCGTGAGGACCGTCTTCATCGACAAAGTTCCCAAGCAAATGCATACGAGTCTTTGGTGGACTCGAGCTGAGCGCAGGGCCATGAAGAAGGCAGGACTGGTTTCAGGAAGTATTCTTCGAGTTTGGGTGTTCCCCCTCACCCGCCCTGGCCCCCGCTGGCCCCCCCTGGCCCCCCCTGCGCCCTGTGTTCTGACCTCCTTCCTGGCCTCCTGGCCTCCCCTGGCCCACCTCTTGCCGTACTCTGCCCTCCTCTGCCCTGCTTTTTCGGAGCAGAAGCTTGGCTGCAGAAATGTGTGGTTGTTGTTAACCAACATGGACCTAACAGAGTTTAGGTCCTAAACCCTAAAAGGTATAGGTTTGGGTGGTTTGCCGCCTCAGACGGCGTGGGGTGGGTGAGTTATTAGGTGATGGCCCGCCACAGTCGGGCCATGTCTGCGATTCGCAGGCAACAAAACCGCTAATAAATCCTACAATCCCTGTTGCACTACCGCTACGCAATCTTGCAGCAAACCCTAAACCCTAAACCCCTAAACCCCTAAACCCTAAACCCCTAAACCCTAAACCCTAAAAGCTTAGATCCTGCGGAAGGTTGGCGGCTCGGGGCTCTCATTCTGGAGCTGTTCGGATCGGACCTTCCCAGAGACTCCGATATCCCTTAATTAAGGAATATTCCTAGGGTCCTTTAAGGGATCTGTAAGGGATCTATAGGGTTTAGGTTTAGGGGACTCTAATATCCCTTAGTTAAGGAATATTCCTTAAATCATATTAGGGATCCTACTATGATTTAAGGAATATTCCTTAATTAAGGGATATTGGAGTCTTTGGGTTCCAAGGGTCCATGTACCCAAATGGGAGTTTCCAAAACCAGGCGACCTTGATTATTGGATTTTTTGGATTCTTGGGGTTAGGGTTTAGGGGTTTAGGGTTTAGGACGACCTGAGGAGGTGGATTCTAGGATGCCCAGTATAGTACCCTTATTCCCCAAGGGGGTAGTCCTAGGCTCCTTATAAAGTTACCCAATACCAAAAAGGGAGCCCTTTTTACTCCTAGGTTATTGGGCATCCTCGAAGAGTATACCAAATGGGAGTTTCCAAAAATAGGGGACCCGAACTACAGTGCTACAGTGCCCTAAATAGTAGGGTCCTTACTAAAAGGACCCCAAAATAAGGTACCCCAATTTTCCGAAAGTCCCAAACAGAAGATATATTTCGGCCTTGCAGTTGTTCCTATAAAGATATATTGGGGCCAAAGTACATACTATTTGGGTACATGGACCCTTAGGGGTAGAGCCAGGGTCTTTGACAACTTCAATAACCAGGTCGCAAAGGTGGCCCTTTTCTCTGTGTGTACTGTTAGGGTCCTTATCAAACTACCCAATAGCAACAAGGGGGCCCTTCCTGCTCCTTTGCCGGGGATCCCAGAAACGATGTAAAGCATGCCCAGAATGGTGGCCCCTTATAGAGTACGCAGTTAAAAGATATCCGAAAGCCATCCTCATCAGTACGGGCCCTGTGGGGAATTGCCATAAAGTCTTATGCTACCTTTCAAAGCAGCTTCATTCAATAGTTGTGCAGCATTGTTCTGTTATCTCATCGCGCCAATGTTACAAATTCCAAGATTCCAGACAGGCGCCCGACGGGAGTGGGAAGAAGCCCATCGTGATAATGGGCGTACCAGGCGCGCCGTGAAACAGCAAGCCTCGGGTGTAGGTTGGGGTTGCAGGGTTTACTTGAACTTATGAAAACCTACCCGCTGCACTCCTTAGTGTTCTAGATTCTTTGGATTAAACTGATAAGCCCTGAAAAAGGCATGGATGTTGTTTTTGTTTATTGTTTTGGTTGTTGCAGGGCTGTTTAGTTTGAACAATGAGGGGTAAGACTTTGTACAAGTATGTGGTTGTCGAAATTAGGGTCCCTTTTTGGGTACCCTAAATATTAGGTGCCGTACTATATCAGGGACCCAAAAAGGGACCATGAATTTGACAACCACCCAAATGTGCCCCGATGGGGATTGAGCCCAGTAGATCTCTCGGGTAAGTGCAAGGAGATCATTGGCCCAAATTCGGGCCGACCTAATCTTAGGGATACTGAGAGAAATAATTGTTAGTTTTTGGTTATTATAACCCCATAAGAAACAGCTAAAATTATCATTTCTGCTAGGGTTCTAAGTCCAGTATAGTAATCCTAAACCCTAACTCCCAAAACCCTAGGCAGGTGACTTAGTAAGTCGTTTATAAGTAGGGTTGTATTTGGGGTAACTCCATGTAGGGTAGTTATAACTCTACGTACAACCTACTTACTAAGTCTACTGCCCCTCCAAGTAAACCTTAAACCTTTTGGCACCACGAACCCCTGCGCAATACAACGTGCAATGATGTGCGGAAGCGCTCCGAGATCCTTATGGTTTTCATGGAAATTCTTGGCGTTCGTCTGGTCGGCTCTTACGACTTTAAGTTTTTAGGGTTTCTATATGAACTATAATAAGGCGGCTAAAAGTTTAGCTTTTAGGAGGGGTTCAGAAGTCAGCCAAGAATTGGTCCTCGCACTCCAAGAGTGTTTATCCGAGACGTGAATGCTGCGAGGCGAGCTATACTTAAAGGCTCATGGGACTTAGTAAGTAGGTTATAATTGGGGTTATATGTCCCATAAGTGGGGCTATCCTAATTATAACCCTACTTATACCCTTACTTACTAAGTCCCATGAGCCTTTGAGTACACTTGTTAGCTTGCCTCTCCCGCCACGGGCGATGGAGAGCTGATTTGGAGACCGCTGTGTTCGTGCGAGCTCAAGCCGCACGCCGCTCAAGCTCGAGTCCGCTTCCCTTCTGACGACGAATGGGATATACTTAGCTCCAGACGGTGTGCCAGCTGAACTCATTGAGCATATACTTGGAGGTTCATGGGTAATTAGTTATAAGTGGGGTTATAAGTCCCCTTATATGGGTTATAATTCTGGTTACCCTAATTATAACCCCATGTATAACTACGAATGAACCTCCAAGTAGGCCCTAAACCCTATACCCTTATAGAATCCCTATAGGTCCCCTTAAAGGGACCCTTAAAGGGACCCTAAGGATACCGCAGCTATACCAGGGGCATGGCGATCAGGACCAGTCCCGCAACCCCCGAGAGACCTGGAGGCGACCTTAGCACGAGACTCGCTTGGTTGCTGCAGTAGTTGCAGAGGCAGGGCACTTAGTAACTGGGGTTAGAAGTAAGGTAACTACTTGCAGGGGCAATGGACTTAGTAAGTAGGTTGTAAGTAGAGTTATAACTACCCTATTCGGGTATAACCCTACTTATAAACGACTTACTAAGTCACCTGCCCCTCCAAGTATACTTATAATTACTTATAACCCCAATTAACGTACTTATAGCCTTACTTACTAAGTCCCATGATCCTCCAAGTATCATCACCGTCGTCGCATGTAAACTGCCAACTGCATACGCCCCTGCCACCCCCTGAGCACTACTCATTACACCCTCAACTTGTAGTCACGGAGTCATAGGACGCAGTAAGTAAAGTTGCGGGTACCTTAAATGATTATTGTAGTGGTTATTGAATCAAGACCTTAGTGTCTAAGGCCCATGACAAGGCAGGTAGACCCAACAACCCCCCTCATAGAACCCGTTTAGAACCTTTTAGTGTAGCCTTTTTCTAGTTACCAAGTCCCATCTTTTGAGTAGACCCGGAGACCACCCTCATGGAACCCTTAGAGAATCTATAGAGCCTTTTATTGAAGCCTTTGTCTAGCTACCAAGTCCCATGATCTTTTAAGTAGACCCGGAGATCACGCTCATGGAACCCTTGATGGAGCTGTTTAAGGAAGCCTGTAAGCTGCTACGTCACATGGTCCTTCAAGCATCAGGCCGACCAACTCAAGCCCCAAGCCTCCTATGTGACTTTCGGGGCCTTAATATTTGGAATAGGTTTTGGGGGGATATCATGCTATACTTATATTATAAGTAGGAACCCCAAAATGTTAAAAGGTAATCATTAAGGCTTTTATTTTTCCGTGTTGAGGCTGAGGCTTCAGACTTAGGAGAGTCAGTCAGAAGGTGGTGCATTGCTACAAAGTAACTCCCCGTCTGACTCCCTCCAGGCGGGGCTAGGGTTTAGGGATGAAAATTCTAGGGTTGAGGGTTTAGGGATGAAAATTCTAGGGTTGAGGGTTTAGGGTTGAGGGCTGAGGGTTTAAGGTTTTGGGGTCTAGGGAGCAGCCAGAAGCCCTCAACCCAGCATGCAAGCCAAAAGACCTTACGGGTTCTCGTTTAGTACAGAGGCCTAAACAAATGCTAGCATTGTTCCTTAGGGTTCAATAACAGTTATAAACGAAAAGACATACCAAAAGCCTACTTCATGTATTCGGGCCCCAAGCTAAGTTTACCGGAGAGCCTAGCTTTTTGAAGGTTGCGCTTCGAACGTGCAGCAGCCTCACGATGCTGTGGCTAATTGCCTCAAGTGCGCGACCCAGTATAAGGGCCTAAATAATTTCCAAAACGATTTTGGTGGTTCTTTTTTAAAGATAGTACATAATGGGCCCTTAAAATCTTATTCTGATTATTAAGGCCCCTGTAGTAGTCGATCAGGCCATTGGGTTCGAGTTTCGGGATTTCAGGGTCGGTTTAGGGCTTGTGGCTTAAGACAAAGCCTTGTATGCGAGGGCGGGGGGCGGGGGGGGGTGGGGAGAAGCTGAGCATGGCGTCAAAGCAGGAGAAGTGTGTCGTTGCTTAAAGGATCATGGGACTTAGTAAGTAAGGTTATAAGTAGGTTACAATTAGGGTAACCCCACTTGGGGGACTTATAACCCCAGCTATAACCTACTTACTAAGTCCCATGATCCTTTAAGTGGGCTTTTGGGATGTAGGCTTCCGCTGCAGGGATTAATTAGTCTCGAGGTGTCACAGATTAGAGAACTAGGATGCCCAGTAGTACCCTTATTCCCTTTTTGTAGTCCTAGGTTCCTTATAAAGTTACCCAATACCAAAAGAGAGGCCTTTTTTATTCTTAGGTTACTGGGTATCCTAGAGAAGGTCAGGAGCCCAACGATGCGGAGACGGGAAAAGGGCGGAAGAGGCTAACTTTAGGGTTTAGGGTTTGGGGTTTAGGGTTTAGGGTTTATAGAAATTGTTAAGGGTTTGGGTGCCAATAAGTTTTGGGTGAAACGTTTTGGGTGAAACGTTTTGAGCGAAAGTTTTGTTTTGCGAACCATGTTTTCAATTTACTTGGGGGGTTGCGAAACGTTTTGGTCGAAACTTTGGAACCCTTTTGGGGAATGGTATGGGGGGAGGTGAGAACGATAGAAGAGAGCCCTAAACCTTAAACCCTGAACCCTCACTCTCAAGAATGTGCATGTTGCAGACCGAAACATATTGTACGAAACGTTTTGACCGGAATGTGTTGATTGTTTTGCGAACCCTGTTTTCAATTTTCTTGGGGGGCTGCGAAACGTTTTGAGCGAATTTTTGGAGCGAGACGTCTTGACCGTCCTGGGGCTGGGGCTGGGGTTGGGGCTATAGAAATTGTTAAGGGTTTGGGTCCCAAAAACTTTTTGAACGAAACGTTTTGAACGAAACGTTTTGAACGAAACGTTTTTTTTGCGAACCATGTTTCCAAATTTGTTGGGGGCTGCGAAACGTTTTGAACGAAACTTTGGCTGGATCCTGGATTTGGGACTGGGCCTGGATTTGGGGTCTGGGATTTGGCCTGGAGCCTGGATTTGGGGCCTGGGGCCTGAATTTGGGGCCTGGATTTGGGGCCTGGATTTGGGCCTGGATTTGGGGCCTGGGATTTGGGATTGGGCCTGGATTTGGGGTTTGGGGCCTGGGAAGGGGTTCCTGGATTTGGGATTGGGTCTTTGGGGTGGAGCCTAGATTTGGGGCCTGGGGTCTGGATTTGGGGCCTGGGGCCTTGATTTGGGACTGGGCCTGGATTACTGGAGTTGGGGGCTTGGATTTGGGACTGGGCCTGGATTTGGGGTCTGGAGCCTGGACTGGGCCTGGGGTCTGGAGCCTGGATTTGGGCCTGGAGCCTGGATTTGGGGCCTGATGGATTTGGGACTGGGCCTGGATGTGGTGCCTGGAAATTGGACCTGGATTTGGGGTCTTGAGCCTGGATTTGGGGCCTGGGGCCTTGATTTGGGACTGGGCCTGGATTTGGGACTGGACTTGGTTTGGGGTCTGGGCCTGGATTTGGGGTAGCCTGGATTTGGGGCCTGGGGCCTGGATTTGGTAGGGGTCTGGGGCCTGGATCTAGGTGTGCCTTGATTTGGGATTGGGCCTGGATTTGGGTCTGGGATTTGGATTTGGGATTTGGGGCCTGGATTTGGGGCTGGTTTTGGGCCTTTTTTGGTGCTTGGATTTGGCGTCTGGGCCTTGGGGCCTGGATTTGGGGTCTGGGAAGGTGGGCCTGGGTTGGAGGTTATGGAGAAATTGGTTTATCAAGAAGCTTGTTCAATTTTAAGCGGCGTGTTGGACCGTAATGGTGGTTACAAGTTTATGGAGAAATTGGTCATCAAGAGGCTTACTCAATTTTTAATCGGTGTGTTGGGCCGGCTGGGCTGGGCTGGGCTGGACCGGTTTGGCTTGGCTGGCTGGGCTGAGTTAGAAGTTGAGGTCGTGGTTGTGCGAAATTGGTTTATCAAGAAGCTTGTTCCGTTTTTGATCGGGTGGCTGTTTTGAGTTGGCTGGGCTGAGTTAATGGTTGAGGTTGTGGTTGTGCGAAATTGGATTACCAAGAAGCTAGCGCCAGTTTTAACCGAAATGCTGGGCCTTAGCGGTGGTTACAAATAAGGACAAGCAATTTCTATTTATCACTTTCTTGAGAGTTTAGGGTTTAGGGTTTAGGGTTTAGAGTTTAGGGTTTAATTAGGGTTTAGGGTATAGGGTTTAGGGTTTAGGGTCTCGAAATCCCAAAATACCAGCGAATGAATGACGCAGGCGCCAAATCGAAGAGTGCCTCCGAAAGGCCAGGACACGGACCCAGGGAACAGATCTCACAAACGAGCTTTTTGGGAAGGATGTGAGGGAGGTAGTTGAAGCCAGCACTGCAACTCGTGACAAGTCCCGGCAAAAATGTCACGATGGGGCTGTTCTCCTTCAGGGGATTACGAACCCTGGAGACGAATTTGGACTCAAAAGTTCGGCAAGGGCACTTAATATTAAGGGGTCATGACACCTAGTGATGAGGATTATAAACTAGGTAGGCTCTTTAAAGTGTGTAACTATCGTGATATAGCGGAAGGTTGACCTCAAAGCCATGTGCACGTGATTCGTTTAACTTCAATATGGTAACTATACTCACCATAACTTGTATACCCACCTGAAGTAGTTATAACTGCCTTACGATTTAAGTCCCACGAACCTCCAAGCATGCAAGCAGAAGTGCATCGAACCAACATCGCAATTGCGAATACCTACATCTGGGTTACGGCCCCTAATATTTTAGGGTACCCAAGCAGGGACCCTAATTTCGACAACTACCCATCTAACACCAAAAGCCCCAAGCTTTAGACACTTCGATGCCAAGTTTTGCCCTTGAACACCTACCCCGTAAAGCCCCAAACCCTCAATCCTACCCCAGGCACCCAGCCAAGGAGTTTAGGGGAATAAGCTTTCGGGTTTAATTCGGGTGTAGGGTGTAGGTTACTAGCCATATACTATAATGTACCCCAATGATCTACACTATTTAGCCAAGGCAGTTGAGCACAACTTTAGCCTCAGTCCGTGAAACTCCGCCCGTACTCCCTCCAGCCTCAAACCGAATCCCTACGCACTTTCGGAATCGTCTTCTGTTTTCCATTGTAATAAGCCCCAACTTTAAAGGCTCATGGGACTTCGTACGTAAGGTTATAAGTAGGTTATATAGTTAGGATAGCATTACTTCGGGGACCTATGGCCCCAATTATAACCTACTTACTAAGTCCCATGATCCTTTAAGAACACTGAAGGCCTCAACGAATGCCAAGGCACTGGAAGCAGAACTACAGCCATCTTTTTGAGGCGTTGCACATTTGCTGCAGGCACGTGCCATGCTTTGGGATTTCCAGCTCCGGGTTGCCAGTCTAGGTTTACTTAAAGGATTGGGGTTTTAAGTCCCCTAAGTGGGGTTATCCTAATTGTAATAACCTTACTTACTAAGTCCCATGAGCTTTTAAGTAGGGTTTTTGTGTTCTTCTTAGTTGAGGGTTTTAGGGTGTGTAGGGCATGCAGTAAGGCTTTTATTGGACTTGTGACGCTCGCGGTGTTTGGTTTAGGATCTCGCGCGGGGCTGAAACTGACTGAGTATTCTTGAAAGGAGGGATGCTGCAGGCACTTAAGACATCTAACCCTTAAAACACCGAGCTTTCGCAATCTCATTGGAGAGCGACTTTGTCCGCGGAAGGGTTATAACTTTAACAATTACTTAGATTCAGGTGCTGGGCTCTAATATAGTGTATAAGATGCATTAATATTTGTGCAGGGACCACAAAATGATTCGCAATCATCCACTCACACTCTTCGAACCCCTAATTAACCCCTAAACCCCTGATTCCTACACCCCTAAACCCTAAACCCCTACACTGTCGAACCTTTATGTTGGGCCTGGTCCATTACGGGCGAAAGGCTCAGGGGTTTAGGGTTAAGGGAGTCGACAAATACTGGAAATAATTTTTTGTACGATGCTGCGCAAACACCCAAGACCCCGGTGAAACCCAAACGTGTGGCTGAGTCTCCTGGCCAAATGCTTACCAAGACTGCTCGGAAGCGACTCGCTGACGACTCGCTGACAAGCGGAAGCGAATGGAGGATGCTGTTAAGAGCTTGCAGCTCCTAAGAGAAAATGCTTGGCAGCTGCAGGGACTGGCTTTTCCATCCGAGAGCTTCCAGTCCTTCTCGGTGGACCACCCGGTCATGCGGGACTTTGGTGGCATGGACAGGGACACACCTGGTTCCATTGGTATCATCGTTGATAAGATAACCCTAAACCCACAACCCTTAACCCTAAGCCCTAAACCCTAAATCGCTGTTCTATGTCAAGAGTGCCCGGGTTGCTCCCGAACTCCCAGACTGTGTCCAGGTGTCTTCAAGGGAATACACTGGGAGGGGCAGGGGACTTAGTAAGGGTTCTTAAAGGGCTCCTTAAAGGGATCTATAGGCATCCTTAAAAGGATCTATGGGGTTTAGGGTCTACTTGGAGGGGCAGGGGACTTAGTAAAGTGAGGTTATGAGTAGGGTGATAATTTATAATTGGAGTAACTCCATTTAGGGTACTTATAACCCTACTACCTACTTACTAAGTCCCCTGCCCCTCCAAGCAGCCAGTTTCCGCTTTGAGGGTTTAGGGCTTTGGGGCTTTACGGCTTAAGGGTTTTAGGGTTTAGGGCTTGTGGGGGAATGGCCCAACACATTGAGGACATTTGCTCGGCCGATATTACTGCACCCGGAAGTAGCTAGACATCTTGGTGCAATGGTAACTGTTGCCAGCCACAGAAGTCAAGCCCACTGTTCTGGCAGTGGGGGGGGGGCTTGGAGTCAGGACAAGGTTATGACTTCCTTGGACCCTTCAACCAGATCTTTGAAAAGGAACTTCGCTTGAGTGACCATCCTAGGGATCTCAAGGAACTGATGCCATCCTTTTGCTGGCATTTCTTGTCGTGGTGTGCTGAAGTAAACGAAGTCCTAGACCCTAAACACCCAGCGCTGCTGTTGATCTGTTGATGATATAAATCCTGCATTACTGTAAGGGCCCTAAACTATGGGAATTAGGGTGTGTATTTCTCATTATGGGTAATGCAGGATTTATCTCATCACCCTAAACCCTAAAACCCTATACATCCCTTAAAGGAGCCCCTTAAAGGTACCCTTATATCAACCGTGGGACCCTAACCCCCCCCCCCCCCGATTTTGGCGCTGGAGGAATCGCCGGGGCCCGGACGAAGATCTCTGCAGCCAGCAGCTCAATTCTGGGAGGGTCCGAGGATGAATTTAGGGTTTAGGGGTTAGGGTTTAGGGTTTAGGGGTTTAGGGTATAAGGTTTTAGGGTATAGGGTTTAGGGTTTAGGGTTTAGGGTATAGGGTTTTAGGGTTTAGGGTTAAGGGTTTAGGGGTTTAGGGTTTAGGGGTTTAGGGTTTAGGGTTTACAGGGAACTCCAGAAAGTTGGAATATGGTTTCATGGTAGGATACCCTATAATTTACCATAGAAGGGTTAGGATAATCATATTCCAACTGTCTGGCTTTTACCTTAGGGGTTTAGGGTTCAGGGTTTAGAGGTCAGAGGAGGAATAAAAATAGCTTTAATAACATGATAATATGTCTGAACAAATGGAAAGACAGCCCAGTTCTATTAAAATGGTGATATGTCTGATCTAATGGAAAAAAGAACCCACATTAATCCATTGATAGTATGTCCGAACAAATGGAAAGAGAGCCCAGTTTTAATAATGAGAATATATGTCTGAACAAAAGGAAAGCGAACCCCCTTATATACCCCATATATACATATACACACATATAAAATAGCCCTTGATTAAACAGGGTTGGGAGTCTCTGAGCGATCAGGAATTCACTTGGATCTTCCGAGCGATTCCAGGCTTTCAGGTTTAGGGTTTAGGGTCTAGGGTTTAGGGTTTAGGGCCTAGGGTTTAGTGTTTGGGGTCTAGGGTTTAGGGTATAGGGTACCTGGATGGTACGTGTAGGATCGCAGCAAGGACTGGGTGCCGAACTTTCCTTTGGCGACCGCCACATGCCGTCGCATGAACGATGTGGCCGACACCAAGGCTAAAGAAATCATGCATGCCAGGCTTCAAGCAGGGCTGTATGGCACCGCAGGCGGCAAGATGCCTTTTCAATGGAGCACCAGTGCAATACAGCTTTCGGCTGTTGCTGGCGACGCCTACCGTCGCATCTGTGATGGTCGCAGATTGGCCAAGGTTCAGCTTCTGGACGACGCCGGGGACCCGGATCCTGGTCCTTGAGCTGAGGAAGGGTTGAGGGAGTTGAGGCTTTAAACTCCCCAAACCCCAAACCCTAAACTGCGCTGAACCATGCATGTCGAGCTGTAGGGCTTCTTATATTCAAGGCACGATGTGCCATACGCTGAAGCAGGTTTTAGGGTATAGCGTCCTGGCGGGTCTTTTAGAAGGGTCTGCGCTTGTGCTTGGGGTGCATGTAGGCTTCTATGCTTTGAGTGCCTCACTCCATGGCCATGAGCCCTAAATCTAGTCAGCAACCGAAATTGTCATGTAGGGCTGAACTAACTCATTTGTAGTGATATCCCCCTGCAGTCTCTAGGCCCTAGATGAATACCTTATGATATTCCTACCTGAAACCTGCGAAGAAGACGTTCGAGTCGGTTACAGGGGCCCTCATGATTGACATAGTACCCTGTTACTACCCAAGTCCCATGACCCTTTCAGTACCCACGACAAGGCAAAAATATCACTTCAAGCAGCAACCTTAAACATAGGAAGCAAGCAGGTTCCTACTGTCTGCAACCTTCCTTGTCACCAGGTCAAACTTCAATGCCTTTTTCATTTGAGAAGCATCATAAGTTTTGCCTTTGAAATTGGCAAGAAATCCGACGTAATATAGGGGCCTTAATAATTAGAATAGGATTTCGGGGAATCGTCTACCACAACTATAATAAGGAACCCCAAAACTGTATTGGTAATCAACTATTCAGGCCCCTAGAGTACTGTCATTCATCAGTTGGAATCGGGCGCACCCAGCCAGAGCACGCACAACCACGCCCTACGCTCTGGCGGTTGGCTTTCTGTCCAAGCCCAAACGGTCCAATGTACCTGTTTAGTACCTGTAGGCTCATACCCTACACCTTTGTCAGGATACCTAGTTCGATGATCAGGCTCTGCTATATAGAACAGTAGATATCCTAAAAGGTGTGAGTCTTTAGGTAGAGTGTAGGGTTTCTATATTAGGATTTACTAGTATGATTTGGGGAAGCATCCGCCGCAACAGTACCTAGGACCCTTTGGGAGGGTACTGCGGCTGCGTGTTCGGAGTTGACACGGTGACAAGTAGTACATCCTCTGCGTATATCCGTACAAGCTTCGTCAATAGCGTGTTTCCGGCTTATACCATACTTGGGTGGTTGTCAAAATTATGGTCCCTTTTGGGGTACCCTAAATATTAGGTGCCGTATTATAATGGTGCCCCAAACAGGGACCATCATTTTGACAACCACCCATTTATAAGCCTCTGAACCTTGAATACAAAGAAACCAAAACCCATGTAGCAACAAGTCAACAAAACACAAACACCGAAGGCCTCCAAGGACGTTGTAGTTAGGCCCCTAGACCCCTTAAGGACCCAATAATAAAGTCCCTGGAAGCCTTGGGTCAGGGACGCTTATAAGCTCCGAAACTCTAATGCCGGAGCCCCCCGTCTCAGCTCGCGTTCGTGCGGCCGTCAACCTGCGGGAACGGCCTCCGCCGGGACTCGATGTGACATTGAGGCTTTCCTGGGCCAAGGAGTTACTACTTGGAGGGGCAGGGGACTTAGTCAGTCGTTTATAAGTAGCGTTATAATTAGCGTAACTCCACTTAGGGTAATGACTTATAACTCTACTTGTAACCTACTTACCAAGTCCCCTGCCCCTCCAAGAAGGGTTGAGGGCTTAGGTTTCAAGTGACTTACATTGAGGTCACCCTAGTGGCACTAAGACTACTTGGAGGATCATGGGACTTAGTAAGTCAGTGAGGTTAAAAGTACCTGACTTGGGGTGATAAGTAAGTAAAAGTGTCGTTACCCTAGTAGGAATGACAGGACTGCCGGGACCACACCCAGACATTAGACTAAAAAGCCTCAATCAACCAAAACGACGCAGAACACCGGGATTAGAACGTTTGGGGGTTGCAATTGGGACTGTGGCTTTGAGCTTCGTGGTCTTAGTGCCATCGGTTTGGGGTTTTGAGTCTCGCGCCTAGGTATGCATTACCCTTATATTAAGGAATATACCATAATTCCCATAGTTTGGGGACCTTAAGGTAATGCAGGATCTATATCATCCACCGTGGTAGGCTAGCAGCTCTTTCGGTTGTAAGGGTCAGGTTCGGTTTATTGACACTTGCCAGGCGGGAAGGCAGCTTCTGCTCAGGCTTCTCCTTGCGAACCTTGCATTTCCCGAGCCTACGACCCATGTAATAAATCAGAATTAGGCCCTGAACCCTCAACACTGTAGACCCCTACAGACCCTGAAGCCCATGTAGTAAGTTAGAATTAGGCTCTGAACGTTCAACTGTAGACCCCTACAGACCCTGAAGCTCATGTATATAATAAATCATAATTAGGCCCTGAACCCTCAACTGTAGACCCCTACCCAAGGCCTCCAAGGACCTCATAGTTAGGGCCCTAGACCCCTGAAGGACCCAATAATAAGGTCCCTGGAAGCCTAGGGCTACAGACCCTGAAACTCTCAAAGCCGCCAAGGGTAAAAGGAGGGACCCTTAATAAGGACCCCTAGGTATATACCCTTAATATCGCTATTATATACCCATTATATAGGCCATTATAGGGTAGGGGTCCCCATTAAGGGTCCCTCCTTTTCCCCTTTGATAAGCCGCCAGGGATCAGGGGCCGGCTGTGCAGAAGAAGAGGCCGACTGGGAGTCGTGAAGTTTCGGGGCTGACGGCTGCCTGCGGCGTTTAGAGATTCACAAACTAGGGTTTAGTTTAGGGTTTAGGGTTTAGGGTTTAGGGTTTTGGGGTTTAGGGTTTAGGGTTTAGGGTTAGTCACATAGCAAGGGCCGGAAACAGAAGATCCGAGCCCAAAGCCTTCGACCTCGAACTTGTATGTCCCGCATTCGAAATCTGGCCTTCAAATTCTCGAAGCACTGAATGCCTATAGCTGTAGACCCGTACAAAACCTGATCAAGCAGTTATAAAACCCGTTTCAACCCCAAAAGAACATACATCCTAAGGAACCCGAAATTGAGTTCCAACACTTCAAACACCCAAACCTAAAAATGAAAATGTACCTAAAATCCCAGACTGAACACCTTTTTTCGAAGCCCTGGAAGCTCTTACAAACACCGTAAAGCCGTAAAACGTTAACGGAGCCGTCTTTTCGAGTCCCAGAACTCCCGCCGATAAAAGCCATTATTCCCTGAATAATGGCTACTTAGGGTATAGTAGAGGGTAGTTGGGGATCTACGTGGAGGGGCAGGGGACTTAGTAACTCGGGTTATACTTGGGGTAACTCCATTTAGGGTACTTATACTTACTAAGTCCCCTGCCCCTCCAAGTAGGTATATACCACGAAACTTCAGGATAGTTGCAGACCGCGCCATTCTCGACGACCCGCTCGACGAGGATGAGACAGATGAGGCGATGGGGGTTTCGGGTTTAGGGTTTACTTAGGGATACTTAGAAATATTTTTATATTTTTGTTATTAGAAGCCCTAAGAAACAGCCAAAAATTAAAATTGGTGCTAGGGTTCTAAGTCTAAGTTCAGTATAGTTTAGGGGTTCAGGGTTTAGGGTTGTTTGAACCAAAATGCACTCAAACATTACACTGAGGCTCAAAATGGCCCAAAAGCCTTATATAATGTGGTCTTCAGGCCGAAAAGCCTTAATGTATGAATCCTTAGAGCCTTAGGGTTAGCTTGTGGGTGAGGTGTCTCATGGTGTCTCTACCTTACTTAAAGAGGGGATTATGAAGTATCCCAGCAGTTATGGCTTTTCTGTTGGTGCTTTTAGGGATTCACGCAAGCCTCGGGCCGCTGTATTAATCTAAGGCTACAAGTAATTATGTGCCTTTACTACGATTGATGATACAACTCCTGCCTTACCCATAGTAAGGAATATACCATACTTCCCATAGTTTAGGGTCCTTAAGGTAATGCAGGATTTAGATCATCAACAGTATGGGCCCCAAGCCCTTGCAGGGGGATGCTAGGGACCCCAAAGGGTATATAGTAGGTATATCAGGATCCCAGGGTTCAGGGCCCATACTAGGGGCCCGTGGTTTCAACTTTAGAATTAACTAAGCAGTCCGGATTCGGTCTAGCTGCTTTGTCGCTACTTGTAGTTCCCGAAACTTCGTCGCAACCCAAGAACAGGAGGAACATCAGCAGCGGTGGTAGGGATCGAGCTTCTGCTTCGGCACGCAGTCAGTTGGACATGATGCCTTTCTTCTTGGGCCTGGCACAAGCGGCAGGAGGACCGAGACAGAGCCACCAAAACAAGCTTATTAGGCAGAGCGTTAGAGGCCTCTCGGGAGCACGGATGAATGAGGGCTGAACTTGTCGGCTCCTTGCTCGACCAATGACTAGGTTTCTGGTTTTGGGTTTAGGACATAAGGTTATCTTGGCGTTCTTCTGGTTGGCTCTTAGGACTTTAACTTTTTAGGTCTCTATTTGAACTATAATGAGGAGGCTAAACGCCTAACATTTAGGAGGGGTTTAGGCGCCAGCCAAGTTATGACATCCGAGAGGAGGTCTATAATGCCTCAACCTGCGAAGCTCCAACCCCAAAGCGCTGAACCCCGAAGCTAGCCATCAGCAAGCCTCCACTAAGTCGAACAGAACTACCCATAGGCCCCATAGTAGTTCCTTTTTGGGATTACCTTGTAGAATTCTAAGTAGAACCCCGAAAAGGAACTACTTTGGGGCCTTTGGGTAAACCTGTTGAGAGTTCTCCAAAGCCTGCCCAAGGCAGTGGCTCGATTTCGCCAGCAGCGGGAGATAACCGTAGAGTCTGGTCCCGAGGATGGAGGCTACAGGTGTAGGGCTTAGGGTGTGGGGTTTAGGTCTCAGGTTTCAGACTAGGTTCCTGAAAGGATTCCCTTAATAGGGGTTCCTTAAAGGGATCTATAGGGTTCAGGGTTTAGGGTCTACTTGGAGGATCATGGGACTTAGTAAGTAAGGTTATAAGTACCTTAATGGGATAAAAAGTAATTATAAGTATAGTTACCTCATTTATAACTCCAGTTACTAAGTCCCATGATCCTTCAAGTTTAGGATTCAGGTTTCAGATTGGATGGCAGCTGGCGCTAGTTCAAAGCTAACCTTCTCGGGACTTCTTCTGGGTTTGCACATTGTGATCTCTGTTTCTGAGTTACTTAAAGGATCATGGGACATAGTAACTGGGCTTATAAATAAGGCAACTATACTTATAATTCCTTATAACCCCAATTAAGGTACTTATAACCTTACTTACTAAGTCCCATGATCCTCCAAGTAGGGCTTTAGTCTGATGGGCGATGGTGCTACCCAAACCCTTAAACCCTAAACTCTCCCGTTTACTGGCTTTAAGTTTTGGGCTTTAGGGCATACTGAGGTGGTTTCGGGTGGAGATTTCGGATCGAGATCTTGACTGTGGGTGTTCACTTACTATAGGGGCCTCAATAGTCACCAATACTATTTTGAGGGTTCTCTATTTAATTCGTTATAGTAGGTAGCCAAAACAGCGCGCTACATCGCAGACTCTACGTGGTTCGATTTTGGGGTCGAAGGTTTGGTAATATAGTGCGCATCAGGGGTTGTAGCCCCTTTTCGGATTGATTTTTGGTTCACCCTAAGGCTCCAAATGGCCCAAGAGCCTCATACAATAATACGGTCTCTTGGCCCAAAAGCCTTGAAAGACGAGTCCTCAGAGCCTTAGGGCAAGGCTTAGAGCGCTGCGTTTTTGGTGGCCCAGACTCCCGTATGAGGTCCATGCACGGGACTGAAACCCGAAACGCCAGCCTGGAAGTCCAGCGCTAAACGCTAAAGCCGCAGACCCAATGTAATACCCTAGGGATCTTAAGGACTCATATATTAAGGCTTTTGGGCCCAAAGACCATACTCTTTAAGGCTTTTGGGCTATCTTGATCCCCAGGGATAGGGACCGTTAGGGGGGGTGGGAGAGGGGGGTAGGGTATTACACACTTCCTTTAAGATCGGCTTTAGTAGGCCCTTATCAAGTCCTTATTAGGGCCCTGCCCCCCTCCCCTTTACCCGCCTATGGGTCCTTGTGATAATATGGGCTCTTGAGAGAAGTTGAAACATTAGTTATCCACAAGTTTCACGTTGAAGCTTGAAGCTTCTGACAGCGGGGTGAAGGAGTCTTGCACAACTTTTCAGGGAAACATTAGTCCCGAGCGTCCCTTACTATGAGGCCACTGTATGTTGGGGCCTTAACATTTAGAAGATGGGTGTGGGGTTGTACTACGCTACTTTTAGCAGGCACCGTAAGGAAGCGTATGTATTGGTAAATGGTCAAGGTCTGTTTTCCGCCGGAACTACTGCAAACCGCACCTGAACAGGGTACAGGGTTTAGTCATGGCACATCCCGAAAAGTGGAAGGCCACTGACTGCTTGAGTGTAGTTTCATGAATTTCGAATGAACTTCACGTTATGAGTGTCTCTGGGTTCTGTGCTGGGTCCAAACCTTCCCAGCCGAAAATAGTAGCGCAGCTTGCGGGTTCGTCAATTTAAATCGAGATCCCAATATCCCCAAACCCAAAATGCCAAAAATCCTAGGCCCTGAAGCCCAAACCTGGACCCCCCCAAACTACGCTCTAATATATACCCCAAATACCCACGATTAAAGGCCATAAGGACTCTATGAAAGGGCTCTTGGGTCCCGGAAGGCCCCGAAGAATCCTAATCTCTGAAATACCAAGGCCCTGAGGCAGCCAAAACCCCTAAACTCTAAATCCCTAAGGCCTTTTCTAAAGGGTCGCCAAAATTACCCTAAACCCTAAACCCTAAACTGCCGTCAACTTCGAAGTTCTGAAGAAAGCCCCGAGACCCCCCCAAAGAAGCCCTGAAACTCTCTCGAGGATGGGGCAGAATAGAAGAGGTGCAGGGCTTAGCGTCAGGGGCGTCCATGTTCTTCTAGGGTTCGGGGTTCAGGGTTTCAGAGTTCAGGGTTCAGGGTTTCAGGGTTCAGGGTTTCAGGGTTTAGGGTTCAGGATTCAGGGTTTAGGGATTACTTTGTACTGGCAGTCCTGAAACCTAGAACCCCGCAACACTGGTTTCGAGTCGTTTAGAGCACATCTGCTAGGGTCCCATCAACTCCAAACGCCCACCTTGAACCCCTAAATCCCATCGGTCCCAAACCCCTAAGCTATTAGCCCGCAAACCGTTACTTAAAGGATCATGGGACTTAGTAAGTAAGGTTATAAGTAGGTTATAATTAGGATAACCCCACTTAGGGGACTTATAACCCCAATTATAACCTACTTACTAAGTCCCATGATCCTTTAAGTAGCCCTCCCTCAAACTCTAGACTCTTGACCAGACTCATCAACGCTCAGTCCTAAACTCCCGATATCGGAAGATTGAAACCCTAGAACCCAAAGGATCCAAAGTACCTTTATTGTAGAATGTAGGGTTTCTATATTAGGAATTACTGTTATGATCTGGGGAAGCATAACAGTACGTAGGACCCTTTGGGGAACCGAAATATAGTAGCTGAGTCAGCACACCTTACACTGTTAAAGATTTTGTTGCAGCATCCCTATACGGAACTGAAAGTGTACACTTGTTTGTGCTCATGGATGCAGCAACTAAGTAACCCCTCAACCATCAGTTCATAATGAGGGCCTAAACCCTAAACCTGAATCCTAAACTTTAAATCGAAACCCTATAAGCCTATAAGCCTAAGGTTAGCGTTGAAAGAGCCTGTCTCGAACTGAGACCTTCGCTGGGAGCAGTCGGAAAAAGACCCTCAAAAAAAAAACTAAGTACCTTAATTGGGGTTATAAGTAAGTATACGTAATGGTTACCTCATTTGTAACCCCAGTTACTAAGTCCCATGCCCCTTTAAGTATAAGCCTCAACTTTAAGATCATAGTGAGGGGCTACAATCTCTAAACCCTGATCTAAACCTGAATCCGACAAACCCTAAATCCGAAAGCCTATAAGCCTCAACTTTCAGACCTAAACTCCAAACCCTGGTCTAAACCTGAATACTATAAACCTTAAACCCGACACCCTATAAGCCTGGAAATGCAAGACAGAAAAGGCGCTCAACAAAAACTATAAGCAACCCTTATAGATCCCTTTAAAGGAGCCCTTTAAGGAACCCTAGTTACTAAGTTAAGTACAAGCCTCCACTCCCAGACCCTGAGTTCCGGGAAGGCTCCATCGTATGGACCTCCGACAAAATCGCCGGCTTTTGGAGGCTGTTCGCCTTTTGAGCTCGATTCTAGGGTCTGCTGAAAGGATCATGGGACTTAGTAGCTTAACAGGGTTCCTTAAAGGGGTTCTATAAGGGATCTATCGGGGTTTCGGCTTGGTCTGCAATTTTGGAGCCTAAGGCTCCATGGACCCATATAGAACATAATTAGGCCTTAATGTACCTATATTATGGGGACCCCTTTAAGGCTTAAGTTTCTACGATTATAATGCAATTTCCAAAGGGTCCAAGGTACTGTTATGGGGAATACCTTCCCAAACCATCATAGTAATTCCTAATTGGGAAGCCCTACATTCTAGCATATAGGTGCTTAGGACTTTTTGGGATTTTGAGGTCGTTACAGTCCCTGCAGGGTAGTAGAAGATGCCACCAAATCTTGTTCCTACTTCTTAATAAGGCACTTAATTACATGAGTTGTAGCGCGAGGGTTTAGATCAGAACTCTGCGTTAGGGTGCGGAGTTTGGGACCTTGTCTTCAGGGTTTCATGCGACGCCCTGGGAAGAAAGGTGGTGTTATTCATAGGGATCCTTAGGGGTGTAGGGGGGAGGGGTGTAGGGGACTATATTTCCTTAAATAGGCCTTATTAGTCCTTATTATGGGCCTTAAGGCCCCCTACCCCCCCTCCCCCTACACCCCTAAGGATCCCTATGAGTTATTGCGGAGCATCTTCATCAATGTCCGCATCGCGCGGGTCCACACCGTCAAAGAGCAGCTGCAGTATGCGTTGGGACCAAACTGACGACCTCAAGGTGGAAGGTCTCTGCGTTGCTCAACTTCAGCTCGCAGAACTTGGAGGGGCAGGAGACTTAGTAAGTAATTAGGTTATAAGTAGAGTTATAAGTACCCAAAATGGAGTTACCCCAATTATAACCCTACTTATAAACGACTTACTAAGTCCCCTGCCCCTCCAAGATTGGCTCAACATCTAAATCGCTCAGTGCCGCTCGGCTGCTGAAGCGGGCCTTTACGGGTGCGGTCGTGTCAATTCCACAGCTGGAGCACCAGCTTGCAAGCAACGGCAACACGTTCGTTTGCTGCATGCTTTGGGAGATGAATTATATTTGCGCTCTGTTGCCCCGCTCTTTGAAATTTAGGGTAAGCACGTCTTGCTAGCATCAAACACAAACTCTATCAAAGGTCTATAAAGCAAAACCCTAACCCAAAGCTCCCCAATGCTTTGAATTCTCAAAACCCTTGACCCCAAACCAACAAGGTTCAGGGTTTGTAGGGTTGAGAACCCTAAGCCCAAAACCCTGAACCCTAAACCTTGCGTTTCTGCAGGGTGCCAGAACCTATAAAACGGTGGTTTATGATGGTTTAAGATTTAGGGTTTCGGGATTTGCAAGGGTCCTTTAAACCCTAAACCCATCCTAAACCCTCACTCAAAGCCCTCAACCACCCTACGTAGGCCCTTAGCACGCTTTGTTTCGCATAGCCGACTCAGGGCTTTCCGCTGTAGGGTTTAGGATTTGGGATTTGAGGCTTAGGGCTTAGAGGTTTAAGGTTTAGGGTTCAGGGTTTGGGGTTTAGGATTTGGCGTTTAGGGTTTAGGATTCGGGGTTTAGTGCTTAGGGGTTTAGGGTTTAGGGTTTTGGGGTTTAGGATTTGGTGGTTTAGGGATTTAAGGCTTAGGGTTTGGGGTTCAGGGTTTAGGGCTAAGGGCACCCAAGCCATTTCCGATTCTGAACTCTGTGCCAGCAGCTTTCAAGGCAGGGCAGGGCAGTGGGGCAGGCAGCAGGCCAGGCAGGGCAGGGCCGGGAAACCAGAAATAAGCGCAGGCCACCCCAAGTCGCCGCCTTAATCATTAATCGAGCCCCTATGGTCCTCAATAAAATAGTGGGTATGCAAGGTATACTACGGTTGATAATATACATCCTGCATTACCCATAATAAGAAATACGCCATAATTCCCATAGTTTAGCGTCCTTACGGTAATGCTGGATTTATATCATCAACCGTAGAGGTGGGTAGGGCCTAAGGCCTAAGGCTGAAGGTCTTTAGGATTCAGGATTCGTTTTTGCGGGGCTTGGAGTGGGACCCCTCAACACATGTCGTGTGCCGGCCAGGAAAAGGAAAGAGGATATGGCCGAACGGCAGCTGGTGCGGGTCCATGCCTTCCCAGAGACTCCAACATCCCCTAATTCAGGAATATGCCTGAAACTACAGTAGGATCCCTAACATGATCTAAGGAATATTCCTTAATTCAGGGATATTAGAATCCCCTAAACCTAAACCCTATAGATCCCGTATAGATCCCTTAAAGGACCCTAGGTATTCCTTGATTAAGGGATATTGGAGTCTCCGGGAAACCCTTCTTCATGTCTTGCGTCTTTAGGTTTGCGCTTCAGGGTTCGGTTTGGGCTTGCGCCTTGTTGGACCCATGTGGGAGTTTGCGAACGTTAGGGGTAACCTATTTTGGGGTCCTTATAGTAAGGATCTACAATGAAGGGTACTATATGAGGGCCCCTATTTTCGGAAACTCCCATGTTTCAAGAAAGAGAAGATCGGCTTTTACCAAAACAGTATGGGGGGTCGGGATGTTTGCCAGCGATATACCTGCAGGTTGAACTACCATTTTAGTTATACCACACCATGCCCAGAACCCTACTTAAAGGATCATGGGACTTAGTAACTGGGATTATAAATAAGGTAACTATACTTTTAATTCCTTATAACCCCAATAAAGGTACTTATAACCTTACTTGCTAAGTCTAACGACCCTCCAGGTACTCTAACCGCTCAGGCTCCTACATGACCAAGAACATAGTGGTCAGGAGGGAGGAAACTGTTCATTCCATTCGTGTCTGACGCAGAGGGCTCAATACTTAGGAAGGTTGATCCGGCTTCTCAAGAAAACTTGAACTTGAGTCAATGTAGTGACCACCCCAAGTCTGTGTGTTCGTCTACTTCCGTTCGATGGAGATGCTGCCAGTCACCTCCCATCCTAGCCCTGTTCGCTAAATTACTATAAAATCTACGTGACGTAAAGCATATATCCCCAAATCTAAGCCGTCTATGTCCGCAAACCCCAGAATTGAAGCCCTTAAACCCTAAACCCTCAACCCTTCAACTGGGGTGTGCCTTTTGTCTTTTGTGCAAGCCCGAAGTGGGCAGGGAGTCAGCAGTGTTAAGTCCCAATGCACCCTTAAAACAAAAAACCCTAAACCCTTAAACCCTTAAACCCTAAACCCTAATCCCTATAACCCTAAAACCCTAAAGCCCTAAACCCTCAAACCCCTCAAACCCTTAAACCCTTAAACCCTTAAACCCTAAACCCGTGAAACCCCTGGAAGCCCTGAAACCCTTAAACCCCTGAAAGCCGCCCTCAAACCCCTAAAACGCTTGAAAGCTCTGAAAGCCTCGAAAGCCTTGAACCCTCGACTGGAGCGAGCAGCAAAGGTCGAAAATGCGGAGGGAGCCGTTAGCTCCGCCCGCTCCCAGGCGCACGCCTGGAAGGATTGGAAAAATATAGGGGCCTTAATAAGTCGATTAGGACGGTGGGTTTAGGGTTTAGGGATGTTTCGGGTTTTGTATGGGCCTGAATTTTGCGTGGAAGAGGGTTTTGGAGTGTTTTTTTGTAATAATCAGGGAAGTGAGCCCTAGCTAGTGAGGTTCCGTCAACCCTACTTCCTAAAATCTAAACCCTACCTAGACCCCCCAACTACTCTTTAACATAGCCCAAATACCCACTATTAAGGGCCATAAGGACTCTATTGAAGGGCCCTTGGGAGGTCCTGGGTATACCCGAAACCCACCTAAACCTTACCCTACACCCTAAATCCTAAACCCTAGACCTTAAACCGTAGCCCCTAAGCTCCAAACCTTACGCCCTATGGAGGCTTTTATCTTAGCCCGGGTGCCAATGGCTCGGAGTGGGGGCTCAGGGCCAAGAGGAGGACGTGAGGACGGTAGAGCTCAGGCTTTAATGGGTGAAGTTTGGGGCATAAGGTTTAGGTTTTAGGGCTTAGGGCTTAGAGTTTAGGGTTTCGGTTTCAGGATTTTAGGCTTAGGGTTTAGGGCTTAGGGCTCAGGAAAAAAAGGGTTCAGGGTTTAGGTTGTAGGGTTTAGGGCTCAGGGTTTAGGGTTGTAGATGGGCTTAGGATCAAAGGACGATATGGTTTAAGGCTTAGCGGGCTCAGATTCTCAGATGTTTTGTTTCATTCTCAAAGCTACTCACGAAACCCTGAACCTCGAATCCCAAACCCTCAACCTGGTTTCAGAAATCAATTTATCTGTTTACGGTGCAAACTATACCGCTGGGGCCTACCCGAAAGCTTAAAGAGTCGTACACAACTTAAACAGACGTCGTGACCTTCCGACTAAGGACAGGCTCAAACGGTTCAGACTTCAAGCCCTGAGCTCCTAACACCAAACTACGCTCCTAACTTTCCACCCGTAAAATCTGGCATAAAACCAAGCCCTAACCGCACTACAGACCGACCACGACCACCCTAAACCCAGAACCTCTAGATCATCTTTCACCCTCAAGGGTAGGCTTTACTTGACGGAGAAGACGGGTTATATACATGGCAGGAATGTGCATGTTCACCTATAACCCCAGTTAAAGTACTTATAACCCCAACCATGGTAGAACCACCGCCTAAGGTACCTTGAGGTACTTACAAACTGCTTGTTTTGTTCTATTAAGGGTCCAAGAAGTCCTTACTCATGGTTTTTGGGTACCTAAAAGGGCCGTAAAGTCCTGTACTAGGGAGTACTTGGACCCTCTCTTAAAGGCTCATGGGACTTAGTAAGTAAGGTTATAAGGTAGGTTATAACTAGGATAGCTCCACTTAGAGGACTTATAACCCCAATTATAACCTACTTACGAAGTCCCATGATCCTTGAAGCAGCCTAAACTACCCCTTATAGAACCCCTATATAGATCCCTTCAAGGAGCCCTTTAAAGGAACCTACTTACTAAGTCCCATGATCCTTTAAGCTGGGTCTTACTACGCCCCATGCTCCACGACCGAGCGCAAGCATCGCACTTCAAAAAAGGCTCTAGCCATGGCGAGTGTCAACTTGGCGGCGAGCCTACTGTTCAAGGGCTTCCTTAGAGGGTTCCATCTACATAGAGATATACAGAGAGAGCGAGAGAGAGAGAGAGAGAGAGAGAGAGAGAGAGAGAGCGAGAGAGAGAGAGAGAGAGAGAGAGAGAGAGAGAGAGAGAGAGAGAGAGAGAGAGAGAGAGAGAGAGAGAGAGAGAGAGAGAGAGAGAGAGAGAGAGAGAGAGAGAGAGAGAGAGAGAGAGAGAGAGAGAGAGAGAGAGAGAGAGAGAGAGAGAGAGAGAGAGAGAGAGAGAGAGAGAGAGAGAGAGAGAGAGGAGGGAGAGAGGGAGGGAGAGAGGGAGGGAGGGAGGGGCCTAGACTTCCTTCAAAGGGTAAATACCCCGAAGTGCTCGATGCCGGGCTAGGGCTGAAGATTCAGGAAGTAGGGAGCAAATTATATGTGCAAGTGCACTCTGTGACATGCGAAAACCGAGCTGACACGTGGAAGGAGGCGCTGGATTAAGGTTTAGGGTTTAGGGTGATCGAGCGTCTAAATGCGAGGCCGGTCAAGCGAGTAGAAGTCAACGGCGCATTACAATAGGAGCCTTAGTAACTAGAATAGTGTTTTGGGGCCATTATACTCATATTTTCGGGAACCCCCAAAATCGTGTTGGTAAACATTTAGGCCCCTATAGTACGCACGAGGGCCAGAAGCTCGCCCTCGTCCCGGAAGGAAACTCTGGTTACCTAAGTAGGGAGCTTGCCCAACTTGACTCAACATATCCCCAAACCCAAGTCCAGTCATCAAGGCCTCTAAAGACTTTAAATCACTTGAGAGGCTTTGCTGACTTAACATCCCCAAGCCAAAGTCTAATCATCAAGGCCCAATTTATATATATATATATATATATATATATATATACAGTATAGTATATATATACATATATATATATATATATATATCACTTGCAAGGCCTCCAATCTGACAGAACACCCCGGACGGCGTACGATCTTGGGGCCCACAAGCCTCAGACCACGAATCTCCTCAGCCTTGTACGTGGAATCTGACAAGAGGTCATCGCGCCCTCCTGTTCAGAAGCCAGTGGTACGTGCACATAACAACGGGTTTTTTTGCCACACCTGCCAATCAGGGGCTTTGTCTGGGGGTGCTTGTAGTTTAGTGGTTGTGGATGCAGGCCCGAAACCCTAAACCCTAAACTGTTATTCTAGAGCTTCGTGAGGCCCCCTTGGGAATTCGTGAGTGTAATTGGTGAGTGTACTGGTGGTGGTGTTCTGTGACGATGCTATTTGGGTTTCGGGTTTGGGGTTAAGGGTCTGGTTGTCTTCTGTATAAACGAAGCCTGCGTAATCGTGGGTAGTTCCCTAAAGCTGCGACAGGACGCTATCAGTTTTCAGTCCGAGAAAGGATCCTTATCCGAAGAACCGCCCGCACGTGTCTTCTTCGAAGAACTGTTTCATTAGTTCTATCAACCAAAATAGGGCAGAGTGCAGAATTACCGGAGGTAGACACATTTGGGGTTTGTTTTTGTTTGACCCAAGTGGGTCCTAACCCTAAGTCTTAAAGCTTATACGGCCTATACTTAACTTGTAAGTAACTAGGGTAATTATGGGCAGCTATGCTTATACTTTCCGCTTCCCCAACTACCTTGCTTTTAACCTGACGCACACCTGTAGATCCTTTAAAGCGCCCTATAGATCCCTTCAGTGGGACCGCTTAAATAACCTTTAAAGGGACCCTTAAAACCACCCCCAAAGATCCCTTAAATTAAAGGGGCCCGTAAGCCTGACTTACTTCTGAGCCTCCTTTGAACCGAGTGGGTCCGCAAGAAGTCGGCGGACATGCTGGGCTTCATCCCCAAGGAGCGATCCTTTAAGGGGTGCTTTAAGGGTTCCTTTGCGGGATCTGTATAAGGGTTTTGGGGTTCGTTTTAAGGGTTCGCTTTAAGGGATCTACAAGGCTTTTAGGGTTCATTTAAGGGTTTCTTTCAGGGTTCCTTTATGGGATCTATAAGATTTACGGTTCTCTTTAAGGGCTCCTTTCAGGGTTCCTTTAGGGGATCTATAAGGGTTCAGGGTTCTTTCAAGGGGTTCTTAACGGTTCCGTTAAGGGATCTATGAGGGTTTAGGGTTCCAGTACGGGGTTCCTTAAGGGTTCCTATAAGGGATCTACAAGGCTTTAGGGTTTACTTGGAGGCCCTTTTGACTTAGTAAGTCTACTTAGTATCCCCTAGAAACCCTATTAGAAACCCCATAACCCACCTTACTAACCCTACTTACTAAGTCAAAAGGGCCTCCAAGTACAAGGCTTTAGGGTTTATAGGGCTTGGCGTGTTTAGGGGCCTTAGGGTTGCGTAGTGGCTTCGAACTTCGAGGCTTAGGGCTTTTAGGGTGCTTTTAAGGGTTTTCTCTAAGGATACCTTTAAGAGATCTATAAGGATTTCTCTAAGGATACCTTTAAGAGATCTATAAGGCTTTAGGATTTAGGGCTTTTGGGTGTCGTTTGTTTTTTCGGACTTTAGTGTTGAAGGCTCAGTCTTGTGGGCTTTTGTGGCTTTTGGGGCCTGTTCGGCTTCGGATACCCTATAGACCCGAAACCCCAAAACCCGAAACCCTAAGCCCTAAAATGGGGACTGGTTCCTGGCCATCACACATAAAAAGAAGCCTGAATTGCTAAGCCGTTTTTGGCTTGGGACTTGGGTTTAGGCTTTTCGAGTTCAGCAGGATTCAAGGCTTCCGGAGGCGGAGAAGGTGTCTTGTAGGCCTCAGTTTCCGAGTCGGTGTTCCAATAAGACTCAGGGATTTAGGGGTGCGGGTTTGAGGTTTATACAGGGTTTTGGGTTTAGGATTAAGGCGTTTTGGGTTTAGGGTTTAGGAGTCATGTGAAGGGTGCTGGCCTGATCTTGTTTATTTGCGTCGTGGTCCAGGATAGATGGGAGCAAGTTGCACCGGTATTTCACAGGTTCCGTCTAGCCTGTGTCGGTACATGCTCCAACTGTAACAGTAGTTTAACATATGGGAGTTTCCGAAAATAGGGGACCCTAATATAGTCCCCTAAATAGTAGGATCCTTATTATAAGGACCCAAAAAATAAGGTACCCCTATTTTCGGAAACTCCCATATGATCAGGACCAAAACCTTCAAGACCAAGCAGCCGCAGCAGCAGCAGGAGGAATACTAGTAGCAGGATGAGGGGTAAGAGTAGCCTAGTGCTAGTACTACGTAGTACAACTCGTCCGAACTCTGTGCAGGAAGAGTCGGGCGGTGTTGGGGATGGAGACAGAGCCCGGGCTGCACTCGAGCTTTGCTGGAGCTAGGATATACCCAGAGGCTCCATAGTAGTTTCTTTTTGGGGTTCATATATAGAATCCTATAAGGTAATCCCAAAAAGGAACTACTATGGAGCCTCTGGGTAGATCCAAGATCTAGAAAGAAATGATGTGTGTTTTGGTGTTGGGGGTTGGCGAGAGAGGGTTCGGATGCAAGGATCTTGGAGTAGAAGTGTTGCTGGCCTGGGGTTTCAGGTGTCATTCCGTGTTCTGTTCGCAGCTTGCTCATACATCGTAAACGCCGAAGCTTACAGCAGCTGAACTTGCTTCTTTTGTCCGCAAGTAGTTGCATGGAACTTTCATAAAACCGACTTTTCGAAAAGAGAGCCCGAATCGTGAGTAGCCCCACATAGTTTTCCGAAGCTCCTACCATGGGAGTGTCACAAAGTCATGATCCCCAGCCCATCATCCTTGTAACGGTTGATGATATAAATCCTGCATGACCCATAATAAGGGATATACCAGTATTCCTATAGTTTAGGGTCCTTAAGGGAATGCAGGATTTATATCATAACCCTGAGCCCTAAACCCTATAGATCCCTTAAAGGAGCCCCTTAAAGGTACCCTTATAGATCCCTTTAAAGGAACCCTAGGATTTATATCATCAACAGAAGCACCCCACACGGGAGCCTCGGAGCCGTGTACGCGAACCTCGAGACTCGGTTAAGGGTTTAGGGTTACTTAAAGGCTCATGGGACTTAGTAAGGGTTCTTAAAGGGCTCCTTAAAGGGATCTCTAGGGATCTATGGGGTTTAGGGTTTAGGGTCTACTTGGAGGATCATGGGACTTAGTAAGTAAGGTTATAAGTAGGTTATAATTCGGGTAACCCCACTTAGGGGACTTATAACCCCAATTATAACCTACTTACTAAGTCCCATGAGCCTTTAAGTAGGGTTGATACAGGCGCCGGGTCTGCATGCTTGGTAATCGTCTGCCTTGGGGTTGCCTGCCCGGAACATGGGTGGAGGGCCGGTCTTGACCCTCTTCTCAAAGCAGTAAATACGACAGTACGGATGCCAGCTGAATTTAGGGGTTTAGGGTTTAGGGTGCCCAAGTATATCCAACACGCAGCTAGTTGGAGCAATGTGCACCCGTTGGGAACTCCTTTCTGAGAAGCTCCCAATGACAATCCTGATCGCACCACACCATTGGCACAAAGCCCCAAACCCAGAGAAGCCTAAACCCCAACAGCCCAAACAACTCAACAACAGCCCTCCAATGCAATTTTTCTTAGGGCTTTTTGCGCTCGTAGACTCTTCTAGATCACTATGAAACCCTGGAAAACATCCTTAGCCAAACGGTCCAAAGTACACTGATAGTAGAATTGGTTCTATATTAGGAGTTACTAGTATGATCTGGGGAAGTATCCACCATAACAGTAACTCGGACCCTTTGGGTTTATACTGTTGATGAGATAAATCCTGCATTACCTTAAGGGCCCTAAACTATGGGAATTACGGTATATGTCCTTCTTATGGGCAATGCAGGATTTATATCATCACCCTAAACCCTAAACCCTAAAACCCTATACATCCCTTAAAGGAGCCCCTTAAAGGTACCCTTATAGATCCCTTTACAGGAGCCCTAGGATTTATATCATCAACCGTAATATCCCAAAAGCATCGGCCCAGGCAGCCTCAGCGGGGGAGATTCCAGGGACGCTCTGGGTCGGGGCACTTAGCTTCATGAGAGTTCAGGGTTGAGGGATTAGTCTTTCAGGATTTAGAGCTCAGAGTTTTCGGTCTTGGGTTCAGCGTTTAGGTTTTTCAGGGTTCAGTGTGTGTTGGGTTCAGGGTTGAAAGTTCAGAGAGTTTAGGGTTCGGTTTAGGGTTTCGGGTATGGGGCCTCAGGGTGGGAGGCACAAAAGAAGACTTTCAAGGCGGGGTGAAAGCTTTTGTGCAGGTTCTTGTTTTCAGTAGGGTAGGCTAGGGTAGGGTAGGGTAGGGTAGGGAGGGTAGGGTTAGTAGTTCGTTTAGGCTTTTCGAGCAATTGAACGTCTAGAATGAATTGGGTTCAGGGTTTAGGCCTTAGGTTGTCTATCCGGAAGCACTGAACCCTAGACTCTAGGTCAGACTTTAGGGTTCAGAGTGTGGGTTTTTTGGAGTTTTGGGGTTTTATGAGGCAAAGTCTTATTCCGAAAGCTTGCGTGATAAACCTAAACTGAACATTGAAGCTTATAAGGACGTTGACGCGTGTGCCTGTGAATGTTGGGGCAATTATCGCGGGCTTTGCTGTCCCCTCGCGCCTGCATGTTTGTTGCACGAAGCAGGAATTGCACACATGCAGGCGATGAGACTGCGGCCTGAAATTTCAAG
This sequence comes from Symbiodinium sp. CCMP2592, assembly GCA_905221615.1. NCBI lineage: Eukaryota > Dinophyceae > Suessiales > Symbiodiniaceae > Symbiodinium > Symbiodinium sp. CCMP2592. The sequence continues at coordinate 216,235 of CAJNDT010002546.1, forward strand.
CTTATTGAGTCGTAACTCCTTTAGACCCTGAACCCTACTTGGAGGGGCAGGGGACTTAGTAACTAGGGTATAAGTAGAGTTATAAGTACCCTAAATGGAGTTACCCCAGTTGTAACCTTACTTGCAACATTACTTACTAAGTCCCCTGCCCCTCCAAGTATTAGGTCGTCACTCCTTTAGACCCTGAACCCTACAACTGCACCCTAAACATCCCGAAACCTTGATCCTGAAACCTGAGTCCAAGCTCTCAGGGCAGAGCCCTAAAGTTTTGGAACCCGAAGTAGAAGACTCAACTTTGCGCGAAAGAAACTCCGAACAACAAGAAATAGCTAATTAATGATCCGATTAGAGCTTGATGCTTTTCGCATCGCTTTCTGGTTGACAAGAAGCACTACTGAAGCCTTAAACGAGGTCCAGATGGGTTTATTGAGTTTAAGGGAGCGTTTACGTTTCTGATTTCGGGCAAGCTGGAGGTCTACAAGCATTTCGGAAAACTTCATAAAGCCAGCTTATGCCCCAAACATCATAGAGGCTACAGCTCCCCCTGCCCGCGCAAGAGCCAGGTATAGCCCGACAGCCACGCTCCCTAAACGCTCGCACTTACCCCTAGCTGCCCTAGCTAACCCAAAGGCTCCATGTACCTTTACAGTAGATGCTTAACCCTTACAGGGGTCCCTATATGGGTACTCTAGGGCCTAAGTATATACTATATGGGTAGTTGTCAAAATTATGGTCCCCTTTTGGGCACCCTAAATATTAGGTGCCGCAATATCATAGGGACCCAAAACGGGACCCTCATTTTGACAACTACCCATATGGGTACATGGAGCCTTCGGCCTAAGGGGAGACCTCCAAGCCTTAGGCTTCGAAGCGTCCTCTATCGCCCCCACCAACAGCTACTTGGAGAGGTAGGGGACTTAGTAACTAGGTAATTAAGAAGCAGAGTTATAATTACTCTAAAGGGAGTTACCCCAATTATAACCTTACTTATAAACGACTTACTAAGTCCCCTGCCCCTGCAAGTAAGCTTCAAAACAACGGGTGCAAGCCGTGCTTAGGCAACCTACAAACCTTGTTGTCTGGGAATAGGCAACACTCGTATGGATTACATACACGCTTACATGTGTGTATATGTATACATATATGTGTATGTATGTATGCATGTATGTATGTATGTATGTATGTATGGATGTATGTATGTATGTATGTATGTATGTACATATACATGCGTAATTATGCATGTATATGTATATGTACATGTGTATATGTATATATGTATTTAACCATAATGCAGGCACATCGTACCAACCCGGTTACAGGCTTTGTGCAAGAGCCTGCACCGTCCCTTGCTGTGCTGGTGCTGCAAAAGCAAGGCCGCAGCGGCAGTAGCAGCCCGAAGGCCTGTCCGGCGTTTTAACAGGGCTTAGGGTTTAGGGGTTTAGGGCTAAGGGTTTTCTGTTTCCCTCATTTGGTCTAAGGAGACCTGATTTGCCAATATTTTCGGTAAAGGCCAGCCAAAAAGTTCGTCTGGGGAAGCACTACTTAGCAGCCTACCTACCATACCCTCCTTGCTACGCCCTGGATCTTTGACGAGATTCAGAATGTAGGATGTTCCTACTAGAGGCTTCCAATACCCAAGTAGCTGTACGATACTCTGAATGGTGGTGGGCAACCTGAAACCCGACTAGCTGATACTGTTTCGGGTTACCTAACCTTTGATATTGGAGGAGCTAAGGAGCCAGGGATGATGATAATCCCTATTGAGTAAGGCGCTAAAGAGCCAAGGGAACCCCAAAACCACTGGTTAGTTACTTATATGCTTAGAGACTTCGACTCGACCCAGTGTTGGAACATGCGACTCCTGGTTTTAGCTCTAGCTGGTCCAGGCCGTCTTAAATCCTGAACACAGGAGCCTCAAAGCCCTGCAACCCTAAGTGTCAGTCCCTGGAGCCGTGATATGCCAAACCCTGAACCTACAACTAAAACCATCCTATTGAACCCGTATTGTCATAGAACCCCCGTAGTATGTAGAAACCTGCACAAACCAATACGACCTAAACTGAAAAAACCTCTGAAGAAACATGATGGAACCGTGAAAAGCTTCACACAGCCCTTCAGAACTTGTAGAAGCCTTATAAAACCCAAGGCGACGCCCACTCGACTCTCAAACCCCTTAAGGAACACACCTAAAACTCTACGTAGCTGACTGAGTGCACTTTATTTGCACTGTTGGTCAAAATATTACCCACTATGGAGCTGAAAGCTTACACTTTTGGGGCTTAACCCTAAACCCCAAACCCCTAAACCCTAAACCCTTGAAGGATCCCTGTACATGCCCAGGCTATTGACCAATGGGTTGCCCAGGCACCCGAAACCTTGAACCCTAAAGCCTTAATCCTAAGCCCTATTCCTGGGTTTTGAGTACCATACTTGAATACGTTTTTTGGTACCTGCTCCTTGAAGGAACCATTGTGAAATAATAGTCTATACTTTTTTCTCCCTGGCTACTTCAAAGTCCAGTATTCTTTGTCATAGCTGAATAACGCTGCGCATGTTTCAGGTGACTTTTTTTTTTGGGGGGGGGAGGGTATTCTGGAGAGGTACTTAAACTCAGCAAGGAATAGGAACTCGAGATTGGACCCTAAACTTTGGGAATTATGGTACAGTCATTCCTTATTATGGGTAATGCAGGATTTATATCATCAACCGTAGTGAATTATTCCTGCAGAAATCATAGACCCTTATGGCCCTTTTCAACTTCTAGGCTACTGGAAGGAACCTTTAAAGACCCCTAAACCTTCAACCCTACAAAGCCTTAAGCCCTAAACCCTACACATTTGAGCTCGTGCGACGTGACGGTTCTGTGCGATACAAGGTTCTCAAAGGGGAACCGTTCTGGTCTCAAGCTATCGCAGCAGGCACTTGCCTTCATGGCATATCGCCAACGAGACCCGGAGATTCCGGCTCCGGCATCTACGACTCGCCGGATCCGGACGCCAGGCTGCTCGGTGTGCACGTCGGAGGCGATGAACGAGACGGCGAAGCCGCCGTCGGAGTATTCGTTCAGGCGAGTTACGTTCTTGAGGCCGCGATTCGTGTCAGTTCGAAAAGAACCAAGGAGGTCTTTCCCAATTGCTGCTCCAATCTTCACCACAAGCTCATTGCTGGTATCAACACTTCTGAGATCGCTGAGCGGTACAGTGTTGTCCTTTCCAACAAAAGAAAAGCCTACACATTAAACCTTACGCATAAAAACCCTTAAACCTCAATTTCATGCACTACTTAAAGGCTCATGGGACTTAGTAGGTAAGATTATAAGTAGGTTATAGTTAGGATTTCCCCACTTAGGAGACTTATAACCCCAGTTATAACCTGCCTGCTAAGTCCCATGATCCTTTAAGTAAGCATAAACCCCTAAAAACCTAAACCCCTAAGCCTCAAACCCCTAAACCCTCAACCCCTAAACCCCAAACCCCCAAAACCCCTCAACCTTAAACCCCTAAACCCTAAACCCTAGTTTAAACCGAGCTGCAGGCCTCACCATCCTTCAGCCGTGGAAGGACCTCTCGGCGAAGCTTCTTTTGGGTATAGGGGCTGAAATAGTTGCCTAAGGGATCCTTGAGGGTTCCTTTAAGGGATCTATAGGGTTTAGGGTTCAGGAGAGGGGCTTAAATAATTGCCCATACCATTTTGGGGGGTTCCTCATTATAATTATACTAGAATATCTACAAAACCCGGCCCCGCTGGGAGAGAAGGGGGGGCCAACAACCAGAAAAAGAGGAAGAGAAGAACATTCGGTTAGAGGAACGTAGGAACATAAGAAACTACGATGCCAGATTAAATGCGGTTTTGGATGAACTAGAGGATTAGCATTATGAGGAGTATAAGAAACGACTTCAATTGTTGTTTGAGTTTTATCAGTTAGAAGACCTACTAAAAACAACCTGAAGGTGTATCTTTATTATGTTATGACAGTGCCCCCCATGCCAATGCCCCGTTTGCTTCCATAAACACATCAACAGAATGTAGTAATGGTCTAATTAGTTTGTTTCGTGCTTTGGAAGAAGGAGAAGAAAGCCCCGATAGTCCCTAAATAACAATGTTTTAATAATTTAATTCAGGAGTTCAAACCATTAGAGTATTGTTTCGGTCTAAACGTGCCTAAAGACTAGACTTTTTTAGTAAGATGGAGAAATGAGTAGCGCAACAAAAGATATTGAAGAGTGTGAGGGTTTTAAGACGTGTAACAGGTGCCGTGAAGCGGAAAGAAAATGCTACGGCAAAAACAAGAACGAGAATATTGAAGCACGAAGAGAAGAGAGGGCAAAGGGGAGCCAATTCTGCGAAGAATGCGGACATAAAATCAAACACGAAAACTGGGATGTCCATTTCCATTATGCGCTACATCCGAACTCGGAACTAAATATATTGTTGAAAGGTTGTCTATCAAAATTAGGTAGTTTAAGGAAAGACGGCAAATTAGTCGATGACATACAAGCAGATATTAAGGCAGAATACGAAAAGCAGAAAAGGGAAATACGCAAACGATTACGCGAACAATTCCCTAATAAGTTCGTTGACGAAGAGGAAACATTAGAAGCTGCCCCCACCCTGTAATAGTGACTATAAGGATTATATTAGGGCCCTATTATATTCCTACTATACCACTATTACAGGGTGGGGGCAGCTTCCAAAGGAAACACCAGAACCAGAGCCCGACCCCGAGAAACCTAAACCATCACGTCCATCAGTTACTAGTGAATGGTGAGTTTTTAGAATGCTGTTTTTATGCTGTTCGGCAAACATAAGGATAGGATAGTTATTGAAATTCCAGTTGATACATCATAAGAACAGAATTTCTGAAGAAAAACACGTACAGAAACAACGCCTACATATACATATACATATATATATATATATATAATATCTACATATACATATTAACAGTGAAATGCTCAAAGAAGAAGGAACAGGGTGAAATAATAAATAACATCTTCGATGTTGTCAAGGTTCGCGACTACTTCAGGGAACCCAAGGAAGAGCGACGGAATTGTAAGTCTAAGGATTGTTAAACAGCACGAACGTTATTGCGCTCTATACGAGTTGTCACTACCAGAAGATATGTGTAACGATATATTTGGCTTTGCTTATCGGTGCTGTGCTTGTCAAATAACGGCAATTCAACGAAGAATTGATAGAGGGAATTATCAGATGTAATATACTACACGAGTATGATGTAGATAGATTTATTCGCGAAAACAAACATAACTTTCCCAACTACGGCTGGGTAAAAAAATGCTCTGTTCAAGAGCTTGTCAAAAAGAAGATCTGAAAGGCTCAGATGGGTATATGCGGATTGACTGTTAGTAAAATATTGATATTCATAGCAAGATAAGCGGTTTTGGTTATAATCCCGATGGATGCATTAGGGACTTTAACAAAATTGTTGGAACTCTTATGTTTAAGCCTGAATGTGTCTTAATGGATTGTCCAAATCTATAAATGAAGCCTTGCTTAGTTGAAATTTGAAACAATCATAACATTATTAATATTATAATGTTATGATTGACAACTACTCTATAACCCCAAACCTTATTCTTATTGTGGATATTTCATTAGAGAATACCATGTCCATTTTCTAAGTTTAGCAATTTCGGGTTGAGGAATATGGTTTTTCTATGGAGGTGCGGGTGTATGGGGTTGAGGTTGGGATTTTCTATGCGGTGGTGCATGGTTCTTCTGGTGGTTCCATTATGTGGGTATTGGGGTGTAGGTTGTTACGGTTTTGGGTTTAATAATTACTGCGAACACTATTTTGGAGTTTCCTGATTGTATTTGTAGTATAAAATACTCAAAACCCTATTCGAATTATTCAGTGCCCCTAATTACAGCAAGGCTCTCAAGGTTTCAGATCGACGGCAGGTGAAATCTTGAAAGGCAGCAAAGATCCCAAATGACATCCCGCAGACCTTGAAATGAACCCGAAACCGTAAGCTCTAAACCCTCAACCGTAGTAACCCCTTATCAATGCGAAGTTGTCAGGCGTGCCTCCACATCGAATGCTCCGCAGACGACCACCGACATCCAGGCCTCGAAAGCGTGTGAGATCTTGGTTTAGATGGGCCTAGATAGTTACAAATGTTATTCCTTGGCACTAGTGATTATTCTTGTGATTACTGTTATTATTGGTAGATGAGCGCCTCAGCACTTTGAACTTTGCCGCATTGGGCTGTGAATTTGCTGTTGCAGCTGTCGTTGAATATGTTCGGTGTCAGCTGGACTAATCGAATGCTCCTACCGTTGTAACTATAGTTGTGTTATGCCATCTGATCCGATTCTCCGAGGAAACGCGAGTGCAGGTTCACTGCCCTTGAAGGCGGACTGGACGTGATAACGATGGTGACGGTGGTGAGATCCGTGGTGGTTGTGGTTGGGAATGGTTGGAAGAAGAGCCTGATGTTGATGATGATGATGATGACGATGGCGAAGATGACGACGACACGGTTGCTGTTGCTCTTGACGTGGCTACGCTTACCTCAGTCCTCCCCAAACTCGTGGCAAATCCGTTCGTTGCATTGATCAAGTCGTGTGCGATGGGGCTTATAAACACTTGTGATTTCCATTGAAGTGTCGACTGGGGCTTGAAACACTCTCCCCGGCGGTGACAGTCAGTAGAGGGCCTTGGCCTTGTATCACGTTCAGAACTAGCGAGGCTTGTAGTCATGTGTCTCCTACGGATAGGATAGAACCGGCTGCATTCAGCAGCTTGTCAGTTGCTTCAATCCTGCATCCGTGCCGAGGACTGAGTCCAGCTGTGTAGCTTAGCTCTTCGCCCTTCGCTGCTCGAAGCCATGACACTGGACATCCAAATGCTGCGGAATTCTCTCCGGACGAAGCTAGTCCTCCCAGTGAGCCCTTTTTCCCTTTTTGTAGTCCCAGGTCCCCTATACAGTTAATTACCCAATACCAAAAAGGGAGCCCTGTATATTCCTAGGTTACTGGGCATCCGAGGCAGCCCTTCCGCAGCAGAGAGCTGTCCTTGCTCCGGATGATCCAGCAGTTTGAGGGGATCCAGCTTCAGAAGGTCGAGCTTCTTGAGGCAAGAAAGCCATCCTAAACCCTAAGGCCTAAGCCCCTAAACCCATAAATTATAACCCCTAAACTCCTGGGCCCTTAACCCCGAACCCGTAAACCCCCAGGCCCCCGACCCTAAACCCCTAGGCCCTTAAGCCCGAAAGCCTAAACACCCGCCCTAAACCCCTACGCACTTAGGCCCGAAACCCTTCAACCCCAGCTAGATGGCCCACAACAACTCTTGCACCTTTCAAACTCCAAGCACCCCCCCCTAAACTCCTAGACCCGAACTGAAGCCTCAAACCCTGAACTTTGGGTACTGCCCCCACTCAGTAACAGTTGGGTAATATTCATAATATAGAACAGATATATCAGGACCTTAATTAGTAGCTCTACTATAGACTGTTAGTGCGTGGGGGCAGTACCCAATCCAAACCCTTGAAGGTACTCTATTTTCGGAAACTACCATTTTTGTAAAGCCTTTAAAGGTCTAAATCCAAAAAGGGAATCAGGGTACTACTGGGCATCCTAGTAGGCCCTTAAATCCTTAAGGGTTTAGGGGTTTAGGGTTTAAGGTTTAAAACCCTGAGGCAACAAAGCAGCTCAAGGGGGCCTTCACACTGACCATCGACTCTTGCCAGGTGCTGGTTTCCGAAAATAGGGGGTACCTTGGTTTAAACCCTAAACCCTAAACCGGGTCCTTATAACAAGGATTTAGGGTTTCGGGGTTAGGGTTTAGGGTTGCAGGATGTAGGGTTTAGGCTTGCATTCTGGGGTTCTTATAATGCGGATCCTACTATTTTGGGATTTTAGATCAAGGTCCCCTATGTTCGGAAGCTCCCAGGTGGAAGTCACTGCTCTGGACACCGTTGCGGCCGTCATCGATCAGCTTGCAGGTCAGATTGGGGATGCCTCTGGATCCCTAACCATCACAAAGGACACGGTTTTGGGGTTTACAATTTAGGGGGAAGGGTTTTTGGGGTGCAAGTTGAGGGTTTAGCGTGTTGGGGTCATGGTGTCGACTCGCAGTTTTGCGGTTTATGGTCTGGGAATTAACTAAGCCGTAAACCCTGAACCCTAATCTACACCAAAGACTCAAATTTCAGGTGTAAGGGTTGCTCTGAGGATCACTCGAGGTTCTTTAAGCCCTAAGGGCTCATATATTAAGGCTTTTGGGCCTAAAGACCCTATTATATAAGGCTTTTGGGCCATTTTGGTCCTTATAGGGTTAAGGTTTTAGGGATCCCCGCACCATCACCCCCGGTGTTTGGTGGTGAAGGTAGATGTTTTCGTTTATATGGGAGTTTCCGAAAATTAGGGGGTACCTTATTTCGGGGTCCATATAACAGGGATCCTACTATTTAGGGTAGCATATTAGGGTCCCCCATTTTCGGAAACTCCCATATATCCGGTTGAGGGGTTCAGGTCTAATGTTTATGCTCCGGGGTCTCGGGGGTTTAGAGGGATCCCTCGCCATCACCAGAGACTGTGTGGGCTTTAGGGTTTAGGGTTAGGGTTTAAAAATGCAAAGCGAGATCCCAGAAACACGAAACACGACGCCGTCCTACGTCTCTAAAAATTTCAATGACTGGCTTTTCTGGACCCAAAGTACCACGGAAGTTCCCCAAACTGCGGCGAACACACAGGGTTGGTACTGTCAGAGTATGGATGTGGTTGATTGGCTTGCGTGCAAGCATTTTTTCTCTGGCGTCCTATTATCTACCGTGGATCTGATTTCTGATCCGGATTTATTGTAACTTCCAATAGATGGACCAAGTTTCTGCGTGGAAAACCTTGCTTGGATCGGAGTAGTACCTGAGAGAACCCAGAGGCTCCATGTAAACTAGCACTATGGAATTAGGTCCTTGAAGACCATCCTTTTTATGGTTTCAAGGACCTAGTTCCATAATGGCACTGTATATGGAGCCTCTAGGGAATGGATTGGGGGTGTCATTCTGAATCCCGCCAGCTCAGGAGGGGGAAGCACAAGCGCCGAAAGAACGAAACCAAACAAACCTGGACCCTTCTGAACCCCAAACATTAACCCTCATCTCGAAACCTTCTGAGCCCTAAAACCTTAGACTCTAAACCTTCCGAACCTACTTTGGTTTAGGGTTTGGGGTTTAGGGTTTGGAAGCCCCGAGGACGGTCAAGCCTTGCCGAAGGAGGCGACGCTGGCGGCGCTGGGTATCAATGGAAACTCCCAGCTGGACTTCTCGCTTGCGGGCTTCTACGTGTTTCCTGAGATCTGCTTAAGGGTGTATAAACCTTCAGGACCAAATGAGCCTTAAGAGTAGGGGCCCTATAGAAATATACGATGAATCCCTATAAGGTATATGAACCCTAGACCCTTTTGGGGTTCTTTTCGTCCTTCAGGGAGGGTGTAGGGTTTCTGGGTTTGGATTAGTGGTCTCCGGCTTGCAAATGTCGGTCTAGGGTTTCAATCACTGGGTTCTGGAGTACCATACTTGAATACTTTTTTGGGGTACCTGTTCCCTTAAGGAGCCAGTATGAAATTCAAGTTTATACTTTTTGCTCCCTTGTTACTTCAAAGTCCAGATCAACTGTAGATGGAGTGCTAATTTAAGTTGCCACACCAAAGAAAGTAGGTCCCCTAATTTGGGGCCCTATACTACTAAGGGTAGTTAGGGTAGTTTATAGGAACCCCCATTAAGGGATCTACTTTTTGGATCCTCCAAAGGGGGTCTGGGAAGGAAAGCATGATGTTTTCCAGGCCTCCACATCTTGGACTCACAGTCCTTACCCATAGGCCCTGTAGTAGTTCCTTTCTGGGATTACCTAATAGGACTCTAAATAAGAACCCCAAAAAGGAACTGCTATGGAGACTGTGGGTATTTAAAGGATCATGGGACTTAGTATCTGGGGTTATAAATAAGGTAACTATACTTGTAATGACTTATAACTTATAACCCCAATTAAGGTGCTTATAACCCTACTTACTAAGTCCCATGATCCTCCAAGTAAGCAGATCCCTGAGCCCAGGTTCGTGAAGACCCTCACAGGCAATACACTGTTACTACGCGATCTGGCTCCCTCTGACACCGTCGACGACGTAAAAGCAAAGATTAAGGAACTCCATGGCGTCCCTCCCGACCAGCAGCGCTTGATTTTCGCCGGGAAGCAGCTGGAAGATGGACGCACTCTAGCAGAATACAACATTGACAAGCACTCCACATTACACCTGGTGCTGCGCCTGCGTGGCGGCATGTACGATCCGATCTCCGGTCGTCAGGGGTTTGAGGTGCTCTCAGACAAGATCAACGCTAAACCCTAAACCCCAAGCCCCAAGCCCTAAGCCAATAACCCCAAGCCTGAACCCTAAATCCCAAACCCCGACTTGGGGTTACACTCTAAGCCCTAAATCCATGAGGTGCTCTCGGACAAGATCGTCTTCGAGGATGGCAGCTCCTGGAAGCTTTGTCATGGTTGGGCAACACTTTACATCATTATGGGTAGTTCAGCTGGGGGTTGCCGAAAATTAGGGGTACCTTGTTTTAGGGTCCTTATAATAAGGATCCTACGATCTAGGGTACTACATTAGGGTCCCCTATTTTCGGAAACTCCCGATTCAACCCAATGAATTGAAAATTAGGGTTTACGGTTGATGGGTGTATCTACGTAAAATCAGTAAGGAATAGAAGATTGATTTTTAATACTACGTATCTCAACCATGAACGAGGAAGCTTGATGGAAGTCTGGAGAGCCTTCGATGCTTCAGCCACCGGGAGCAGAGGCTGCTGTCCTTCAGATCCTACACAGTTCAGTGATATTTTGTTGATGATACAAATCCCGCATTTCCTTAAGGACGCTAGACTATGGGAATTATGGCATAGTCCTTATTATGGGTACGTAGTGCAAGATTTATCTCATCAACGTATGTGTTGTTGCTTGTTTCATGTTTGGATTTTTTGATACCTGATGATCACACCAAGTATGATTGAACAACGTGCAAGAAGTGTATTTCTTTTCACAGCGGATTGCACAGCCTAGGATCAACAGCGGAGCTGGTGAGCTATTTGGAGTCAGCTCGTGAGGAGTGCCTGTTTCCGGACCTTTTTCAACTAGTTCACTTTTTGTGCAGTATCCCAGACCCCCGGGAGGATCCAAAAAGTAGATTCCTCAATGGGGGTTCCTCTAAAGTACCCTTAGTAGTATAGGGCCCCAAATCAGGGGATCTACTTTCTAGATCCTCCGGGAGGTCTGGGATACTGAAGCAGGAACCCAACTTACAGTTAGCAAGTGTTCGCAAAGTAGAGTCTAGAAATGGAGCCATGCGAACCTACATGCCTTCGAATGTCGTTGTTGACAAGGAACAGGACTTCTATTACAGGGGCCTGAATAATTGAATTAGGATTGGTATCGCATATATTATACTACCTTTACTAGGACCTTGAGTAGGCCCTTATTCCCTTCTTTAGGGTTCAGGTTCCCTTATAAACCCCTTTAAACCAAAAAGGGCATCCTTTTTATGCCTGGGTTACTCTTGGGTCTAGTTTAAATCATGGAACCTCAATAAGGACAGCTTCTGCATTAGGTTCTCCAAGAACTGGGTCTCAGAAGCCTAAGATCGGAATGCCCCAAGAACCGTAAAACCTAAACCCGGCTCTAAACCCCATAAAAATTAAAGCCCAAGCACGCAACCCGACCTGGACCCCCCACCCCACTGCCCTGGATTATACCCCAAAGGCCCCAAATCATACCCCAAATTTTCCTCAAATTATACCACAAATTTTTCCCCAAATACCCACTCATAAGGGCTCTGGCCCGTGGGGGGTCCTGGTAAACCCTGAACCCCTCGACCTCTAAAGCTCTAAACCCTAACCAACACCACAAGCCGACGTTTTTTGGCATGATGTCTGAACCCTTACGGTGCACACTCGCATGCAGTCTCTCGGAACCCTACGTGGCGATCCACTCTGTGGCCGACGCAGGGATGGGGCCCTCAGTGGGGCCGAAATGGACCCGTCCTCCCTTGGTGGCTGCCCTCCAGGCGCCAACCTCAAAATGTACAGTGTGGGTGGACGGGCCTGCAAAATTGGACACCTCAAGCATGATCTGCACAAGATCGAGCATTAGCCTGGGTGCCCTAAAGACTGTGATAGGGAGATCTTCTACTGAAAGTTGTTGCCAGGTCCCTGACTCAACTACCCTCTTGGCAACAGACTGCCACTCAAGAGAGGAGGAGAAATCACAGTCGAGCAGCTCTTTCAAGAGAGCTTGCCACATCGGTGCCCGTTCGGCAGGCAGACGGACGGGTGAAGGCGGGTCGAGCAAAGCCCACCAGGGTGGTGCAGCTGGCACCTTCAGTGCTGGCCTCCAAGCAAAGGACTGTGCAGCTAGAACCGGTGGCTCAACATCTCTATCAGCGTCTTCAGTCACGCGCAAGCATTTGCGGCATTGTTTAAGATGTTGTCGGAGTCTAGCCGTTGTCCAGTACTCTGTTTGACAGACGTAGCAGACCGTTCCCTGTGCAGCAACAGTTGCTCGCGCAGGGAGAGCGTGCAGCTTGGCCTGATGTGCGGCTAGAGCCGAGGCCTTGCTAAAGGATTTGTCGCATAGATCGCAGACAAAAGTCGACGGCTGGTCATCCGTCGGCGGCCTTTCTGGAAGTCTGCACAGGAACCACCGTTTGCCTTGGGCCGCTCGTAGCTCCCGGAGCTTCTGCAGCTTGCCGTCTTGGTGCTTGAGACGCCGCTGTCTGCAACTCTTGAGGAAGCGCCGTGCCCAGGTGGACGCAAGGGCGGGCCGCTCAACAAGGCATGCCCAAGCGGTGCTCTGGGCGCTGCTCGGCAGATCGGCAACCTTGTCTAGCGCATCTAGTGCCTCTTGATGCCAAGGGCCGTTATCTAACCACAAGGCCTTGAGGCAGGGGTGGCCATCCTGCAACATCCATCCAAGCTGCCTCACCAAGTCAGCCTGTCGACATTCTCGAGCACTTGCAACAGCTAGGAGATCAAAGATTTCATCATCGGAGAGATGACGTGAGGAGAGCCCAGTAAGCCGCTTGAAGGCCCTGCGGAAGATTTCAGCATATCCTATTTCGTACTTGGCTCTCTCAGACTTGTGTCGCAAGGTCCACAGGCCAGCGCCGTGTCGGAATCTAGCGACTGGCATAGAGAGCACCAAGTCGACCCGCTCACCTAGGCTAAGGCAAGGATTGCGCAGCAGGCGAGCTAAAGGACCTAGCATCTCCCGCGCAAGCTGTAGCCGGCGGTTGACATCGGATGTGTCGGTGCCATTGGCTGACACCGTGGCTCCTACCCAGACCCCCGGACGGATCCAAAAAGTAGATCCGCATTTGGGGTGTCCAACATGGATACGTGATGTTTTTTGTGGATCCGCTACCATTTTGGGGTGAAACAGAGAAACCTACATCTTGAGCAAAAACATGCTAAGTCCACCAAACGAGCCGCATCATCCACATTCAGCGGGCTTTGAAGGTTTTGTATGCCACTGGGCAACAGAAGAAAGCATTCGGTATATTGATTTGGCGGCAACTCAGTCTCCTCGATGATCTTGTGAAACTTTGTGTCACAGAACAGGAATAATTGAGCATGCGTATACATATATCTATATATACATCTATTTTATATTCTGATGCTCATGATTCTTGAGCCACTTGAGCCGCTTGAGCCGTTTGAGCCGCTTAGCCTTAGGTTTAGGGTACATAGGGCATTAAGGCTTTAGGGTTTTAGGGCTTTAGAGCTCCCAGGGCTTTAGAGCTTGAGGTGTTAGGGTTTTAGGGTTTGGGGCGTAGGATTTTCTGTAGCATTCTCTCCTCTCAGGTTTCGGTGTTGGGATTTGAAGTGTTTTGGGCCTTGGTCGGGTGACGTATACGAAGATGTTGGAGTTTTGCGTTAATGGTGCATTTGAAAACTATTGCGGGGCTGCGGGATGCCAAAGTTTGCAGGAAGCTTCAAGCTAAAGGCTCTTAGAAGGTTGACGGTTTCAGGCGGGAGGTTCGGAGGCTGGCAGCCACAAAGAAGCCCACCCTTCAATCAACCTTAAGGTTTAGGGAGTAAAGTTGAAGGAGTTTGGGGTTCAGAACCCTAAACAGCAAACCTGCCGCCTTCTCAAAAGCTTCGAAGCTCCCAAAGCCACCTTTAAACCCTACCACCTATAAACACCTAAGCCCCAACCCTCCCGCTGGATCTTTCCGGCGATCGGACGATCGAGAAGTGCTGCTTGGCACAACTACTCAGGCTTTCGAGCCTCGAAAAGGGTTTGGTGCTTACTATCTCTATATAGTTGCAGAAAAGCCGACCACATAAGAATTATGGCTTGGGGGCTTAGGGTTCGAAGACTCGCAGCCTGCACTGCACACAACTCTCGTTCGGAAGTCACTGTCTGGAGCGTAGATGTCCTGAGATGCTTCTCTGGCTTGCAGGAAAGCGAAAACCCGAAAGCTAAACACAACCATATGCCTAATCTAAAGTCGGCAAAAGGTTTCGGAAAGAAGCCGGGTGTCGTCATGTTGCTAGCCAGCCGACCACCATATGTTGTAGCATAGCCTCGTTCGTCGCAGTGGGGTTTCGGATCTTAGGGCTTCTTAAACCCTACACCCTAAAAACCCCGACCCTAAACCCTACTACCTTGACTACGTTATAACTTAGGAAAAAGACAGAACCAGATGAAGCAAAGAAGCTCGTCTGCACAAAGACCATACCATATGTGGAGCGGCTCGACTGCAGAAACTCGTTCGGCCTCCTCGGAAGCGAAAGCAGCGCCTTATATACATACATATGTATAAGGGCCAGGACTCTAGGAGCTTAGCTCATGTTGCCGAAAGACTGGTTTCGTCCATGTTGCCTGCTCTTAAAGTTGAATCCTAAAGCGGGCATATGGCTTTGGTTCAAGCAAGTGTCCTCGGTCGTTCAGCCCTCGGCACAAGCATCAAAGTCGCGAAGGAAGCCAGCTCAATGCCTGCGAGTTGCGATTACTTTGAAAGTCTAGCAGCCTGAAAAAACAGGCCTGGTTGTAACGAAACTTGGAAGATCAAGTGTCAGCAAAAGCGGTGGGAGCCAAAACCCTGGAAGGGTGTTCCTAAGATCAAGTTTGGGGACAATGCCTGGTGCTCACCGGTCGTTGGCCTCCTGCTGGAAGCATTCCATCATCGCAAGTTTTCTGTACACTTCCAGAGCCCAGCCACGTCGATGCACCGACCTGCAGATCTGGGCGATGAGCCCGTTCAAGGATTCGTCGATGTATGTGGAATACATCCTTGGATTTCCCTTCTGGACCGCCCGTTGAATCATGTGATACATCATGTGACACTTTGGCAAGAGAGCGACCCCGGCTCTCTCACACAAGCAGATGAACCGGTTATAGTGATCGAAAAGCATGCCGCAAAACCTTTCATCGATCGCCCTCGGGCCATTGGCCATCACAGCATCGAAGTCCATTGCTGCTCTTCCCGCTCGCAAAAGGAAGTCGCACGTGTTGGCATGCTCTGCAGACAATAGAACATGTGCGTGCTTCTCAAGCCTGTCGACCACGAAACCCAACAACCCGTGAGTCTCAGCAGCCTTGGCTTTGAGATATTTGCCTGCCAGCATGGTCAAGGACAAGTTCCAGACCTGACTGGGATTGATTCATCACTGCGAAAGAAATTAGGCTTGTTTGGATCTTCAAAGGAGTTCGATCGGGCAAGGGTTCATTAATTATGGTGGATTTTGCATGGACCGAGCCTCTGTGCCTTTCTTCCGCCACATGCCGTCTTCGTCATTTTCCCGGCGACGTTTGTAGTAGCTCCACAGCTCAGCACGAAGAGTCAACAAAGCGAGTTTGTCGGCCTCTTCCTTGTCCAGGTCAGATGCCGACGGCCGGTAGACTGGCGATCGGAGCAGATGCCTCAAGGAATGTGCGATGAATGTGGACATAGGTCCGTAATGCCATGTGTGCAAAACATCCACACACCAGGTGTTCATCGTGACCCCAGGGATCTGCAGGAAAGGCGACAAATGAAGAACTCTCCCATCTTTCCCTCCAGTGTAGAAAACACAAGAGAACGGGCAGCGTTGCTTCGCGAAGTCGTCGACATCTGGCAAGGAAGAGCTCGGCTCAAGCCGCCAGCCCTTTCGGAGACCCAGAAGAGGAATGTTCTGCTTCAAGCATCTGCCTCGACCAGGCCTCCGGTAGCGAAGTTGTGCGTTGATCCGCAGTTTCGTGTCCTCGTCCGGCACGAAGATCTCCTTGCTTGCTTTACATGTGCTTAATATTCGCTTTCGCGATATTGAAGATCGTCTGTTGTGTACGAAATATGGTGGGCTTTATCAGACCACAAAAACGAAAGCTTTGTGGACATGGAATATTGGATGTGAGTGTCTCGAAAGGTCGCAGCGAGGAGCTCCTCGTAGGCCGTCTGGTCGAAAAGACTGTGCGGGCAGCTGTGAAGAGTCATCGTCCCGAGAGCCCGCATATTCGTTTGGTTCACGGTGCAAAGTGGACACGGGTGCTTGTTGTGCGACCATGTGCGGAATCCGCACAGTTCGATGTAGGCAGGCCAATCTGCTTTATAGTCGATGATGCAAGAACGGAGGTCCTTGTGAGGGGCACACATATCTCGCCGAAAGTGGTCCAGCAAAGGAAACACGGAGCACCACCCCCGGCACCCACATGAGCAAAGCTCTGAGAGTCCTGACCATAAACAGAATATGAAGTTTAGGCTGCTGGTTTTAAAAATAAGGTTTGGGGAAACCGAGGGTTGATGGGTTTGCTATCTGATTATAGTTCTTCCTGTCAAACAATAATTAGGAAAAGGTTTCCTATTTCGACTCAAGATCGGATGGCGGCTTTGCTAATTCGGAAACCCTACAAACCCTAATGCCCCAGACCCTATAAACAAGCCAAAGGCACTGAGCAGCCAGACGAGCTGTTGGCGCTTTGTCCGAAGATTTGTAACGTAAAAACCAAGGAAGTTCTCATTCTTAGTGTACTGTACTCCGTCAAAGTAAACAGCAACAGGGATGATACGTTCCTTCGGCAAGCCAGCCTCGAGAGCATCAAGCACGACTGGATGTTGATCATAAAGACTCAAGTACTCTTTGTCGGCATCCAGAAGTTTTGCAACACAGTCCGGGTCTTTTGGCGGACCGTCTCCTAAGAGGCCCAACTTTTGCAGCTCCCGTCGAAGAATGTCTGAGGTAACTCTGGTAGGATGTTGCACGGATATTCGCCCAATAGATTTTTTGCAATTCATGGGCACAGCTACATACTCGACGTAGGGTTCTTCGAACTGCTTCGCCAGGTGGCAACTTAGCTAGATTCAGCAAGAACACCGGACCCAAAACATCAAACCCTAAACCCGTGAACCCTAAAACCCTAGATCCCCTTGAGTCCTTAAGGCCTCAATGTACGAATCGACGAACAAAAAAACTGCCAATCCAAGACCTGGGAGCCGAAGATGCTCGGTGGCGTGTCGCGATGCCTTCTCTGGTGGCAAGCCAATGTCCTCTGTGCCTTTGCCTCCAGACTCATTGTGAAGATAGGCCAAAATGCAGGTATCGGCAGCGGTAGTTTTTCCTGTACTGTACCTCTCTAGGAGATATTGTTTAAACCGTTTCCCAGCCGCCTCACGATACCCAGCATCTTCTGGCTCCTGCTCGGCATCTACAGTGAAGGCACCACCAATCTGCTCGAGCGTGCGAGCTCTTTTGAAACTCATGCATAGCTAGGTGGCTACTTTCACGAAGGTTGGGAGAAGGAGTTGAGGTCCGGGGCTGTTGCCTAGGGTTTGTTTTGGCTGAGTTTGGACGGCCTGAACCTGTGCCTTTTAATATTTGTGTCGGCTTTGGGCCTACAAGTCTTTGCCCATGCAAGCAAGTCATCGGACATCATGCAAACGAGGCTCTGCCGATACTGCGAAGTCTGCTTATTGCAGCTGGCTCTGGAAGCACAGGTCGCACAGCACTGAACAGTATAATGATGCGATTTCGGTGTTGAGGTTCGGGGCTTGCAAACAAAGAGATCTAGCTTCAGGCTCTCGCTTCTCAATCGGTCCTGGGGCCTGAGGTTTGGGCCTGGGGTTTATGATAGGGGTCCGGGTAGACACTAGGTTAAGCTTCAGGCTTTGGGCTTGGGGTTTGAGTTTAGGGGTTGGGACTCGGGTTCTTTGTTGCAGCTTCGAACTTTGTGGTCTAGGCTTCCAATACACTCTATCTACAGAGCATGCAACTTCAGAAGTCGGAAGTTGTTTTCATCGGACACATCGGAACATGCTGCTGCACGGTAACTAGCTTCGCAACGGACAAGCTGGCACACGTCGGCAGTTGTCTAAACTTGTCGTGATGAGACTGCAGAGACTAGGGATGAAAAGGTGGTCACAGCACACAGGCTTAAGGTGATAGGGTTCTGGGACATGAGCAATCTAAGCTAAAACGTTGCTGTGTGCGTGAGAATTTCCGGGTCTTCCCGCACCGACAAGCTTCGAACCTACACTGCACTGGCACCAGCTGCTAAAGATCGAGGGCAATGCAACCGATTGTTCAGGCTGCTGAGGCCAAGCTATAGCACTTTAGACTTTAGGGTTTGGGGTTTCGCAGGGTTGGGCTCAAGGTCTCGAGTAAAGTACCGGACGGGTAGGCGTCTGGGGCTTAGACTCTCGGGTTTGCGATACGGCTAGAAGACTTCCTACAGAGGCCTGCCAGCATCAATCGGCGACACTACCGGTTCACACTCAGCCACACTACTCCAAGTGCCCTGAGCACATTCCCCATAGACAAAGCAGTGCAATCAGGAAGGTTCCCGGGATCTGGGACAGGAGTTCTAGCTGCACCAAACCTGGATTTCAAGCTCGTCGGGGATTTAAGGTTTAGGGTTTGGGGGTTTGGGGGTTTAGGGCTTTAGGGTTTTATCGGGTGTATGATCAAATTGAAGGGCTTCTAATCTCTAAGTAACGAACCTTTCTAGGATTCGGATCTATAAGTACTGCAGTCTATTTGTACATACCAAGATCGATGCATGAAGGGCTGGCTACACGGCTACACTTCAAGGACCCTTCCTGCAGCACTGCACAAAACCCACGAACGAGGACGTCGATCCTCCTATGCGGATAGCGATGCTTGCGAGGCCAGCCGCTTCGGTTTCCGAGTCGAGGCCTTTGAAGGTTTGGAAGGGGTTCCAGCCACAGCGGTAGCTTGAGCATCGGCCATCTGTCGAATCTTGGTAGTGCATTCACTCATGGCCGTAATTTTAGGCCCGAGTTGCAAGCACCACTCGCACAACTTCGAATGATAATCAATGCCGTAAGATTTGCGTAGCCGGCTGGTTTCTTTAGCGGATAGGGCAGCTACCTTGGCTTCCTTGAAGAACTCAGTGTCTGCATACAACTGCACGATCTCTGTCCTAAGGGACTTATACTGCTGTACAAAGTCCTTTGCCCAGCTCCAGGCAGCCGGGTTGGCACTCATATCAGCTGCAATCGCCGTCATACAATTGTCACTCTGAGCTTCCAAGGCCAAGAACTCTTTGAGTTCCCGTTCTTTCTTGCTAGTGACATTGCCACCAGCACCACCCTTCCTAGGCTTCTTAGTCTCCGGCTGACCGGTTTCATCATTACCCTCAACCTTGCCTTGGCCGACCATAGCCTCCAAAGTAGCCTTCTCCGTCTTGCCCGGTTTGCCCTTTGCTTTAGGTGCCGGTGCCGGCGATGGCGTCGGAATCGGTCCTCCTGGCTTCGGGGCGGTCTTGCTGGCGGATCCATCTCCGCCCGGCTGCGGCAAGGCGGCCGGCGTCGAAGCGTAGAGTTCAGCATATCCCCGAACCCCCAGGTCGGTCGCCTCGATCATTTCTCTTGTTACATCCTTGGCATACAGGCCCTTCTCGACCGCATAGCATCTCGCAGCTTTGCAGAATTGGGCCTTGTAAGCCCAAGATCCAACGATCGGCTCGTCCTGCACCTCCACAGTGACTTCATTTTTCCAGGTGGTCTCCGACATCGAAGACACCAGGGACTCCACCCAGAGGTAGGTGGGGGCTTTCAGCCAGTCGTTGAACATGTAGCAATACTCCTGCAGCGGAGTGTGTTGTATTGGATTTTGGGGCTGAAGGGGGTCCAAGCTTTTTAAGGTTTAGGTTCTGGGAGCACAGCAGGTTTAGGGCTGAAGGGTTTTTTTTAATTAAAGCTGTATAAGGGCACATAAGTTTTGGGAAAAGGCAGATTTAGGGCTGAAGGGGTCTAGGTTTCAGGGTTTAGGTTCTTTAGGAGGTCGGGTTTTGGGCCAGGATTATTGCAAAGGCATTATAAGTTGTCTAAGTGGCTTGCAAGAAAACCCAACCCTTTGTGGAAGCCCAGCCTTCAGATCGTTTCGCAGACACATACTCATGTAGTTCTTCGCCTGCATCACAGCTTCCGGCTGGTGGCTGCCTCCCAAGATGGCCTCCAACTGGAGTTGGGTTTTGAAAACCCCAACGTCTTCCTTCCTCTTTCGGAAAACATTAGATGTCGTCCTTTTCGAGGACGTGAAGGCGAAATCTCTCGAGCATGTCCAGGCAGCACGAAAAGCTGTTTTTTCCGAATCAAGTAGTACCTGGTAAAGTTCTTTCACGTCCGGCCGATGCTTCAGTGCTCTCTGCATCGCCTGGCTCGCCGGTCCCCGGGCCCCCAGGTTTGTCTTCTGCGTGGCCCAGTGGACTGGGCCCAACTCAGAAGTCTGGATCATTTCATCCGTAACCGCCTCAATCGCGAGGCCGTGGTGCTCGGCAAAGTTGGACCTGGCATCCTGCAGAGCTGCAGCTGTCAACTTGACATCATCCTTCGGCACGGGTGGCTCGGCAGCATGGGCTTCTGGGGCATCTTTAGCATTCGGCTCCGAGGTTGCGGAGGGGGTCTCAGGAGTCGAAGCGGGAGTGGGAGAAGTGACCTGCGTGGCCTGAAAGGCTTCCGGGGTCGCAGGAACAGGTTCTCCCCCGGCCAATCCCTCGGATGTGCATTGCTGTGTATCCGCAGAATCTACTGCAGACATGTTGTCTGCAGGATCAAAACCTCTGAAACTTTCCGAGCTACTTCTATAATCGGCAAAATGCCGAGCAGCTCAGCGGCTGCATAGGTTCGATCGAGCCATCACGAATCGCACGATTTCGCATGCACAGGTATACTCTGCTAATCGCAGGAATGTAAGCTTAGGGGTATAATAATAAGTTTCTAATTTTTAGATTCATAAAACCCACAACACGGATCGGATCTAGAAACCGCTGCGTATCTAGATCCACTAGGCAAAAGAATTTTAAGAGCTTCCTATTATTATTACTGCTATACTTTCTTATATAAGATATAAATTAAGAAGCTTGGGTATATATAAGTTTCTAGTCTTTACATTCACAAAAACCCACATATCGATCGGATCTAGCATCGTTTGCGTATCTAGATCCACTTGGGGGCTATAAGTCTCTAGTCTTAAAATACCCAACCACCACACGGATCGGATCTAGAAAGCACTGCGTATCCAGAAATATAGGCTTTGGTTGCAGAAGCCTTGACAGGAAGTAAGTTTCTAGTCTTTAGATTGACAAAGCCTAGACCACGGTGGGATCTACAATCAGCTGTGTATCCACATCCATTCGGTGCCATAATTGCATGGGAGTACATTAGGTGCATATACAAAAAACTTCCGGAGCAGGAGCCTCGACTATTGCAAGTTTCTAGTCTTTAGATTAGCACGAGCCAGCACAGTAGGATCTAGAATTGGGTTGCGTATCCAGATCCCAGTATTATGTCGCTATGATTATCAGCATACATTAATTTCAGGCTTCCGGGAGGCTTCAAAACAGGACCTGGACACTTCATCGGGACCTCATCGGGGATCCAGTTTGACTCATCAAGATCTGTGGCTCTCTACAGACCATGACACAGGCTGCACCAGTAGCGGAGACTTCATCGGGGGACCTCATCGGGGATCCACTTTGACTCATCAACATCCCTGGCTCTCTATGACTCAAGTACATGGATGCGATCTCACGGAGACACTTCATCGGGGTCGTTTTTGGGCTGTGAAACCACCAATCTGCGGATACTGCGGTTTCCGTGTTTTGGCACGACGACTGATGATTTGCGTCGGGATCCGAGGATTCGCAGCAGCTGTGGCGATTCTGGATCCTCTTCTATATGGTGGTTCTTGCAACTCGGCCACAACACCACAACCTCTCAATCTGGAACCCCTCCATATATAATTAGAACGATATTTTTGTATCGCTATCTTATCACTATATTATTGTTATTATTATCATATATATATATATAGGTATACAGCATATTCTATATATACACAAAAACATATATACGTACATATATATATATATATATATATATCCACACTTGCAGGGAATGTGCATATATACACATTAGAGATGGACATGTGTGTGTATATATATATATGCAAATATATACATATGTATATATACATGACTATGTATGTATGTATAAGCACTCATACATTTACCCTGCAGTGTATTAGTATACATGTCTGTGTTTCTACACACATGCACATGTTTGTCCTTTTTCCATTATAGAGGCACAATGTAAATACATGCACAGGCGTGCACACCGACTACAAACACGTACCTGTCCTTATGTTCGTCCCTCGAACCCAAAGCCTGAAAGGATTTGGAAATTAATCTTGTGTATTCAAGAGCTTCCGATACAGAGATCTAAGTCCAATAGTCGGCTGTACTTAGAACACCCCTGTCATGTGTTATGACCTTGTGGAAAGGAACTACAGTGTGTGCGACTTCGGTGAAAGGGATACTAATCCGACCATGTAAATGTCACACATCTGCATTGTTATACAACAATGTAGCAGATCGGTGGGAGCTACGTACCGTTTCCACATAGGGTTTCGGGTTTAGGGTTAGGCTATCGGGTTGTGTCCCATGCTGTCAGGAAGCTTTAGAGCTTTAGTGCAATATTAACCACACTAGCGGGACCACTTGCTACAGCCTGCTGCTCCTCCAACTCAAAAAAGCATCGCCAGCAGCTGGTGCCATCGGTGCTTGGTACTTGTAAGCCTCCAAGCCCTTATATACAATCGAATAGCCCATAAAACACAGACGTCCAACCCCCCCCCAAACGTCAGTCATAGTGGAATGCCGGGTTCAGTTCCTAGGCTTAATAGCAGCATCTACCGGAAAGGGGATCAGACTTTTCATTGCGGCCTATTCAATACTTGCGATCAAGAACAGTTGCTACCCTAGCTTCCATAATTTATCGGAGATAAACGACGATGGCCTTGTTCTTCCAGCAAGTACAAAGACTGCCTAGATATGCGACAACCGAAAACCTTGCACCGACAGCCTGTACGTGCTGCTGCTGGGAGAGCATCACTCGAGTCCCTGGGCGGGGCCACGGGTGCACGGGGATTCGCCATTAAAAATTTATGGTGTCCGAGGGTTTGCTACTAAGGGCTTAAGCTAGAGGTGGAGTCTTTGGGGTTTCACTATATGAAGGACAACGATGCTGTCTCAGGAGTTGAGATCGCCTGCGTATGGATTCAGCCGGGGCTGTTGACATGTTTCTCATCCCTGACCGATAAGTAATTCAGAGCTTCTATAGAGGCTAGCGAGTTTTGACTTTAGGGCCCAGGGTGCAACCCCACTAGACGATATACCTTCGGCCGGCCCACGAGTCTGATACCCCGACACATCTCCACCTATTATAACAGGTATGACTATAGACGATCCGAACTACGATTGCTAGTGTTAAAGTTACCATGCTGCTATACATGACTACCTTAGGGCGTGGGTCGATCTCACTCCAGCTTCGCATCAGATCATCCGAAGCTCTGCCAAGCCTAGAGCAGCCCCTGTTGCAATCGATTGAAGAAACCCCAGAGTGCTCACGACGTGATTCGGTTTTCAGAGGCTGCAGGGCTTATGGTTTCGGGTCGGGTTTTGGAGTCTTAATAAGCCAATATAAGAATTAGCTAGTGCTGCTTCGCAAGTGGAAAACCTTTAGTCGGAAATGAATGCACCCGGAGCACATCTGAGGCTTCTACGATCAGTGGCTACGGTTCTTGCAGAGGACCTCGGGGTGATGTTATGGGTTATAAGGACGGGCCAGTCAGAACAGGGCTAGGCTTCAAAGCACACAACATCCGATATAAAGACTTCTCTGCACACTCCTAGACTAGATCATCTCCATTCGTCCCCAGCATCATGTCAGCAGCCGAGCCGAGGCGATCCAAGCCTGAGCTTGAGGGGGGTTCATGGAAGGAGGTATGCTAAATCTAAGGACTTAGGGTTTAGGGCTTAGGGTTGTGATTCTGGTAAAGCACTTATCTGCAACGTTTTGTAGTCAAAGAACTGTAGCAGCGACTGCGACTGTGCGTATGAAGTCCATAGATGTAAAATCTGCATATATATATATATATATACATATATATATATATATATATACGATCCTGCTTGCACTCCTACAGAAGAAGTCTTTGTATGTAGTCACAACGACGTTGCGTGTAGGGTTTCGGGTTTGGGTTTAGGGTTTCAGGGTTCAGGGTTGGGGTTTAGAGGGCGGGCTGGGAGCCTTCCATCGCCGGGTCGTTTTCTGTCTGCTCCTCCTCCTCGCCTTCGCCCTCGTTGTCGTCATCATCGCCCTCACCATCAGCAGCGTCGCCCTTCTCGCCGTCGTGGTCCGAGGGTGCAGGCTGAGGCCTTAACTACATTCAATATGACAAAGCACACTCTCGACGAAGATCGTTCTTGCCCAAGACCAAAAATAAAAAAAGCGGCTAAATCAAACCGATGCTCGCCTCAGGAAACCCCGGCAGCTTTAGCTTGTTGATGAACTTCCAGCTCAGATGCTTGCTCCAATCAACTCCGTTCTTGGACCCGTAGTCAAGCAACGATTGCTTGCAAACCCTGAAATCTATCTCGTCGGGGTTCATGTTCATGCCATCGTAAGCAAAGGCGAAACTTTTGAGGAAGTTCATCCCCTGCTCCGCCGTGAAGCCACCTTCCTTCACTACCACTTGCATCTTTTGCTTGAAAAGCGAACACGGCCCAGTCCTGTCAGCTCGCACCTCGAACTTCAAGATTGGCATTTTGTTGCCCTGCGTACAGTATTTTATCCTGCAGCAGCCTAGATCAAAATCAGGCACTGGTTTCGGAGAGGCTTTGGGTTTGGGCTTCCGCTTCGGCTGCTGGGCGTTTCCGACCATAGGCAAAGCTTTTTGCCCGCCTTTCAAGTCATGGGGCACCAAATGCGGCACCCGCCACTCCAGGCCAGACTCAAAGGAGACATAGACCTCGTCGTCTTTCACAAAGGGCTCGGAACTGAACTCGCCATCGCACACGGCCTTCTCGTGCAGATTGCTCCACGTCACATCACCCTGCGTCTTGTCCTCGGTCTCTGTCGCTTTCGGCTGCTTCTTGTCTCCGGTCTTCGGCTGCTTCTTGTCCTCGGTCTCTGTCGCTTTCGGCTGGTTCTTGTCGTGGGTCTGCGGCTGCTTCTTGTCGTCGGTCTTCTCGATCTTCTTTTTTTTCTGCTTCTCCTTGCTGTTCTTCTTCGGGTCCTTGTTGTCGTCGGTCTTCTCGGGTTTCGGCTGCTTGTCGTCGGTCTTCTCGGGTTTCGGCTGCTTGTCGTCGGTCTCCTTGGGCTTCGGCTGCGTCTTGTCGTCGGTCTCCTTGGGCTTCGGCTGCGTCTTGTCGTCGGTCTCCTTGGGCTTCGGCTGCGTCTTGTCGTCGGTCTCCTTGGGTTTCTGCTCCCGGTCGCCCATTTTGGGCTTCTTCGCTGTTGGCTCCTCGGCCTTCACCTTGCCATTCGCCTCGTTCTCGTCGTCCTTCGGGTTTGGGGTCTGGAGTTTATTATGACACTTATGGTTTACGGTGTAAGCTTAGGGCTTAGGGCTTTAGGATGCATCGCCCACTTGGGGCAATCTTGTTCAGGAGCACTACTGTCCTGGGCCGCGAAGACTGCAGAACGTCTCGGAGGGCCAGGAGTTGGCGATGCGTAGCCTGGGCATCTGCTGATCAAGGGTTTATCAAAGGTCTATATATACTTAGGGGTTGAGGTTCAGGGTGCAAGGTGGCTCTGATCCCGATTCCTGTTTAAGTGAACGGCTTTTTTAAGTCTTAGATAGGAGTTGCATCGAAGGTTCAAGTTTCAGCGGGTCGGGTCCAGGCTCTAGAATCAGAGTTTAGTGGGTCGGGGTTGAAGTTTCAAAGTCCAGGTGTAAAAAGCGGGTTGGATCGAGGTTATAGAATATACATATATAATAATGGGTTGGCTCGAAGGCTATAGCTACATGAGCTGGATCGAAGGCTCCAGTTTTATGGTGGGTGGGATCTGATTTAGATCAGGGGTTCAATTCAATAGGTTGGCTCCCGCCTGGTAGGATTGTTCGCAAATAAGTACAATTAGAGCTATCGATATAGCTGATGTACAGAGTGGGATTGATCGGTGTTTTGGGGACACACTGTGCTTATTATAGCTTTTCATGGCAATTGGTTGCGGCGAGGGTATGGAAAGAGAGAGAGAGAGAGAGAGAGAGAGAGAGAGAGAGAGAGATAGAAAGAGAGAGAGAGGAGAGAGAGTGAGTGAGAGTGAGAAGGAGATGTAGAAAGAGAGAGCGAGAGACGGAGAAAGAGAGAAAGAGAGAGAGAGAGAGAGAGAGAGAGAGAGAGAAAGAGAGAGAGAGAGAGAGAGAGAGACATACAGAGAAAGGTTTGAAACATTGCACACCCCGGAGGCTTTTGTTGCTGCATCCTAAGCAAACCACAATCACTATATTCAGACAACACTAGGCCCAAACCTGTGTGGAACCCAAGCAGACCCGACACCAGGCACGATGGATAATGTATGCACCAACACCGAATCGTAATCATCCCAAATCCCCGAGGCGAAACCCTAAATCCCTGAACCCCTCACCCCTGAACCCTAGTCCCTGGACCCCTAAAGGATATTCCGGCTAGCAATATGCAGCCCAAGCCAGCGAAACTCAGGATCGGATCTTTATGAAAGCTGCGACCCAGGCTTTGCTGGCATCCAAGCACATCGAGCGACTTGCTTATGCAATAGTGTAATAGCGGGTGCTCCAGCAGATCGAGCGACATATACGTGTGATAATGTAAAACACGGTTCGCCAGACAGCTTTAATCAGAAACCACGGCGTACACAAAAAAGGGTCCATCTATCTTGGAGATAGACTCTCCTCCCAGGGCCACATTCAAACAAGCTTCGTGAGAAATAAACGTAGCAATGAGTGCCGCCTCAAGCATTGCAGCAGCCTCCCCATGCTCGAAAATCGCAAGCAGCTTCATGCTCCGGAATACTCTCGGCTTCTCGAGCAGGTAAGAATGGGCAGCACGTCTCCAGCGATGGGAGGGGTCTGCTGTCTGTCCGATCTTAAACTTCACGGAAGTAGAAATGAGATGGCGGATCCGGGTGTAGGCGTGTTCCAGAATTTTGGATGCCAGCTGACATGTCAAAAAATCCACATGTATCTGAGGATCTGCAAGCACGGTTCGCATAACCGACTGAAGTCGTGGCAGGTTCTGCAGTGCGACAGGAATGAGTGTCTTGTAGTAGTTTGCACTGACCAGCTGCTCGCGACGACCATCCACCATGACAAAGGCACCCGAAAAGCTCACAGGATTTTCGCATCGGCTCGCTGCCGTTGCAACACATGGTCCCCCTTTACAAAACTCTGAATGCTTGACCAGCAGGCTTGACAAAGAAGGCTCATCCAATCCATCATGTGACCCAGACCCATCACTCGTCAACAGCTGCTGCAAGGTATCGCCCTCTACATCCATGGAGCTTTCTGCCGCTTCTGCCGCCCTGGAACTGCTACCGGCATGACTACTCAGCAGCTCGACAAGCCACTCGTCATCGGACTCAGGTCTAACTTCACTCTTCGACATGAGGGCCTAAAGCTTGGGAGATCACAGCTGCACAGTTTGGGGAGCTTTCCAGCCAGAACCGCTTGTGCAGACGGGCAACTGAAAGACGAAGTCCCACATGGGTCATCGCCAGCCAGCATTCCGTCCAAGGCGTTCAAGAACCAGTCGTTGGCGACGGCGGTAGCAGCAGCTACCTTGGCATGTTCATTTGTTTGGGATCCCGTGCGGCGGGGGCTGGGGTGCATTTGTTTCTGAGAAAGCAGTACGGAGAATAATGCATTGATGATTGATGCCAGTAGTACAGAGAATAGTGCATTGATGCCAGCCTACGATGATTAAGTCCAGGGCTCTGACATGTCTGGCACATCTTGCTTGCTGCTTCTTTGCACTGCTGGCTCGTCTTGCTTTGTTTGCGGGGATTGCTCTCTGGGTTGTCGTGCTTCTGCTGGCTTTTGCTCCTCGGCAATTTCACATGTTGCCTTCTGCTTGTCATCATTGTTGATGTTGCTGCTGTTGCTGCTACTGCTTGTTGGCGACGAAGACGAGCTGCTGCTGCTGCTGCTGTCGTCGCTGCCACTGCCATCAACACACTCATCATCTTGATGCTCATCCTTCTCATCATCATCTGGCTCGGCACCATCTGCTGACTCATTTTCGGGATCTTTCTGCTTCCCCTTAAGCCTTCGGCGCTTGCTTGACCTCTGTGCTGCTGCAACATCGCTCGGGGTTCTCTGAGGTCTTCTGTGTGCCTGCCGAGCCAGGGATATCGGCCACGTATTAATATTTCATTTCCGAACACACTAGACAAAAATAAGTTTTGTAACGAGCGGGCCTCGGGGACCCATTCGCGACGACGGAGTGACGACTGGCTGTAATGGCGAAAGGCAGCACTCAATCGCAAAGCATTGGTAGTCGCCCATGTATCTCTATCTGATGGCTCGATCGCGGCACTGAGTTCTGTTCTGTCCTGTTTCGTTGCTGTAGTGCTAGAATGCCAAAAGTTTCCATTCACAAGAACCAGAATCTAGATAAAAGCTAGCTTGCTGGGTCCTCCATTTTCAAGATATGCAAAAGGCTCTTCTTCAGCACAGCATCAGGGAAGTTCCACGTCGGGCTGAGGGAAATCGTAGCTTGGAAAATTCCTTGGAATAACCTCGATTCGGATCGGTTGAAAAGCTCAAACCCCGACCCAAGCAACCCCGAAGTTTAAAAGAAACGAAACCAGTATTCTATATAGAGCTGGATGGCCGAGACTGAAGCTTCTTTTTGTCCATCTTCGCCATGTCCCGGTTAGTGGTATATGTGCTGAAGTGTTTCGTGTTGATAAATGGTGCCATCGCTGATGCCAGTTGTCGAAAATTCTTGAACCCCACCCTCCGAACTCGCTGCCCAGCCGCCGGTCTCTTCTGAGCTTTGCCCGCCATTGCTGGCAAATGCACGGTCGACCGATCTAGACTAGGATGTTTGGCGGTAGATTATTGCAGAGTCGCAGCAGCACCGGCAGTGTTCGATCGCTGTGTACAGCAGTACGGGTTGCGGGTGATACTTGGGGTCTAAGATCGAGTTAGAAGCTGCAGTGTGACATAAGGCAGCTACAGGTAGTATGTAGGGGTTCTGGGATTATAAGGCTTTAGGTCCTAAGACTGGGGGATTAGGGCTTTAGGTCCGCAGACTAGAAAAGTCTAAAGTTAGCCAACATAGAGCGAGCGCACTAAACCCGATTCTGGAAGTAAGCCTTACTCACATCCCAGGAAGTGGGCAGAAATCTCGATCTGCATTCTGGACACCGAAACTTGGCACAACCTCGAACCCCGTGCCCATTGGGCATCCTGCTGAGATCTCGGGCGGCGAATGCGGCCAGCTGTGGGAGCTCTCTGGATGTGACTTCGGGGTTCGGGCTTCGGGGGTGGGCTTGCTAGTTTTATAGGTTTTAATATCTAAAAACTTAGGCTTAATCAGCGATTGGAATCTGGCCAACAGGGTTTTAAGGAATTATTCCGCCTACCGACAACCCAGCAGCTATAATACCATAAAACCGGAGGACTGGGCCAGGAAATGGGACCTTTGGCTGTGGGGCCTGTGTGATGTATGCTCATGATGCGAATTTGAATATAGCTACAGTCAAGATTGCAGCATTTTTTCATACGACCATGCAGTAACACACATGTACAATGCTTTTGCTGCCTCGTTCTACTTTAAATGATGTGTTCTATAGAAGGAGTGGAAGGAAACTAAGGATAAGGCTTCGGTTTCTACTCATATTCCGTTCAATTCCTCAAAATCCCAATAACCACACAAGCTTTCGGAAAACCTCGCTCCAAACACAGACTCTTGATCGCTTTATGCTACGAAACGACTTCCTGACATTCCAAACCAACAATGCAAGCTTTCTAATGCCTCACCACACCGGCGAATAACAGTTTGTATGTATTTCATATGGTCCTCTCTCTTTCTGTTACTCGAATCTCTCTTAAGCTTTCTTTTTTTTGTTTTTTCTTTTTTCGCAGTGGTTTTGAGCCAAACTACTTCGAATATAGGTCTTTCGTTAACAGTGCTGATTTACCATGGATGTAGATCCGCAGTGTGTTTTTGGAACCACACATGCATAGACAGATACGCAACGAAATGGTGGATCTACTTTTTGGATCCGTCCGGGGGTCTGGGTAAGTGTACATACTCGGGGACGATGCCAACCTGCGCGGTGCTGCCGCTGGGCAGGGTGAATGGAAGCTTGGCTTCGCGTTCGCAGAGCCAGTGTCTGCGGAATTCCCGACTGCCACTGCCGCAAACCTGCAGGAGGAGCTCAGTCTTTCCTTGGCTCAGGTTTACTTCCAGGCCCATTCTTTGCAATTCCTTGACGATGGTGGTCAGCAGACGAGACGCTGCATCAAGGACAAGCTGAGGTGAAGGGGCCTTCAAAGGCACGGCCAAGTCATCCATCCATGTCGGTGAGGGTACCGACACTGCGTATGCCTGAGCGATGTCAACTTGTGCAGTGCGGCCGGCCAGCTCAAGGTGTTCCTCGATACGCCTGAGTGCCTCCGAGAAAAGAACCTGGAAGTTGACGTCCGCCAAAGGAGTGCCAGGGCCCGTACCAGTCCGCGTGCGGTAGGTGTGGGAGCCATCTTGCATCGTGAACCATGTGTCACGGAAGCTGGCCGTCAGGACCCGACGAATGGCCGGTGGCACCTCAGCTTGCTCCAGTAGCCCCGGCGAGACTGCAGCCTGCACGAAGGTAAATCGGTCTTCAGGGGAGTCAAAGATGCTGTCAGCCAGCTGGTTGACAAAGGTCAGTGGGTGCTCAAAATCTTTCCCGAGAAGCCTTTCCCTTGCCGCGGAGTAAAAGGCGCTTTTGCCATCAACAAAACAAACAGTACCATTGCTGTTTGTCTGCTTCAGATGGCTAATAAAGCCGCGCACAATTGCCATCGGGATTTGGAGTGGACAGTGTTTGCGACTGCCGGCCTGAGCACTGGTGCGCAGCACTTCCAGAGCTGAGAGCAACGGTGCTCTCAGTGCAACCGAGATGCCCTTGATCGCAGGTTCACATAAAAGAATGCTGCGCCATGCATCCAGTTGGCTGGGGCACTTCCCCGGCTTAGGAATGGCGAAAGCAGTGCCTCCCTTCCACAGGCTGGGGAGGGAGCCTCTGGCGAGCGCCTTGTGCAGCAAAGGGACATGGAGTTGTGCCGCTCCCACAGCATCGGCCAAGTAAAGCTCCGCGGGCAAACCGGAAGGTCCAGGTGCCCGCCTGGGTTGGAGCGCCGAGAAGCCCTGTACCAAGGCAGGGATGCAGAGAGCGCTGTGCATGGATAGGGGCCCGGCCACACATCGCAGATCCGTAGATGTGATGGAGCCCATCGGGACATGTTGACCCCGTTCGGCCTTGGCGAAGTGATCTCCCAGTGCCCGATGGGCATCTGGAGCAACCTCTCCGTCTTTGGTAATAATGACAGGGCAGAGTTTTGGGTCTTTGAAACGGCGGCCCGATCTTGTAATTTGCCGGAAAACTGCGAAGAGAGCCTCCGGGCCCTTAGCACGGGCCTCTTCAATGCGCTGCCTGGCGGCAGTAGCAGCATCGATCTTCGCAGAATCCTTGATGAGGCGTGTAAGCCGTCGCTGTTGCAGCACCAGTTGTGTCAGATTGAGCCTGCGAAGGTGGGCATGACTTCGGTCAACTTTGAGCCCTCGCCACCCAGCTAGGACCTCACCAAGAACACTCCTCTGATGTTGTTGTGCGAGCACATGCTGCAGCCGTTTTACATCACGGCGATCTTGGACAAGGTCCCAAGTGGCATCAGAGATGATACCAGAGCGTGGCTTGCGTCTGGGCCGAGGGAAGGTCGCAGCAAGTGCCTGGCGCAGATATTGATTGAGCTCAGCAAGGTGAGTATCAGCATCGGTCTGCCAGGATATGCACGGCGCCTGATTGAAAATGTGGCGGATACGAGCTTTCCCTTCGGGTGTGCGCATGGCTTCAACATCCCATGTGCAGGGTGGGGTTGGTAGCGCAGCCTGACAATCCCAAGCGAGTCTAGCCCCAACCGGGAAGTGGTCAAAGTCAGAGCAGCCCTGAAAGTTCTGCCAGGCACCGAGTGACACAAAGCCGGATCCAACGTGTGAAGGAACTATCACATAGTCCAAGCACGCTGGTCGTTTATTGGGCCCCAAGTAGCTGACAACCTTACTGCCGTTCGCAAGCTGGTTGGGAGTTGCCTGAAGACCGTGTTCATCAAGGAAGTCTGCAAGTTGCTTCGCATTGGCATTTTCTGCTGCACAGGCAATTGGAGAGTCTCGGCACCAGGCGAAGCGAGCGTTCCCGTCCAGCAAAATGATAGGCATATGCTTGGGAGGGATTCTGCGCAGTAGACTCTCAAGTGCTGCCCACCACTTGGTACGTTCCTCCGCACTGGCAGTGCTGGTGGGCGCGTGTGCGCTGAGAACGGCAAACGCAACTGAACCGGCTTTGGCAGTCGCCAGTAAGTGCCTCGGGCCAGCGCTAGCGATCGCAAAAGCATTGCTGTCCCAGCAGATCGGAGTATCTCCCTGCCAGGCCACTGGTCTCGTCTTGTGAAACCAGATCTGGCATCCCAGTTGACCGCGTTCGGGCTTGCTGGCCAAAACATGGTAGTGGACGGATTCGCTGCGCGGTCCGACCTCATGTCGGGACTCCTGGATGCCTGCCAATGCGACGGCTCGTTGGTCAAACTGCCAGTCAACGCTCTCACGCTGTACTAGGCTCGACAGAGAAAGGGCGTTGTACGTCACCACTTGGAAATCAAAATGGACGGCCTGTACTTCTTGTGGCTGTCTGTGCTCAAAATGGGTAGCCAAACTGGTGCCGCCCTGGGTTGTTGGTCCGGCATCAAGGAGGAGCCCCGTGTCCGTTGCTTTCGGATGCGCCTGTGACAGATTACACGCCAGCCAGAGCCAGGGCAGGACATCCTGCTGTTGCGCCTCTGCAATTTCGACCGGAGGCGGTCTGATCAACCGGTCCTTGGCTGCGGCCTTGGCAGCCGAATCGACAAAGTCGTTCAGGGGGTGACCCGTGTGTGCCCGGACATGAAGTTTGCCGATGGGCTGACCCATGAGTCTGGCTAGGTGTTGCATGGAAAGACAGGCTTGTGAAAGAGGCAGCTGTCTGGAATCGGTCGCCATCCCAAATGCAATATCGGCAGCGGCTGTGTTGTCATGCGCAATGACTGCCGGCACATGCAATCCGATACAAAACGCGTGTGCATAAGTCACAGCAGCAAGCTCAGTCTCAAATGCAGACACCACTGGTACCTCGAAGGTAAAAGCACTGCCTGAAATCTGCGTAGAGGCGGAGACGAACCCAAGCCAATACCAAGTGCCCTCGGAAAGCCCCAGGAAACACAAGGACCATCCAGCACGTGCCTCTGCGTCAAGGGTCGGCGCAAAGAACGACCCGTCTGCATAGATCTGGACGGCAGAAAGGATAGCATCCGTGGGCCAAGGTGGCAATGTTGCAAGGAATTGGCGTGTATGCAAGGGAAGGTCTGGTACACTTTGCCAGTCCATACATAGGGCTTCCAGGTTATAGCTCTGGAAAACATCAGCAAAAGTGTCGGCAGCAACCCCTATGCTGGCAAACGGGTGGCCTGAGGGCGGCTGTGCAGGCACACATGTATCCAGGCAGAGAGTTTCCGGCTGCTTGCGCAACGGGAGACGACAGCGCCCGAATGGGGTTGCCACCCGCGGCAGTATGCCCTGCTGGCCAGCACGGTTCTGAGCCGATTCAGCAGTCCGAAAGGTCTGAAGATCGGTTGGCTCGTCCTCCTTGGTGTC
Source organism: Symbiodinium sp. CCMP2592 (assembly GCA_905221615.1). Classification (NCBI taxonomy): domain Eukaryota; class Dinophyceae; order Suessiales; family Symbiodiniaceae; genus Symbiodinium; species Symbiodinium sp. CCMP2592. The sequence continues at coordinate 250,468 of CAJNDT010002546.1, forward strand.
AAACTCTGGTTCAGGCGTTGCCCGTGGTCGCAAAGGCCCTTGTTGCCTGGGTGAATCAGAAACACCACAAGGGAGGGGCCTGGACTTTGGCCGTGAAGGAAGCGAGGAAAGGCTGATTGGGACCACGGGGCCCTGCGGAAGCAGGGAGTTGCAGCCCGGGTCGGGGGAGTGTGAGACCGTAGTCTGCATGTTATCAGCCGTAGCTCTGGTAGAGGCACAAATCCTGCGACGTCCATGGGGAGTAGCAACTAGGATCTTTGCTGCCTGGATATTAGCTTCCAGTTGCGCAACCTGCTGCCGTACTTTGCCTGCAGAGTCTTGCATGGCCGTTTCGGAGGGACCATCGCGCCTGTCCCTGAACCCGGTGTAAGGTTCAACAGCGCTGGTGCAGTCGAAAGCGCCTTCTTTGCAAGGGCAAGTGACTCGTGGATGCAAAGTGCGAAGCTGAGCGCATCTAGCTTGCCACTTCGCCTGGTACTGCGGTATTTGAACCAGTGCAGTGCCTGTGGCGGGGGTGCCACCTGTGCCAGCTCCCCTGTTCTGTGGTGGTGGCCTCGGTGCAGGTGGTACAGCTGCAGGTTGGGCAGCAACTGGCGGCTGTGCAACAGCAGGCGGCTGCGCCCCTGGCGGTGGTGGCATAGGCGGAAGAGGGAGCCCATGAATGATGTAATAAGCAAAAGGCTGAGCAACAGGGGGGAGAACAAGAGCCTCTGCAACTCGCCCATTTGCCCACGGCCGCCTGGGCTTTTTGACAATTCCACCTGGCGGCATGGGGAAAGTGATCTCAGCAGTTGGCATAACAAGCAAAGGGACCCAAACCCCAGGAAATGCAACGAGTGGGAAGAGGATGCATTGTTGCGGCAGCGTTGCGTCCGTGGCCGCGAAAACAACGCGGTCAGGCCGAATAGCCATGGTGGGGAAGATCTGCATCCATCCCGCAGGGCAGTCAGCAAAACGCCTGACTCCTCTCATGACCTCCTCAACAGAAGGTGTGTACAGTAGCTCAAGCCGAAATCTTACTGGGCCGTGGAAAGGGCCAAGGATCTCAACAGTGCCCTCCTGATGCAGGTAAGGTGCTTGGAGCTGCCTGCGGGCGCGTATCGAGCCAGGGATTCGAACATCCCTCGGGCCGGTCCCAATTTGAAGCGGCCAAGTAAAAGCTTCAACGCCCGGGCACAACTCAAGTAGAGCACCTGTGGGGACGCACTCCATGGGCGCCTCAGCCACACCAAACTGGATGAAGTCCCCAGGAACAGCATTGCGTTGCAATAGATGGACCGGTACACCGTTCACCCAAGTAGCGTATCTTTGCGCCCACCCTTCGGGAGAGAGGTACGAAGCGCAAGCTGTATTTGGTGCCACCGAATGGGCCCGGAGCGTCCTGCCATGAGGTCTCTCGTCGGCAACAACAGTAACTGCGCCCCGGTCAGGAGCTTCGCACAGTACGAAGACGACTTCTTGGCATCCAAACCAGGGTGGCGGATGCGCGCCGGCCAGCACCACATGTGCAGGACCAACATGCGCACCGGCAATCGCCTGTATTTCCAAAAAGAGCCTAGCAACCACTGCTTCAAGCTGCCGACAGGGCAGGTCGGCATAGATGGAAAAGGAATGTTCACCCCAGACAATGGTGAAGCGGGAGTTGGCCGCCCCAACAGTGTCGTGGGGAGTGGTGGTGGTGCTAGTGGACCCAATTTCACCAGGGTCGAAAGCAGGTATGGCAACGGGCCTGGTAAGCGGTGCCACAGGTCCAGTCAAGGAGAGTGCGATGGCTGGTTCAACGGCGAAGTGTTGCACCTCATCAAGGTCAGCGGGCAGGCTGGGCCCCACCATGCCCAGTGCATCAACAACAACTAGCCTACCTGCCTGTATGCCTTGTACGACGTGCAGCGCATCAGGCGCGGCTACGCGTAGTCTGCCAATGGCTGACGAGAAAGCTTCATTTTGTCGATGGAGCACAGTACGCACTGTTTGTGCGGGTGCCCTCAAATCCCAAGGGATGGGCGCAAAATCAAGCCTATCACCCAATCTGGCCAGCACTACCTGTGGTTTGGGGAAGCCCTCCATGCAGTGCATCAAAACTTGTACAGACCTGACAGGGAACGGTGCACTCTCTGCGGCGGCTCGAACGATTGCCCGGAGGTCCGCAGGCACGGGCTTAGGAATCACTGTAACGTGTCTCTGAGCATCAAACACAGTGAAAAAGCCACGCCGTTCCGCCTGTTCTGTGCCCCAGGAAAACTGCTCAACCGCCCGACCGTCAAAGTGGGTGTTGTCCAAGTATTCTGGAAGGACATAAGGCTCTGTCTCTTCGATGACCTGGGGGCTCGGTTTGTGGACGAGCTCTGCAGGTGGCTTGAGGAGCAACGCAGGAGGTCGCGCTTCAGGGCTCGCTGGCACCTCCGGCGGCACGCAGGGCACAGTGGTTGTCGTAGAGGTCGGTGCAGGGAGGCGCCATGTGATGGTCGGCCCTCCTGCGTAGTCGATGCACCTGCTAATCCAGGGTGCCTCATGGGGTACAAGCTCAATCCAATCGGGGCCATCTGCGTGGATTGTTTCCACCAGTGTCCCAGCAGGGTCCCGGAAAGTAACAGCTTGTGTCTCAAGAGCCTGCGCCCAGCTGGATGTGGGGTCAACTCCTTTCTCCCGTAGGCCTTGCCATATGGCACTAGAGGTGCACCCGGCTGGTAGCACGATCGTATGTACCAGCCCTTGGACACGCGCGAGGCTGACCGGTATCGCACGCTGATTATGCCCGGCCTGTCTTGGAGTGACAACAATCTGCGGTGTCTCGAACTGCGGGATGGGTTGCGTGAGGATGTAAGCAGAGCGCGCGGGCCTGCGTACAGTGCGCAGGGCATCCGCAACATAATCAGCCAGGGCCCAGTGGCTCAACGCCGGCCGCCGTAGCTGGTCAATGTGCGGCTCGAAAATAGTGTAGTGTTTGCTAACATCCCCAGAAGCAGACTCATGCATGATACACGTGGGCAGTGCGCCAAATTGCAAACTCGCAATCCACTCGGGGTAAATGGCAATGCCGGTTCCACCGGCACGGCCGCGCAAGTCGCCCTCTTGATCAACCTCTGTGGGGTCGCTGCTGCACAGGTCAGCGCTCTGGCTGGGCATAGACTTTGGTTCCGTCCCCGGGTGTCGGGCGGCAGAAACCTGAAGCAGAGCCTGTGCATCCTGATCTCCAGCTTCCCCATTTTCTGGTAGCCTCGGGGCTTCCTGCAAGAGCCCCTTGACAAAGTCAGGTGCTGTAGCAGCCTCCGGCATCTCGGCTAGCGGGACTGAGTCGTGGAGGTAGAGGCCGAAAGGGCCTGGGGGAAGCCGGTAGTAGGGACAATCATGAATGCACATTGCAACCATGCGATCGACTGGCATTAAAGCGGGGAAGGGCAGAGTGCAGATTCTGCCTTGTGCAGGTCGCAAGTCAACCGGTGTGACCCATGCTCCTGCCGGGTCCTCTCGTGTACGAACGGCGACCTGTATGGGGGGTAAACCCGGGAGCCGGTCTTGCATGAACCGGACACTGAGCACTCTGGGCCTTGAGCCCAGAATGTCCGCCACTATGTCGTTTAGTGTGGAACCTACGGGGAGTGCCTTCGTTTCCACATGGCAGTCTGTGGCAAAAATTGCGTAACGATTCCGATGGGAATCGTCAGTGACTGCTCCGGCAGCACGGCATGCGTTAGCCCACCTAAAGGACGCGATGGCCGCGCTTCTTAGTTCTGGGCGGTCCAAGTGTTCTGGAAACACTGAAACCCTGGCCGCCAGCTGCATGCGCACCTGTGAGTAGCCTCCGGGGTGCGGCGAACGCACCGCAAACAGTTCTGCTATGTCCCCGGCGGGGCGAGGTTCGGCCAAGGCTCGACAGATACCGTCCTTGAAGCCGGCGAGGAGTGGCAGTGAGGCAGGTGGGTCAATGGTGCCGCAGGAGGGAACATTAGCCGTGCTCGCCCAGATTGGCGGCACAGGCTGTAGCATGGCCTGAACAACCTCCGAGGGGTCGGAGTGAGGAGGAAGGACATGCGCCGTGCTAGCCCAAAGTGGCTGCACAAGCTGTGATGAGGCAGGCTGGGAAGGAAATCTTGCCGTGGTCCCCCATGGTAGAGGGTGAGGTTCGGCCAAGGCTCGACAGGAACCGTCCTTGCAGCCGGTGAGGATTGCATTGCCTGCATCCCGACCAATGAGGAATGGTCGGGAAGCCAACACCTTGTTGGCCTGTCTCCGCCATCCGTTGGTGTGATTGGGCCCCGTGCGGTCGCAGAACCCTGCGCGGAGAGGCAGGGCATGGTAGGCCCGATGTAAGCAACTGGCAAGAGTCCACTGTACAGGTTTTTGGAAAATGGCTGTACAAGTCGCCCCGCTCACCTGTAAATCAACGTGGGGGCGAGTTGGCTGCCCGCCTGTCAATCCGCTCAGTCCAGCACTTCCATCCGCAACACCCGGCAAGTCCCACATGCGCTCGGGAGGGGTCTGGAAGGCTGAACCCAGCGTATCGACAGAAAGACGCCTGGGCCCATCCGAGGTAAGGCTGTCCTTCAGTTCGTCCTCGGAGATCTCGTCCAGCAGTGGCGACCAAGGCGATGTGGCCTCTGTCGCCCCAGTGGCATCGTCCGGTCGCTCGATCTCAAACACGCGCGAGCAGACTGGCCTGTCTAGTGAGAGCAGAGACACTTCCGATTGCAAGCAAAGTGCCAAAGCTGCCGCCCACCATCTGCCAACAAAATTGTGCTCACCACAGACCGAAGTGTACGATCCGTGGGAATGGGCGATCGGCTCAGTAAGGTCCAAGTGGCATCCTACTGAGCCCCACGAAAAGGCGGCCTTTCTCCGTCGCCTTTGTCGTGCTGCTCCTCCTTGATTGCTGTGTTGCCGCCCCCTGCCGCTGTTTTGGCTGTCTGCGCCATGGTGGCGTCGAGCTCCTCCTTGCTGGGCGGCTTGCTCTCTCGGCGGCGTCGAGGCGTACGCTCTCTGTACTCCTCCTCCTGCACTGAGGCCGCTGCTGCGGCTGCCCCCAGTGCATCCATCAGCGCCGTCTCCTGTTGCAGGCTGCGCTCCACCGCTAGGGCGCGGCTTGCTTCCGTCGCAGCCGCATCGTCCACCGCCATTTCTTCCTCCGAGGAAACTTCCACCGTGCTTGCAGGCATTCCCGACTGTCGCTGTAGGGCCTTCGAGGTCGATTGCAGCACTTCCTGCCATTTCTCCTCGGAAACAGCCATCTGTTGCATAGCCTCGGTTTTCTGGGCCAGTTGAGTTTGTAAGAGCTCTGTCAACTGCTTCAGGTAGGCACTCCATTCTGCCACAAATGCACTGCGGGCCCGCTGGACCCCCGCAAGTTCTTTGCGAGCTTGTCCCTGCTGGTGTACCAGGCGGTGTAGTTGTCGCGCCTGTTGTCGATGATCCATGTCCACCTGAGTTTCCAGTAGTTCCTTGACCTCGTCCGGCAGGGAGTCCTTCTTGGACGCCAGTGCTTGTAGAAGATCCTGCACTCCTTGTGGTAGGCGATCTTGCCCCTCGGAACTTGCCGCCGCACTGGGAACGGCAGGCTTGGGGACATTCGGGGCTTGCGGTAGCTCCTTGAGGAGCTGGCTTTTGCTTGCCACTGGCAATTGAATGCCAGCTGTCTCCGCTGTAGGAGGCACCGATGGTGCCGCGCTGGTATCTTTGCCCTGTCCCTTGCCCCTTTGTCTCGGGGAGCGGGGTCGGTTGCCATGGCCTTTCCCGTTCCATGGCTCCTGCCCTTTGCCCCGGCTTCTGGGAGATTTTCCTCCTCCTCCGCCTTGGTCCGGCTGTCCCCAAGCCGGTTGTCTCGGTCGGGTAGGCTGCTGGCCACCGGCGTACGTAGATTTCTTCCAGTGGCTGCCACAGCTCTGGCAGTACTGCGCGGAGGCCTTGCACATAGCCCCGCACATACATCGCCATGGTTGCGTCATCTCTTCTCGACGTAGGCGTCTGTACGCCTGTTGCACCAACACACTTCGCGTGTGGTGGGTCTCTAGCGCCTGTAGCGCTTTCTGTACGTGGTCCAGCTCGGTCGGAACGCCCGCCAGCCAGGTTCGCAGTACTGTTCGTCCCACAGTACGCCTTTTCCTCGCCCGCCTGTGCCACGCAGCTTCTTGAAAACGAAGTCGACGGGTCCGGGGAGGAATGGTTGGAGACGATGTTGAGGTAACACTGCACACCCCAACAAAATTGATGCACCAGGATGGAAAACCAAGCGAGACTCTTCACGAGGTCGCAGCGCATACACCGGTATGCGTCGCCCAACGCCAAAATTGGCAGATTAAACTGCAGCAATCAGGGAAGGGCGCGTGGTGCTCGTGGTGCAAGTAGAGTGGGCCCCTCCTCAACGCCTATTGGCTCACCAGAGGGCCACACGGGGGTACGTCGGCTAGTGGACCCTGTCGGGAAACTACACTAGAGCCGAGACGCCTACAAGCCGACGTTTAGAGTTTAGGGTTTCGGGATTTAGGGTTTAGGATTTAGGGTTTGGGGGTTCAGGGGTTTAGGGCTCTAGGAGTTTAGGTTTTAGGGTTTAGGGGTTTAGGGTTTAGAGTTTAGGGTTCAGGGGTTTAGGGGGGCCTCGAAGCCCGGCCCAGGTTTGAGCGACTTGAGGAGGTTCAGAGCAGAACCGAGGAGGTCGAAAGGGAAGCGGCTGCGTGGATGTCGAAGCCACATGCGCCTTAGTCCTTTTCCTAGGTAGGCCCTTCTGATACGTCAAGATACTTCATATTTTCTCTTACTGGGCTCAAAGAGGATCTTATTGGCGAATACCAGGACCCTCCTTGCGCCCGCAAATAGGGGTACATGGTCCCAAATAAGGGGCATTTAGGGTCTAATAGAGGGTAGATGGAGGGTCTAGGTAGGTGTTGAAAGGCATCATCAAATAGTTGAACATCCTGGGTAGTATAGTCCTTATCAGGGCAGCGCCGTCGTCGTTTAGTTCCCCTGGGAAGCGGGTGAGGGACCCAAAGAGGACATGAGCATAAGCATTTCATAGAGATATCCCCACATTATTGGGCTTCATCATAAGGGGATGTAAAGGGGATATCCCTGTCCTTGTTTTTGCTGATGTGTTTTTTTGGGGGGCCTAGCAGGAACCACTAGGCATCCCAGCACCGGATCACAGATGTACAGACGATCTCCAGCAGGCAAGAGTTTAACGCTCAAGATCTGCGACGTAGGCGCATACTATAGGGGCCTTAAAAATTAGAATCGGGTTTGGGGGCTCCTTATGATAATTTTAATATAATAAACCCCTAAACCCTGTTGAAATTATTAAGGCCCCTGCATTAAGCATTCGCCCGCAAGCGGCATTGAGTTGAAGTCCCTGGCCCAAATGTGATCCCTGACGGAACCTGGGCATGCAAAGGCTTCAAGGCTTTAGATCTCTGCACCCGAATAAGGAGGTTTGCATAGACAGTACTATTAGTCTGTTCACTGACCGTCCCTGTCTGTGTCTATGATGTAACCCAAACCGAAGTGTGGACTTGACACCTATGCCTCGCAAATAGGGCTTATATAGGGTTTAGGGTAGATACCTTAAAGCACCCAAACGTCAGGGTTCACATCAGTGCAGCCGGCTGGGACGGAGCTCATTGGACAGACTGCTTCAACTGTCAAGTCAGATGTGGGCAAAATCGGGCAGTGCTTCTGTGAGTGGTGTTCAGGGTAGGGCCAGATAACTTCAGGATTTAGGGTTGTTGATTTAGGCTTTCTGCTTGTCGTTCTTTCCTTGCATTTTCTGCTGCTCTCTTTGTCTTGTGTGTGATCTGTTGCGGGCTTTAGTTGATCAGGCCTTGCTATCTGTATCTGCACCTCTTACCGGGTCCTTCTCTCTTTGCCACTTTCCTTGTCCCTACCAACCTTACCTATCCGGGCCTCCTGTTCTCAGAACTGAGAAGAACAGAGAGCCCAATACTCCTCAAGTAGGAGATATCCCACAGCTGTAAACCATAGTAGCTTCTTGTGATAGGGGAAGTCCTATATCGCTAAGTCAAGGAATACTGGATAAATACAGGGTAAGCAGGGTTCTCTTTCAGACTTTGAGAGGCCGGGGCACAGCGACGTGCCTCCAGCGCTTGCGCAGACTGGACCAAGGTTGGTGATGTTGGAGAGTCACAGAGTCAAATTAAGACCTGAATTAGGGCTTAATTACTAAACCTCAAACCTTAAGCCCACAATTCACAAGCCAAACTTTACTAAGGTCTTGATATGTCTTCTTTCTGGTTCAGAAACCTCCAGCCCTGAACCTCAAACCTTCAACCGGCAGGCCTTGACCCCCATGGTTGGACATACTGTCCTGGCAGTCTCTGCCGGGTGTAGGGTATATCGGGTTTAGGGTTTGGGGGTACAGGGTGCATAGGGGCAGAGCGTAGAAGAGGCTCGGGTTGAGGCCCCTGTTATATTCAGTGTTCTTCAGTGGGACATGAATGTTCAAGCGTGCAAATCTCATGCAGAGGCCTGTATTATAGGTTTACCTATGACCCCAAACCCTACAGAATAGTACTTAAAGGATCATGGGACTCAGTAAGTAGGTTCTAATTGGGCTTATAAGTCCCCTAAGTGGGGCTATCCTAATTATAACCTACTTATAACCTTGCTTACTAAGTCCCATGAGCGTTTAAGTAGGTCATGACCCCTTAATTAGAAGGTCCAGCCCCGAAAACAATAGGTTTTGGGATCCACAGGTATAGAGGATCTCCAGAAGGTCTGAATAGGAGCTCATCAGGAGGTTCAGGGATTCAAGCAGAAGGTTTGACGGGCCTGAACTGCAGAGTTTAGGGTTCAGCGCTCCGTCTTGGCTGTAAACTCAACTTTTCAAGTTTTGGGGTTCTTATAAGGTAGTCGGTTCTGTAAGTCTCAACTTTTATTTCCTTGGGTTTTGGGCCAGTGAGGCTCAGGGTTCAGGGTTATGAAGGGCTTGGGACTTGGCCGGCCAATCCCACACCTGCATTGTTTCAGGCGTTGGCCAAAGGCAGATTGAACATATGTGTTTACAGGATTTTGTCATGAATCAAATGCCATAAGGATCCTTCTGTAAGTTATGATGTCGGATTGCATGTATGTACATGTGAGTAACAACTACGTTGCGTGTGTGCAATGTATATACAGACATACACATAAGCATATACCTATTTATATATATATATATATATGTGTGTGTATATATGTATCTATTTATTTATGTGTTGCCCAACCCGCCCTCCTTTGCACAGGAGCAGCCTGATTGGCTGCCCTGGCCTTGGCCGACTTGACTTTGGCTGTTGGGGCATACTTAAACAAGCTGACTAAGGTTTGGGTTTAGGGTTTAGGAAAAAGAACCTGATGAAGACTAGTGACTAGGAACATGATCAAGTTTTTGGGTTTAAGGTTTAGGATTTCAGGGTTTAGTGAGCTTAAGGTTTAGGGTTTAAGGGTTTCGGGTTTAGGTATAGGAACCTGATTAAGAAAATCTGGGTCTTTACTAAAGTTGCTTTTGTGAATCCGTATATTTGGGGTCATAGTGCAGTTATAGGGCCAGGGTCTCTTAATGCGGTTCCTACATTGTGGGACTGTTGATCTCGGATTTGGAGTTTACCCGGTATTCCTTAATACAGGAGCTACGAAGATTGCAAGGGTTAACAACATCCTCCTTCCCCGCATCATCATCAATATCATCATAATCATCATCATCATTCCAAGGGTTGTCTGAAGGTTCAGCTGAATGAGTGTTCGACGGCTTGTCTGATTACCGCAACATTCGTTGATTAAGGGTGTTTTTTGGAGGGTCGGCTCTCTAGGTAGCGCGGGCCTTTGGAGGCTATGCATATCTAGGATCATCGGGTTTTGAGTGATCGAAGGTGCAATTCCAGCGGCTACATAGATGTTCCTAAAACTCAAATTCCAAGATCCTAAAGTTGGCATCCCATACCGTTCAGGCCTCTGGATTTTCTTAGGTTTCAACACAAAGTCAGTTGGTGCACACAGATGGCGTGCAAGTCGTTATCTGGAAGGCCATGATGGAGGGGCCAGGTGTACATCAGCCAGAACAATGTGATATTGACCGTGGGGTGCCATGGTCGTGTCCCGCCTCATTTCTTCAGTCAGGTATGCTTCTTTCACAACGGAGAGCCGGAGAGGAGTACGAGTACAGCTGTGACCCGCTGCCGAAGCCGTCCTCTGTTCTTGCAGCCCTGGACAAAATCCGGGCGCAATCTTCGGGAGCCGTTCTTCGGCGCCCTGAAGCCCGCCCTAAAACCCCAATGCCCTGCCTACACCTAAGCGCTAAAGCCCTAATGCCCTAAAGCCCCAACCCTACTTAAAGGCTCATGGGACTTAGTAAGTAAGGTTATAAGTAGGTTATAATTAGGATAGCCCCACTTAGGGGACTTATAACCCCAATTATAACCTACTTACTAAGTCCCATGATCCTTTAAGTAAGCGCTGAAGCCCGAAAGTCAATAAGCCCATAAAGCCAAGCCCGACCGCCTCAAAGCCCTAACCTGTACCCTAAATCCTAAACCTAACGAATCGACCCTGGGGCAGAAGCTACCATAAACCCTCTAAAACCCTCTTCTTACAGGGGCTTTGTGTCAATTGTACTATAGTACCCTATAGGGATCTGATCTAAGGACTCATATATGAAGGCATTTGAGCCCAAAGACCATTCTAGATGAGGCTTGTGGGCTACTTTGATGCCCAGGCATGGCTATAATAAGCAGCACCGAAAATAGTGTAGGTAGTTTTTTTGTAACTCCCAAAGAATTGGAAACCCAATTAAAGACAATTCTTGCTGGGATTCCTTATACATGGTTCTTCAGGGTTGAGGCTATGGGTTTCCAACTGTTGGGCTTCTACTGTAGTAGCTGAATGGGTGCAGCTGAATGGGTGCAGCTGAATGGGTGCAGTGCACTTTTTCTGATTTTTTCCCTTGTAGAGCTGCAAGTGTACATTTCTTGGGGCTTATGGAATCAGCAACTAAGTAGTCAGACTACAAATTCTTATTTTAAACTCTGGTAAAAGTATGTAACTCTGCTTAAGCGTGTCAACACCCTATGAAACCTTGTTCTACTTCCCTTAAACCCTAATGTAGGAACGTGTCTAAGAAATCCTGGCCCTATGGCCCCCAAATAATAGGATTCGTATAAGGAACCCTAATAAAGGCCCAAGGTATCTCAATCAAGTCCCTACATCAAACCCATCAAAACCCTTGTAGTACCCTTTCAAGGAACCCTTATAGAACCCCAATAAAGACCCAAGGTTTCTTAATCAGGTTCCTACATTAGCCCGAAGCGATGCCCCTGCCGAGCTGAGGCAGCAGATGGATGAGAAGGCTGCGCAAACTTGGTCGGTTTTGGGTTGTAAGAGGTTTGAGGGTTTTAGGGTTTAGCAGGTTTGAGGGTTTTAGGGTTTAGCGGTATAGGATTTTGGAGTTTGGGGTTTAGGTCTTTAAAGGCTAGGGTTTAGAGTTTTTATTATTAAGTTCAGAGTTTAGAGTTTCGGGTGGAATTACTGTAGCGTTTTTGAGTGTAGGGTTTAGGGTTTAGCTTGAATTGAAAGGTAACTGACTTCGGGATGGTGTTCATGCAATGCTTGCAAGGTCCAAAGACTGGACGGGTGACTTTCCTGTACTGCCACTTTCTCTATCTTCAGTTATCCTGATCCTAAACCTTTCGCGGCTTAAGCCGTGAAAGCCATATCGAAACCCCAAGCCCTAAACAGCTCGGTTTAGTGTGTTGGAGGTGTTGCGGGTGTGGAGGTAACTAAGCTGATCAACTCCCAAGCACGTTTTGGGCATATTGCTTTCAGAGGCATTGCCTGTAGACTTGAACCTTACAGTTCATACTTAACGTATCTTTCCGGCTATTGCACGGTGTAACCAAACTCGAAAATCCCAAACCCTAAGCCCAACTCGTGTGAGTTCCCGGGGCGGAAGATGTATTAAAGCGAGTCTCTTATCGTTAACATGTGAATATAGCAATTTACTTATACTGTGGCGGGAGGGCCATGTGCACCCTTTAAGAGACCCAACAAGCATCCTTTGCAAGTGCTGTAAGCCCTTCTTGATTGTAAACGGCTCACAACTCTGCCCTTAGACTCTACTACTTGTAGACCCCACACCCTCAACTTAAAGAATCGTTTGAAGCCGTAATAAACACCTGTAGAACCCCATGAAACCCTAAACCCCTTTAGAGCTCTATGAATCCCTGGTTCCTTGTTACATATACATATATATATATATATATCATAGTCTAATGAGCCGCAGAACCCCTCAACCCCAAGCGCTGCAGGTTGCGGAGATGCGCGAGTTCTCCCAAGACGCTCAGAAGCGCCTCCAAGCAAAGGACGGCGAGTCAAAGATGTGACGGTGTATAGTTTAGGGTTGAGAGTTTAAGGTTTAGGGCTTAGGGTTTTGGGTTTAACTTAGTGCATAATTAGAAGCCTTAAACTTTGGAATGTGGTGCTGGCAGGGCTCCTTTTTCAGGGGCCTGCAAACTATAAGGGAAGGGCTGGTATAATTAAGGCTTAGCAAGATGTTATATAGGGGCCTTAATAATTAGTGTAGGGTTCCTTGCAGGGACCGTACGGGTTCGTATAAGTATAAGGGTTAACTACTGGGGGCCCTTACCCACAACAGAGTTTTGGTGTATGTTATCATTGGGTTTAGGGTTTAGGGTATACTTATACTTAGGAACTGGTGCAGTACTCGAAGGCGCTATCCCACAGGGTCCTAGGTACTGTTATGGGGGATACTTCCCCAAATCATAGCAGTAATTCCTAATACCGAAACCCTACATTCTACTATAAAGGTACTTTGGACCCTTTGGGTAAATTAGTTGCAGCCCACCAGGGTTCTGGAAGGGTTGATTGGGGCCCAAAAACGCCTACAAGCAAACAATAGAACATGCTTATGCTTGGGTCTTTTTGGGGTCCGGAGTTGATCAGGGGTTTAGGGTTTAGGGTTTAGGATTTAAGAAGGGCTTGATACTCTAGGATTCTTAAGCGAGCTTTGCAAGCGGTTGTAGGGTTTTTGTGCTGCATCAGGGTCTAGGATTCCAAAATGTACATCAGTATGGATGTTATAACCCCTACAAAGCAAGCTGGCTCATTAGTCAGGGTTAGAGCTTGATGGGGATTGTAGGGGCTTGATGCGCGGGTTTGCAATTTAGGTCTGTGTTCTTGGCGTTCTTCTGGTTGGCTCTTAAGACTTTGACTTTTTGGGTTTCTAAATTGACTATGACCATAACAAGAAGGCTAGAATTTTAGCTTTGGGGGGGGGGGGGTTCTGAAGTCAGCCAAGAAAAGAAAAGCTAAGAACACGCAGTCAGAACTCCCGAGCCGAAGCCGAACGTCCTACACCCCTAAGCCCTTAAGCCCCTAAACCCTAAACTCTAAACCCCTAAACCCCCAAACCCCTAAACCCTAAACCCCTAAACCGTAAACCCTAAGCCCAAGCCTAAGCCCCTGAGCCCCTAAACCCTAAACCCAACACCCTGAGCCAACAATGCTGGCCCCAGAAGACAAAGCCTCAACGCTCGCGTTTTGTCAGGCGGCTGGGAAGTTGCTTTGTGCTCAGTTCCTGTGTTCGCTGCCTGAACCCTGAACCCTACACTGCTTGGAGGGGCAGGGGACTTAGTAAGTCGTTTATAAGTAGGGCTAAAATTGGGGTAGCTCCATTTAGGGTACTCATCATTCTACTTGATAACCTACTTACTAAGTCCCCTGCCCCTCCAAGTGCACCCTCAACCCTAAGCCAGACACTCTAAAGGCTAAACCCCCAAAGCCTGAACCTTACACCTTCAACCCCTACTTAAAGGATCATGGGACTTAGTAACTGGGGATTTAAATGAGGTAACTATACTTATAATTACTTATAACCCCAATTAAGGTACTTATAACCTTACTTACTAAGTCCCATGATCCTCCAAGTAAGCCCTATACGCTCAACCCGAAAGCCTAAGCCGCACACCCTACACTCCAAACCCGAAAGCCTGAATTCCACATCCTCAACCCTACAGTAGAAGCCAGAAAGTTGGAACATCATTATCCCCATGTCCTTAAGGTAAAGTATAAGGGATCCTAGCACTAATCCTCCTAAACCCATGTTCCAACTTTCTGGCTTCTACTATAAACCCTACGCCCGAAACCCGAATTCAGAGGCTGGGGTTCGAGGACAGGGGTCTTGGCGTTGTGAGATTTCTCTGAGTTGACGGCTTCGGGGTCCAGGGCAGAGAGCTACCCTTCTTATCAGGGCTTAGGGTTTATCTTCAGAGGTCCTTCTTTATTTTTTGGTTTCTGGATTTTTATATGATACTACTAATTCAACCTCTGATGGAAAGCCGGACTCCGCACTCGCAAAAGAAGTTCCCCTTACGCCCTGGGCCCGAAACCACCTCAGCCCTGAGCCCCACACCCTACATCCACTGAGACCCTAAGCCCTAAACCCTAATTAAACCCTAAGCCCTAAACCCTAATTGAACCCTAAACCCTAAACCCTAACACCAAACCCTAAATGCGGGTTCTTCTAGGGAAGGGTGGAGTGAGGCTGGCCGAAAAGGTTGAAGCAAAACGTGCGCGCTTCGCGATGCGAAGGCCGGGTCTTGCATGGATGTGCCTAAGCGTTTAGGGTGAGTTAGGGTTTAGGGTTTACGGGGTTTAGGGTTCAGGGTTTACAGCTTGAAGTAAGGTTACTGGGGGTTTTGGGTTTTCGGGGTTTTGGGGTTAGGGTGTAGGGTTTGAAGGGATTTGGGGGTGGGGTTTAGGCAATAGTTAGTGGGGGTATTGCTTAGGGTTGAAAGTTTAGGATGTTCACAGGTCGTGGTCCACAACCACTGCTTGGAGGGGCAGGGGACTTAGTGAGTAGGTTATAAGTAGGGTTTTTAGTACCCTAAATGGACTTACCTTAATTGTAACCCCACTTAGAAACGACTTACTAAGTCCCCTGCCCCTCCAAGACCCTAAACCCTAAACCCCATAAATCCCTTTAAGGATCCCTATAGATCCCTTTAAGGAACCCTTCTAAGAACCCTTACTAAGTCCCCCTGCCCCTCCAAGTAAGTTAGTCTTGATCGGTTCAGCTCACGTGGGCCTTGGGGACAGAGCCAAAACGCCTTGGGGGTTTAGGGGTTTGTAGGGTTTAGGGTTTAGGGTTTAGGGTTTAGGGTTGAGGTTATGTGGGTGTGGTCGTCAAATTAGGGTCCCTTTTTGGTTACCCTAAATACTAGGTGCCGTACGATAATAGGGACCCCAAAAGGGACCCTAATTTTGACAACCACCCATGTGAGGCTTACGGTTGCTGTTGAGGGTTGTGGGTTTCTATAGTTATATGCAGATTAATAGCAGTAGTAGCAATACCACTAATTAGTAAGAAGGACTGATATTGATATTATTCAGATACAATAGCCAACAAGCGCAAGTAACTTTAACGGGGTTCGGGGGAAGGTTTAGGGTTTGGAGTTCAGGGTTTCATGTGAGGTTAAGTTCTCTTACCGCCCCCTGAACCGTAAACCGTAAGCCCCAGTCCGAAATCCTGAGCCCTACAGTAAACCCTAAAGCATCCAACCCCAAACCCTCAACCCCTATAGATCCCTGAAAGGAACCCTAAACCGTAACATACAACCCTAAACCCTCAACCCTATACCGGAAGCCCTCTGCTATAGGGGCTCACAGGCCGAGAGTTCTCCATTGAGTCCCGATGGGTGTAAACACAGGGGTGCTTGAACACTTCAGATAGGCAATACCTCTTATGCAAGCCTATGTAATCCCTGTAAAGGAGGCTGGAAGAAGTAAGTAAGTCCTTATGATAAATAAGATCCTATGGAGCCCTTACATTGCACTAATCCCTAAGCCTCCAAATAGTGATCCTTTAAACCCTAAACCCTAGACCCTCAACCCTGGCCGTCATACAAGATTTATCCGGTTGGTCCTTCTTCCTTCACTTTTCGCAGGCGAAGTTCCGTGACGGGCACGCTGGGCCAATGGCTCAGATGGGATCACAGACCTAGTGCTTAGCGTGTAAGGTTTAGGGATGAACTCAGAGAGCTTTTGGTGGTGTCCATAGGGTTTCGTATCCATAGGGTTTCGTCAGTGGCTTCTCCGACATAGCCGTAAGATTATAGATAAGGGCGTATGATTTTGCCCTCAACCCTAAACCCTAAACCATAGTTTGCCTCAGCGAACTTTTCAGATGCATGTAGAGGTCTGAGTTTCCAAGCAGGCGCCATTCCAAATACGCTATCTTTGTTAATTTATGAGCGGATCCTAATCAAAAAGGGTGGGAATTTTTGGGGTATGATCTCGGTCTTGGAGTTTGGAGTTAAAGTTCAGGGTTTAGTGTTTAGGGCTTTTTGTGGGATATGCAGATGCTGCCATCAGATGAACCCCGACACCGTTTCCGAATCCGGAGGATCCACGTAAACTACCACTAAGGACTTCGGTCCCAACAGGACAGGCCATGCTCACTATGGCTTTTGAGGAGCGAATTCCGCAATGATAGTAGATGACTGTAGACCTTCTCGCGGCTCTCTACTAGACAGACTCAGCGAGGACCACCAACCCCCAGAAGATACTTCACCCGACATCCCAGGTGCCGGCGAGGATTTCCAGGTCTTCACCAGCGCCCCCGTCGAAGTTGTAGGTTTCCTTTTGGCAGCAGAATAGGCACTAGTGGTCCTTAAGCTTGTTTGGGGCTAAAATGCCCGAAGAATCTGCCGGACAGGCCGTGTTTCAGGACTCCGACCACAAACCCTGCTTCGAGGATCATGCGCTTCGGTAAGCGAGGTCTTAAAGATAATAAGATATATGTATAGTTACCTGATAACAGCTGAGTTACTAAGTGTCATGATCTTTGAAGCAAACCCACAAGCTTGGCTCAAAGCCCGCGAACTCTACCCACCGAAATCGGTGTTTGTAGCTTCTTAGTTTAATCCTAATATTGAACTCATAGGGACCCTACATGAAATGAAAGTAGGTTCTTGTAGGGAGAGTGTGCCTCAAACTCAAGCCTCTACACCTTCAGCACTCGCAAACTTGAAGCCCTAAGCCCATAACTACCGCCGAAATCTGAAGGACCCTAAACCCTAAACCCCTTCAACCCTAAACCCTTAACCCTAGACCCTACCTCTGAAACCCTAACCCTAAACCCTAAGCTTCAAACCCTACCCCTTAAACCCCTTCAACCCTAAGCCTTCTGTGCCAGGTCAGGCCGCTGAGCCCGTTGTGGAAAAGCATCTGAGTAGCCCGGGGGCTCAGAGAAATGCAGGGCTTCGAGGTTTTAGGGTTTTTGGTGTTTAGGGTTTTGGGCGCAGAGGAAATTAGGGCTTCGAGGTTTTAGGGTTTTTGGTGTTTAGGGTTTTGGGCGCAGAGGAAATTAGGGCTTCGAGGTTTTAGGGTTTTTGGTGTTTAGGGTTTTGGGCGCAGAGGAAATTAGGGCTTCGAGGTTTTAGGGTTTTTGGTGTTTAGGGTTTTGGGCGCAGAGGAAATTAGGGCTTCGAGGTTTTAGGGTTTTTGGTGTTTAGGGTTTGGGGCACAGAGGACATTGAGGGCTTCGAGCTTTTCAGGCGTTTTGGATGACTTGTTTTAAGACGGCGACGAACGTGCGAACTTAGAGGCTGTAGGATTATCGGACTCTTGATGATTCGTTCAGACAGCTTCATGAAGTTCTACTGAGGCTTTCTACTGGCTTTGCAGAGGTTCTGCCTGTGATTTGATGTAGATGCTGCTTCATGCTCGAAAGCTTTACGACCAAGGGATTGAGGCTTTTTGGTCTGGGCTTGAGGAGTTCAGGGTTTCCAGCCATCGGGGAGGAAGCTGGTTCTGAGTTAGGGGTAGGGTTTAGGGATTTATGATCGCTGGGGCCGGGACCCCGGGATTTTCGTTCACAGCTCCGGGTTGAGGGTTACATTGTAAGTCCAGTGGCGAGTTAAGGGCAATGGGTGTCGACTTTGGGCCTTCTGAAACTTACAGATACCAAGGGTTGCCTTCAGGGCAAAGGCACTGGGAGCATCATGTGACTTAGTATCTTCAGGTTGTCAGTTCCTTATTAAAGCGGTGGTATAAGTCATGAGTATTTACATGTGTACATACATACCCTATGTAATAATCACACTCGTTTCAAGGTCCCATCATCTGTTGGATAGGATGCCCGGTAGTACCCTTATTACCTTTTTGTAGTCCTAGATTCCTTATAAAGTTACCCAATACCAAAAAGGGAGCCCTTGTCATTCCTAGGTTACTGGCATCCTAGTTGAGCAACCTCACGGAGAAATGCGCACTTTGTTGGGGTTCCTTGTATGAATCCTACTATTTTGGGGTTCTAGGCCCAGGGTTTCTTAATCAGGTTCCTGCATTAATCCCAATCGAAACCTAAACCTCAAACCGTAAACTCTAGACGCTGGAGCTCACTCCTCTAAACCCCAAGCCCATAAACCCACAAGGTGGAAAAAGGGCCATTCAGAACACACTGCATGACCATGCCAGAAATCCCACCACGCGGTGTAGGAACATCACCTAACCGTAAATCCTATGTAAGTTTACGGGAGACTGAAGTGAGAACCTTGCCGCGCAGAGACTGCAAAGCACCCCTTAATGGAGGAAGATGCCAGGACGTTAAATTGCGGAGGAGGGCTTAGGGTTTGAAGTTAAGAAAGGACTGCTGCCAGGCCCCAACTATGCTAGCATTTCTGGCAGGCCGTGATCATGCTTTAAGGTTTCAGATTCAGGGTATGGGTTTGCGGCTTTTTTGCAGGGATCTCTCCTTTGATTTAAGGATTGCTCCGATTCCTTAATTACTTGAAAGGTCGTGGGATTTAGCAACTAGGGTTGTTATTATTTGTGTAACACACGAAACCTATGTTGTTTAATATTCTAGCCCCAATTCAGTCGAGGTACTTATGACGCTACTAAACCCAATCATCCTCCCGTTCGACCCTGAACCCTACATCTCAATAGAATCCTCTGTAGCACCCTTCAAGGAGCCCTTCAAGGAGTACTCCTTAAGTAACCTATAGATTCTATAGATCCTCTGATGCACCCTTTAGGGAGCCCTTTAAGGGAGTGCTCCTTAAGTAGCTAAGTAGCCTATAGATCCTGTATAGCACCCTTTAAGGAGACCCCTTTCAAGGAGGACTCCCTAAGTAGCCTATAGATCCTCTGAAGTACCCTTTAAGGAGCCCTTTAAGGGAGTACTCCTTAAGTAGCCTATAGATCCTCTGAAGCACCCTTTAAGGAGCCCTTTAAGGGATTCCCCTTTAAGTAGCCTATAGATCCTCTGAAGCACCCTTTAAGGGGCCTCCTTTCAAGGAGGACTCCTTAAGTAAGGGACCATGGGACCAAAAAAGGTGCCGAGAAGAAGGAGCTGGGATCTGGTGTGTCATGCCGGCACTGCTTCTGCTTGTGAGGGTTTCGCGTGTAGGGGTCTTAGGGGGGGTTTCGGGTTTAGGGATGTTTAGGGTTTAGGGATGTTTAGGGGGTTTAGGAGGTTGAGGGGTTTAGGGTTTAGGGGGGTTAGGTTCTTGGAGGTTCATGGGTAGTTATAAGTGGGGCTATCATCAGGGTAACCGTAAGTATAGCCCATATTAGGGGACTTATAACCCCACTTCTTACTACCATGAACCTCCAAGTAGGGTGTGGGGTTTAGGACATCTGGTTAAGGCTTAGGGTTTAAAGGATGTTTAGGGGTTTAGGGCTTATAGGGAACTCCAGAAAGTTGGAATATGGATTGATGGTAGGATCCCGTATACTTTACCTTAAAGGGGTTAGGATAATGATATTCCAACTTTCTGGCTTCTACTGTAGAGCCTTCCAGGACTTACCCATGCCCCCTGCCCATGGTCCTTAAGACCTTAGCCCGAAACCCTGCATTTACAGTAAAAGCCAGAAAGTTGGAATATCATTATCCTAAACCCTTTATGGTAAATTTTAGGGTATCCTACCCTGAAACCATATTCCAACTTTCTGGAGTTCCCTTTAAGCCCTGAGAACGTGGGGGCAGAACAACCTCAGACCTCCCTAGGGAGCTGTTTAAGTTTACACTGATGTCCGCTCGTCCTCGCACGGCCAGGCGACAAGAAGCAGCAGAAAAAACCGTGTGCCTTGGCTTTGCATGGGACTGATGGGTATTGGTGAATTCAGGCTCAAAGCGTGCCCTTGCTCATTGCCCAAAGCCAGACTCCTCGGCCCAATATTAGAACATGCAAGTCATCATGGATGGGGCATGGATGCAGGGAAGTCAGAATCCAAGGGTAAAAGGAGGGACCCTTAATAAGGACCCTTACGTATATACCCTTTATATAGCTATTATATACCCATTCTATATCCCATTATAGGGTAGGGGTCCCCATTAAGGGTCCCTCCTTTGCCCTTTGACAGAATGCTTTAATTATTAGACCACACGCATCATTATGGTTAGGCCTCGGAACTCTAGAAGGTTGATTCTCCGTTAACTTAGGGGTACTTAGAAATATTGTTTAATTTTTGGGCATTATAATCCCCAAGAAACAGCTAAAATTATAATTGTTGCTAGGGTTCTAAGTTCAGTATAGTACTCAGACAAGACAATCCTGGGCCTGGCAGATGTGTGGCAACACGAGAGCAACATGAAGGGTCTTCCCGAGTTCCTGGGCGAATTGGACAAGCCATTGATTGAGCAGCAGAAGAAGGACAATGTCCGGGACGATGACGACTGAGCCGGCCCATCTGTCAGCACTGAGCCGGCCCATTTGTGAGCAGGTCCATGTGCAGGCACACTGAAATTTCCCAATCAGCTCAGCACCCCAATTATAACCTACTTACTAGGTCCCATGACCCTTCAAGTAGAGTCCCGGTTTAAGCCCCCAAATAGGACGGCATCCTGAGCACACATGTTTGTACCAAAGGCATATCCACCTGTGGCTAGGGGGTACGCTCCAACCCCAAGCACTGTGTCGCAGCACATACGGCTCTGATGGTGATGGAACGTTTAAAGGAATTACAGTGTTCAGTTCTTTTCTTTCATGAAAAGCACCTTCATGATTATGGAAGTCCTATTCTGCTGAACCCTTTCCTGCTATTTGGGGCCTTTAAGGCTTTTCAGTTAAAGCGCCTTAAACGAACCTATTTCTACTCCGGTACGGCTGCTATTATACCTAAAACTCTACAGTAAACCCTAAGCCTAAAGTACACTTTAACGGAGCCCACGTCTACTACTCTGTTTTTAGTGCTTCTCTTCTAAAGAAAGAGCGTGTTTGTTTTCCCTCAACCCTAAACCCTAAGCCCCTAAAACCCTAAACACCTAAGCCCTAAACCCTAAACCCCAAAGCCCCTAACCCTTACACCGCTAAACACCCTTTGCGTTGCCTTAAAGGAAGCCGAAGTTCGTAACGGACGAGTCGCTGAAGCTGCGTGAGCAGACCCGGCGGAGGCTTTGAGACGGGTGGGGGGGGGGGCCTCCTTTAAAGGGATCTACAGGGGCTAGGTTTAGGGATTTAGGGTGCGTGAGCAGAGAGACTCACCATTCCAACGAGGGATTCAATACCGAGGCTTTTTTAGCATCAAGCGAAAAGAGCGCCCAAACCTCCGTGCACTCCGCTCGGAGGTTATGAGCCCAAGGGCTCGCGTGAACTCTGCATAGTCATGGATCTTCAGGGTAGGCGCCGTCGGGGAACTGATGGTTCAGCCGCCGTGGGGGAGTTTTTAGCGCTTCCAGATGGGGAAAGCGCAGCTGTGCGCCCGAATCAGCAAGTTGATAGCGGTGCTGCTGGTGGAGAAGAATCAGCGGGTATCGTAGGAACTGGAGAGGGCGTTGGGGCAGCTGTGAATCCATTCTGGAGTGAGAGAATGCAGAACGAAGCGCAGCTTCGGGCAATGCGGCCACAGGGGCTTGCGGAGGCGGAACAGACCACTTCTGCGGCAGATAGCGGCTCCACAGAACTTCGGGTTGATCAGGCTACAGGGTCAGAGAGGCCTAATCGAACTGGAGATGATGGAGGGGCTCAACCTGTTGGTAATTCGCAAGATGGTTTGCCAGCGGCTTCGGCTTCTGGTGATGACGGCGGTGAGGCTACGGGTACGGCATCGGGTTCTATGGATCAGGGACGGTCGGTTCCTCCTTCTGAGCGTCTTGGCATGAGGTCAGGGGAGCGCTTAGTAGTGGAGCGCATGAAGGAGCTTCTTGAGGATTTGTTTGAACAAAATCGGTTGCTGGTTGATTCTCAAAGGGTTCTTCAAGATAGGCTAGATAGGGTTGAAAATGATGCTATGCAATCTGCCACCTCGGGCGGAGATCGCGAAGCACCGGATGGGGAAGTGCCTGCTGCTTGGGATAGTGTTCGGGAGTTTGTAGAGGGTAGCTGGAACCCTAGGGAGTCCGCTTACCTAGGCCGATTCGTGCCCCCCAGTGAACGTGGATCTTTGGACTTCCAAGCAGGGGTAGAGGAAGGCATTCGGAGAGCTACCGAGGCCATGCGGGCTTCTGAGGGCTCAAGAGTCGATGATCGTCGACCCCCGAGTCCTCCGCCACCTCCGCCTCCTAGAGATGAACCTCCTACTACTCCCAATGGCACTCGTGTTCCCTCTGGTACACCTCCTAGGACCCCTACTCCTGTGTTTGGTTCGCCTAACTTGGCTTTGGAAGAGCAGGTGAATTACAGGGCTCTTGGAGTTGAGGCTAGGGGACGGAATCCTTTGGCGCGCTCAGCTGAGTGGGCCAATGCGGTCAATCAAGAAGCTGTTGAGGGTGATTTTTGGAGCTCTCGGGGTCTTGGAGGAACGGTAGGTTCTTCTCAGGTTGTGGGATCCATCGGGTCGTCGGGATTGTTTGGCACTTTCGAGCCTGTGTTGGAGACTGCGGGAACGCACCCCACACGGCTTCCTTCTGTATAGGGTCCTTCGGGTCGGGTTCTGGTGGTAGGTCGGCGTTTACGCCCGGGGATCGTACTTGGTGGAAGCTTCCCTCCTTGCCAGATCCGGGAACGGAAGATGCATGCATTGTTGTGTCTGATTGGCTAACCCAGATTCAGCCTATCATGAGTGACTTGTCGGAACAAAGTGGAGCTTGGTGGAAGCGGGTTATGGAGGTCGCCCAAAGTGCTTACTTGCGGTGGCAACTTGCAGGACCATTAGAGAAGTCGCTCATTGTCTGTGAAACCCCTCCAGATCTCATCGATCCCCGCTTATCGCGATTGGAAGCTAGGGCTTTGGGTATGATCATGGAAAGTCTTCCTAGGCGTATCAAGGATGAACTCGTGGTAACCAAGGCTCTGACGAGTACGAATGCTGTTTTCAGAATCCTTCTGGCTTTTCAGCCGGGTGGTTTGGGGGAAAGGCAGAAACTGATTTCCAAGGGGTTGCCACTAGCGCGCGTCATTGCTCAGACCAGTTGCGTAGATGGCATCGCTGGTTGAGTCGCTCGCAGGATCTTGGAGTTAATCCACCAGACCCAGCAATCTTGCTGGCAGGGTTGGATCGGCTCAGTCAGGGAATCATTACTGCTAATCCTCAGGTGGGATTCCGTTGTAACATTTCACGAACGCAACATCAGTTGGACTTCAATCCCACTGTTACTTCCATTATGGCCTATGCTAGACTTCTGCAGGCAGAGATGGAAACGCTTGCTTTGTCAGGTGTAGACCCGGATACTGAAGAGACCCCTAAGCTCACCAAGAAGCAACGGGCGGCGGCATTGCGGAAGGAACAATCTGGTACACCTGGTGAAAAGGCTGCAGGTAAGGGCGGAACTTCCGATGCAGGACAGGCGGGAGGTGACAATGCCCAAGCCTCATCTACAGCCCCGGGTAAAGGTGGTCAAGGCGGCGGTAAGCCCAACTCGGATGGCAACAATGGTGGTGGCGGAAAGGGAGGAGGATCAAAAGGTCCTTGTCGTTTCTATTCCAACAAAGGCGGGTGTAAAATGGGTAGGGCTTGCTGGTCTTATCATGACTTCGGAAAGGCCTCTTCAGAATCGCGTTGCTTCAATTGCGGTGCGCTTGACCATAGGGCTGACGCGTGTACTCGTCCTAAGGAGAGGCGTGCAGGTAAAGGCGAGGAGGCGACTCCTCGGGGGGAGTCAGGCTCGGCAGGTTCGGGCTCTGGCACGGCCAACGCCGGGGGGAAAGGAAATGCTGGGAATCCCAAGGGCGACCAAAAGGGTGCGCAGGTTCGGCAGGTAACTGCTGGTGATGTTTCTGGGAGTTCTGCGGGGACCGCAGGAGAGGGTCCTCAAGTTGCGAAGGCGACTGAGACCTCGTCGCAGGAGTTGATTGCGGAAGCGACCAAGCTCTTAAAAGGGTTTAGGATTGCGGCTGCTCGGGTTGTGGATTCTGAGGACAACGGGGGTATTGAAGGCTCCGGTCGAGGGTCGTGGGATGGCAGTGAAGGGCCGTTCTATGTAACTAAAGTTGTGAAGGATCCTCCGAAAGGTTCCCGAGGTTTGGTTGATGGAGGAGCTACAAACTCCTTGCGGACTGCGCGTAGTGTCGAGGAACTTCAGGGATGTGTGAAAACGCAAGTGTCTCTTGCTCTTGGTCATGCAGATCTTTTGCTAACCCCGGTGGGGACGTTGATTTCCGCCGAAAAGGTTTCTCCTATTGTGCCTATGGGAGTGTTAGCAGCAGAACTGGGCTGCAAGGTTAGTTGGGAAGGTGAAGTGTGTAAGGTGTGGCACCCAAAGAGAGGGCGTCTTCCTATTGTCATGGTAAACCGATGCCCAGAACTTTGCTCCCAGATCACAGAGGAGCTGATAGTAGAGATTGAGGAGAAACGGGCTTTGGTGTTGCATCGCGCTCTGCGTTTGAAGGCCATGAGTTGTGGAGCGGTTGATTCCAGTCAGGACAGTCATGCTCCAGTAGAAGACATGTTGCAGTGGCTGCGGAAGCTTAGTCCGGACGGTCCTGAAGGGATCCTGGCGCGGGTACCTCCAGCCTGGAAGGGCAATCTTTGCGGGGATGATGTCCCCTTCAATCGAAGGGTGCGTCGAGCGGTAAGCAGGGCAGATAGGGTAATCATCCATTTGTTCTCCGGAAAGACTAAAGCTCGTGACTTTGGCAACGTACCTAGCTCTGTGTACATCCTCTCCATTGATCTGGAACATGGTGCTGACATCTTGGTAGATGGGACGTATCAGTACTTACTAGATCTGTGTGCTTCAGGAAAGGTCATAGCAGTAGTGGGAGGTCCTCCTTGTGCCACGTTGTCTATCTTGAGAGAGAGAGGCGAGCAAGATGGCGGTCCCAAAGTGTTGCGAGACCGAACTGGTGTAGGACGTTTTGGAACGCAAACGCGATCTCTGAGTCGAGGGGAGAGGAGGCTTGTTGACGATCATACTGTCATGATCTTTCGCATGTTTCTTCTGCATCATGTAGCCCATGAGGCCTCCGAAGAAGGCGTCTTATTCGTCCTTGAAAACCCCATGGATCCTCAGGAGTATCTTCAGGATGAAAAGGAACATGTTAGCTTGTGGGATTGGCCTGAGGTTCGCTACTTGGAGGGTGAAAAGGGAATGTTTCGGGCTTCGTTCTCGCAAAAGCTTTTCGGTCACCCGGTGAACAAGCCTACGACGCTGTTGATCAATGATTGGGGTCTTTATTTGGAGTTGCATGGCAAGCACTGTTCTTCTGGAGCCGTGCCGGTGGAACAGCATCCAGACTTGCAAGACCGG
This sequence comes from Symbiodinium sp. CCMP2592, assembly GCA_905221615.1. NCBI lineage: Eukaryota > Dinophyceae > Suessiales > Symbiodiniaceae > Symbiodinium > Symbiodinium sp. CCMP2592. Next base: position 276,086 of record CAJNDT010002546.1, read on the forward strand.
CTGCAGCTGTCCAGAACATGGGCGAAGTGGGCTCCAGGCCTCACTCAGGCCATAGGGCGAGCCATAGCTAAGTGGATTGTTACTCCGGCTTTGGAACGTCAGCGGGTTATGCAAACTGAACAAGCCTACATACGGAGTTTGTCAAAAAATGACCTTGCTTTTGTGGAACACTGTGAACGAGATCATCTTGGCTATAGGAGAGATTGCAAAACATGCTTGGCATCTAGCATACGATCCCATAATCACTTGCGTCAGCGCTATCAACATCGGAACGCTTTCTCTCTCAACATTGATCTGATAGGCCCTCTCACTGAAGGGGAAGATCAGCTTGGAAGGGCGCGACACTTGTTGGTTGGGGTTCTAGGTGTTCCGTTGTTTAAAAATGGTAAGCCCCAACCCTGTAGTAGCCCAGATGTTGAGGATCACCCTATTCCCGCTCAGTGGGAAGATGATGACGTGGCAGGCCCTTTCCCGGAAGATCATAAAGACTTGTTCGAAGAGGGCCCTGAGCCTTCAGCTGAGGAGGATGAGACTTCTGGTTTGGATTCGGCTTGGGAGGATAGGGCTAAGCAGTGGAACGACCGCTGGAAAGCCATCATAAGTGAACTCACTGAGCCAGTTGAAGTGGTTCCTTTGATCTTTGTTGAGCCTATTGCTAGCAAGAGGGCTGCGACTACTTTGCGTGGTCTTCAACGCATATACACAAGCATTCGTCTATTGAACTACACAGTGCGTAGGATCCATTCCGTTTCCGGTAGGGAGTTTGCTAATGCGTTGTCGGAGAAGTGGGCTCTTTCTAGGGATATCGCTTTGACGGCCAGCATTCCGTCGGATCCGCGCAGCAATGGTCGAGTTGAAGGGGTAGTAGGCCGATGTAAGGCAGGGATTAGAGGGCTTCTCGTTCAGAGTGGGTTGCCGCATAAGTGTTGGCCTCATCTGGCCAGGCAGTGGGGAGAGCAAAAGCTCAGATGGGCTTTAGGCAAATTGGGTGCAGAAACTCCGAAACGAGACTTGGTTCCTGCAGGTACCTTAGTTACAGTCAAGAAGCGCGAATGGAGCCGTAAAACCCCATGGAGTAGTAAAACTGTGCAAGGTACTGCAGTCGCCCCGTCCATTCGAGTCCCCAATGCCACTGTTATCAGGATTCAGGACGATGACGATGTTCGTTTGTATGTGGCTCCTGTAGTTTACACACATGTGAAAGAACCTGTCAGATTTGTGGGCACCGCTCAGTCCGCAGATCTCCTTGACGACCTTCCCGCACCATCTCGTAGGGTATTTGGAAAAGTTCCAGGTGTTCTTGTTCCTGGGCGTGGCAGCGCGCCACGGGGGGAGTCAGCGTCAGCGAATGCTCCTGATGCAGGGGATGGTGCTCATGATTCAGCGTCCGCGAATGCTCATGATGCTACTGGTGATGGTGTTCATGATGGTGATGGTGGTGCGAAAGGAAGCCGATTGGATGATGTTGAAAGGACCGGAGAAGCTGAGGAAGCTCCCGAAGATGACGGCCACGGGGTTGGTCTTGTTTCAGGGCTTGGATTGTCTAGAGTAGGGGTATTGTCGGGGTCGCATACGTCTCACAATAGTGGGTTGAACGTCGCTTTGAGCGAAGCGGAGTCGGCTGCATTGCTGGCGTTGGAGGTCTGGTCTCCCGAACAAATCGAAAGGTATGCTGCTCATTTACTCTCGCTCGATGGTCCTCCACAGCGTAGAGAAATTGAGAATGTGCTGCAACGCGCTTTGCAGGACTTTAGGGCTAAATCACGGGCAGTTGACTTGAATGCCAAAGCTAGTGGTGCCAAGGGTTGGACTCTTGGGTTCTATGTCTACGGCAATAAGGTTGGTTTGACTTCGCGTACTCGGCAAATGCCGAACGTAGTCAAGCTGTTGAACAAGTATTTAAAGTCGCTCATATCCTCGGAGGATGCTCCGGCCACTTGGGCAGCGTTGAGGGTCACTTTGGACATGCAGGCCAGCCCTCACTGCGATAGGAACATGAAGGGTTCTAGGAATTGGCTGGTTCCCATAAGTCGGTTCGGCCGAGGTCGATTGTGGCTTGCTGAGGACCAAGTTCAGGGTTTCGATGACAATTCTCAGGATGTTGTGGAGTGGAATGGCCAACGTGGACGTTTCCTCTGTGGGGATGAGTGTACAAAAGGGGTTTGGTTTGATTCGAGTAGACCACACGCGGTAGAGCAGGCTGATGGCGGTCGCGTTGTGATAGTTGCGTATACACCTCGACGTCTTTGCAAGGGTCAGCCGCAGGATCTGGCCGAGCTTGAGGAGTTGGGTTTCAGCTTGCCGAAACATGTTGGGTCGTCTCAATCGTTGTCTGCTGTCAGAGCTCAGTTCGGTAGAGGTCCTGAGTACTTTGATATCAGTACGGACTCGGAGGATGATCCAGTTCCGGGGGAGTGGACCGACACAGGAGAGCCGAAGCACTTGGAAGAGCGTGTTGGTCGCATGGTGCAGTTGGAGCGTGAAGAACGTAAGGCGCTTGTTGAAGAGTTGGATCGTGGCTTGACTTGCGTAACGCCTGGTTTGCTTGCGGAGTTTGGTGAAGACTTGACTTTGATGAAGTTGCTTCAAGAGCATGATGCTTGTGAGCGTGAGGTTGAGCTTGGTTGTTCGTCGCTTGCCTTGCATCGCTTGAAGTCGGTTGAGCGTGAGCTTGAAGAGTTGTGGTGTGAAGCAGAGAAAACCGGACTTCCGCAGGTCAGGGCAGTGAGAGTGGACTCCGAGCCTCTTGGTCCGACGACTTCAGCCGTGCCCGAGGATGACGGTCAGTTTCGTGACTTGCGGGATGGCTCAGTCCCGGGGGAGTTGTCGCAGGCGGTGCATCCCAATTTCGGTTTAGACACTCCCGAGCTGGTAGGCAAGGGTGCCCAGCCGACCCCAGGTGCTCTTCTGCAGACTAGGATAGTTCCTCAGGCAGAGGTTTGGCAAAACATTGAGGATTGGCGACAACCTCTCACGGACGAGGTGGTTGCGCTCAAAAATGCTCATCGAGCAGTTTGGGCCATTGGGCCTGAAGAGCTTAAAAGGCTTGAGCAACTGGCGGTTGTTTCGGTGATTCCTGCAAAAGGGGTTTATACTCAAAAGCCAATAACCAATCGGTTGAGGGCTCGTATTGTGGGATGTGGGAATTTCTTGGAGAATGACGCTCCTGTTGAAGACGCGGCTAAGGGCATGTGTCGATCGCAGGAGTTGTATGCAGGTGGGGTTGATGGTGTTAGCGTGCGACTTCAGACTGGTGTTGCTGCGATAAATGGCTGGGGTAACGCAAGCCTTGACATTAAGACGGCCTTCCTTGGAGCGCCGCTTTACCAGAATAATCAAGGACAGGCGTTGCTTACTCCCAGCGACTTGGAATCCGGCAATCTTGACTTCGAACTGTTGGTGAAGAAGTTGCGTGCTGTCCAAGGGGATAAGGTAAAGATCGTAGTGGTTTCCCCCCCTAAAATCCTTGTAAGGCTTGGTCTAATTGAAGAATCTGAAAAATGGCTGGTGGTTAAAGCTCTGTACGGATTGGCGGAGGCACCGCGCAGATGGAGTGCTCATCGTGATCTTCTACTTCGTCAGTTGTGTTGGGAAGATGGTGGACGTCGCTTTTCCCTGGTTCAGTGCGAGGCGGATGCCAATCTTTGGCGAGTGGTCAGTGTGCAGCAGCCAGAGAGCACTCAGGACGTGGATGCATCCTCTCATAAGCCGGTTCCTGGAACTTCCACCCCTAATCCCCAGCAGGAAGATGAGGGTCCCAAACTTCACGGCCTTCTCGGCGTATATGTCGACGACATGCTTATCACCGCTGATGGCGCTACCACAGACAATTTGATCAGAGAATTGCGGGCCATATGGTCCACTTCGGAGCCGGAGGTTGCTGAGGTCGGAAGGCCGATCCGTTTCTGCGGTTTCAACCTTCATCGGTTGACGGGGGGTGGGTATCTTCTTAATCAAGAGGATTATGTTCAGGATTTGCTTCAGAGGTTTTCGGACGTAGAGGGCACGTCGGACGTGCCGTGTCTCAAGGAAGAGGAGCCCGAGCCAGAGTCCCCCGATCCTAGACAGTTGAAAAGAGCACAGGCTCTTACAGGAGCCCTTCAATGGATCACCACCAGATCTAGGCCTGATATCTGTTTCGCCGTGAACAAAACCGCCCAATTGATGTCGAGGTTTCCCTCCTATGCGACTAGGTACGCGGAAAACATCATAAAGTATCTTAGGACCACTCCTAAGTTGGGTTTGGTGTTCAGACCTTTGGATGATCAAACGCGCTTTGGGAAGTGCGAGGAACTGACGGCACCGCGTTCGTCTGGGCTACTTGAGGTCTTTGCTGATGCTTCTTTTGGGCCGAACTCTTCAAAGTCGCAGACTGGGATTATAGCTGTCTTTTGTGGATCCGTCATTGCATGGTCTAGCCACAGACAGTCTACTACGGCCCAGAGCAGCGCTGAAGCTGAGATGTACAGTAGCATGGATGGGGTTCTTATGATCGAAGTTTTGGAAAGTCTTGCCGAGGAAATTTCCACGGCGACGTTGCGAAAGTTGTTATATAGTGACAGTATGGGCTGTGTGAGTCTTTTCAGTGCTCCAGCAGGAGCATGGAGAACTAGACATCTTAGACTGAAGGCGAAATCCGGCCGTGAGAAGCTGGAAAATCAGGCTTTTGAGATGCGTCATCTGGCAGGAAGATTTATGCTTGCTGACATTGCAACAAAATCATTGCAGGGCCCACGGCACCGCGAACTTCTAAATCTTCTGGAAATGAAAGATCCTGAAAGCTTTGCTGCACCCCTGGAGGTTCGTAAGCTGCGTGGTGAAGGCTTGCTTTGTCAGTCAAATTCCTCGTGTAGGCCACATAGAGCCATGGGCGTGAAGATGTTGGTGTCTTCGGTGTTGCTTGCGACAGTGGCGGCTAAGCTTATCATCACCGTTGAAGACAATAGTGATGAAGATCAATTGGCCAAAATCCTGCTGGCAGTGAGCATGTTGCTTGCGACTGTGGCGGGCTACCTGCTGCGAAAGTGGTGTGCTGAGAGGCGTGTTGAAGGGTCCGAGGATCCATCAGAGGTGAGGTCCTTGAGAGTCTCCGCGCTGAGGGAGTCAGAAGATGATCAATGGTCAGTGGTTTCAAACGCTGCTGGCGGTCAAGACGAGCTAGAAGAAGTAGAGTTCCCTAGAGAGTTTCAGAGTAGGACCCTTGGCCCTAACCTCACCCGTAGGCGTACCCTAACACCCACGGCGGAGGTAGGAGGTGGAACTCAAGCGGTGACTGAGCACTCTGGCTTGCGAGAACCGTTAGCTCACGGACACTCTGGCTTGCGAGAACCGTTAGCTCACGGACACTCTGGCTTGCGAGAACCGTTAGCTCCCGAGCACTCTGGCTTGCGAGAACCGTTAGCTCCCGGACACTTTGGCTTGCGAGAACCGTTAGCTCCCGGACACTCTGGCTTGCGAGAACCGCTAGCTCCCGGACACTCTGGCTTGCGAGAACCGCTAGCTCCCGAAGAAAAGAAGAAAGACAAGTGGATTATCGACCGTAAGCGATCGGTACTCATACGCCTTCACAGCTCTTCGAGGCTGTACTTGCTGGATCCGAGGAAGCTGAAGCTTCCAGATGAGTGCCAAGTCTCCCAGCTTTCAGGACGTAGGCGCTCCTTCGTCGAGTATGTGGATGGCTCTGATCCTAAGAGTGAGATCCTCAATGATGACTTTGTCAGCGCTGGATCCAAGAAGCTAGCCAAGAGCTGGGTAGGAAGAACCGAGTTTGAGATCCGCAAAGCGGCGAGCTCCAGTAGCTCCCGCCTCGATGCTTGAATCAAGTTCAAGTATTGGAGAGCTGTAGGTTGAAGATGTAGCTGTGCCCTTATGGAGTCAACGTAGAGTGTTTCCAGTACGGGCATTGATGATCAAGAAGCCTTGAGCCTGGACAACCTGTCCAAAAATTTTCTGCAGCACATCGGTGCTGAAGGCTTTCGAGCCTCTTTTGAGCTGCTTCAAAGAAGCGTGAGAGAAATGAGCATCGCTCATTTGGGGGAGTGCGTGAGCAGAGAGACTCACCATTCCAACGAGGGATTCAATACCGAGGCTTTTTTAGCATCAAGTGAAAAGAGCGCCCAAACCTCCGTGCACTCCGCTCGGATAGGGGTTTAGGGCCTCCTTTAAAGGGATCTACAGGGGTCTCTTAAAAGGGGTGCTTAAAAGGGTCCCTTAAAAAGGCAGCTAGACTCTGTAATTGGCGGGATCTATAGGGGTGGGTTAGGGTTTTGCTTCTTGGAGGATCATGGGAGTTAGTAAGTGATGTTATGCGTATCTCAATTAGGGATATAAGTACTGATAAGTATAGTTGCCCTGAAGAATTATATCCGCAGTTACTAGGTCCCATGATCCTACAAGTAGACCCTATGACCCCCCCTTGTATAAAACCCTGTAACAAACCGTTATAGATCCCTTTTAAGGGGCCTTCGAAGGAACCCTTAAAGTTTCTAAGTCCCGTGATTTTATTTAAGTCCAAATAGAAGGAGGGACCCTTAATAAGGACTCCTGGGTACATATCCTGCTATATTATACACCCATTATATAGCCCGTTATAGGGTAGGGATCCCCATTAAGGGTCCCTCCTTCTGCCGCTTGATTAAGTAGAGAGCGCTGACCTTATTTGCGAGATTTTTGTAGTCTACAGTAGCCTTAGGCTAGCATGTAGCTGTAGCTTGTAGAGAGTTAAGGGGTTTGAGCCAACTGTGCTTAAACTTTACAACCGCAGCCCCTTGAGGCACAAGCGAAGTAGAAAAAGTGAGCCCAATACGCGACCCAACCTCCGCGCATGGTAGCGGAGCTGGTTCGGTAGGCCCCGACGCTCCTAGGGTGCGCGGGCCGAACCGCCACCCATCAGCCGCCACGTCCGAGTGGTGGGGCTGGTGGGACTGGGACTCCGACTGGAGTTCCCAGTGGGACTGGAGGACCTCCCAGCAGGAGGAGGCCTCTTCCAGTCAGGCACCAGGAGGTGCCAAGGGGAGCGGAGCCGCTGAAGCTCCAGCTCGACCGCGCCGCCCTCTCATAGGCGAGCGCACCGAAGCCCCGAACCAAAACCGGGGCAGAACAGCCGAGCCCGAAAAGGGCAAAGGCAAAACCGGCCCGAGTGCGGGCCGCCCCGCCTCGGAGTCGGGGAGCCGAACCCCCCGTCGCGGGGAAAAGGGAGCAGGGAAGCCCACCAAGGGCAAGCCTGCCAAGGGAGCTGCGCAGCCCGCAAAGGGCAAGGCAGCCCAAGAAAAGGGAGCAGAGCAGCCCGCAAAGGGCAAGCCAGCTCCAGCAGGCAAGTCCGGCAAGGGCAAGCCTGCAACCCAAGAGCCTGAGCAAGGTTCTGGGAAAAAGAAGAACCACCGAGGTGGTCGTTCCCAAGCGGCCCGCGCCAACCGCGAGGCCCGCGGCGCCGAAAGGCGCGAAAGAGAGGGTACAGACCCGGTCGTCCTCGTAGAGGGCCCGGGGACTGATATCCCAGAGCCGCGCACTCCGGAGGAAGCTCCTGCAGGTGCCGGCCAGAAGATTCCGAGCCCGAGCTCGGAATCCTCCTTGGACACCGCGCCGGTGCCCAAGGCGCCAGTCTTCACAGAATCCTTGTTTAAGCATTTGGGGTGATAGGTTTTTTGATTTGGGGTGGTAGGTTTTGGCTCAAAACAACTGCAAGGGCAGTGGCAAAGTTGACATTTCACAGTTCGTGGGTTGTGACAAAACGAGCAAACGATGGCCGAATCATGGTCATGTGTGCAATGCTGTCACCAAAAAACACACATGTTTGTTTTGGCAGATTGTTTCTCTTCTCGCGAAATTGCTTACGTTTATCACAGGCCAAAAAATATTTTGAAACACTCGAAGATTATTTCGCCATGATTTGTTTTGCCACCGAATCTTTGGATTTGTCGCACAAACCAACAAAGCTTTCTACAAACATGGTTGACATGTACAATCATGTATATGTTTGATTGGTCGGTCCTAGCATAGCTTAGTATGTTATGGGCTGGAATCATTCTTGAAACACTTTTAAAACGCCTTTGCCCTCCTCTCAAACATAGCCTGACCTCTTGAAAACCCAAAACCCTAAACCCTTCTGATGTCCCCGAAACCCTTAAGAAAACCCTAAACCCTTCTGACGTCCCTGAAACCCTTAAGAACCCGCCCCGTATGCAGACCCCCACATCCTAAATCTCTCGTACTTGAACCCTTGACCCTTCTGATGTACCTAAAAACATCTTCTAACCTTAAGAACCCTTGGTCCACGCCCGAACCCCTATCCTAAACTTCTCGTTCCTGAACCCTATACCCTGAACTGATCAGATGGACCTTATAACCTTCAGAACACCTGCCCTACACCCAAACCTCCACCTCAGTAGTAACCCTTTACCCTGGACTAGATCCAAACCCCTGATCCTAATCTCTCGTTAGTATCTGATGTACTGTATGATGTCTAAACCCTAAAAATCCTAAGACTACCCCAAAGACCCTGAACCTGCAATGCATCTGGGGATGCTGCGCTGTGCAGGCAGGCTGGGGGCAGGGGCAGTAAGAGACTAGGCAGCACTGAAGAAGTGCTGATGAGGCCCCCCAAGATCCCCAGCTCTGAAGAAGAGCTGAAGGTTTGCAGCACTGCAGAAGTGCTGAAAGGCCCAGGGCTTTGACCTTCAAGTCGGGATTAGGTTTGGGGCTGAGGGGTGCAAGGCTTTAGCTTGTAGACAGGATATCAAGCCCTAGGGTTTGGGATGCACTTTGTTTAAGGGGCTTTCAATATAAAGGGGTTGGGGAGGGGCTGCTGAGGCACCAGGACCACTCGGGTCACTTAGCTTGGGAGCTGTTGGGGGCTCAGGGCCTAAGGGTGTAAGGTTTCAGGTTACATATAGACACGGAATTGTTTAGTGTCTTAGGGGATGTGTTTCGGCTCTAATAGTACAGGCTCTAAAAACGAGTCGATTGGGGCTAAACTGGGCAAAGTTAAGAATTGGGGGCCAGGGGTGTACGGTTTCAGATTGTAAAGAAAGCCTTATGGTAAAAAATAATGTTCGGGATTGTGAAATTCGACTTCTAGAGTGTGCTTGGGCTTTGGGGACTTTGGGCCGATCAGACAGTTCAGGTTTGCGGGGTCGTCCTTCCGGCATACTCTGTAACTGTGAGACTCTGGTCCCACTAGCACAACAAGACCAGGCACCACGGCCCATCCTCTATCCCTTAGTTGGGTTCAAAGGTTCAACAGGTAGGAGAGAAAACAACTGACCGACCCTGATGCCTGAATACCTGCACGCAGCTCCCGCCCTGTGCTGGCCGAGCACTGAAGAAGTGCTCATGGCCCCCGAGTGCCAGCACTGAAGAAGTGCTGAAGACCCCCAACCCAGAAAATCACCATCGACCCCTTCCAAGAGCCCTAAAAAGCCTCACAGGAGACTTCTTACCGGAAGCCCTCAGCCCTGAAATCACAAGTTTCCTGGACCAGCAACCCTGAAGCCGACCTCGCCCCCACCTCCATCCCCATCGGATCGGCGATAGCTGCTGTGCTGCTACTGACTGCTCGCCGCGCTGGGGTTTGCAACTTGCCTGTCATCAGACAGCTGATTAACTAGCTAAGCCGTGTGAAGAGGATGTTGAGCTGTCGGGATCAAACCTGAAAGTGCGGGTCCCTCAACCCCAATCACTCCCACTCAATCAAAGAATGTCCCTGATTCTCTTTGAGTTTGGTTCCTGGAGCCCAAAGCTCGACCCAAAGAACTCAAAACCCGTACTGTACTTCAGGTTTCGGTGGCTTTGGGTGAAGACTCCAGCACTACCCTGGGTTTTGGTTAAGGAATACTATTTGGGCATTTTGGGCGTTCAGGGGCCTTGGAGTTTCTCGGTTTCGGTGCTTAAGCTACGGTTTAGGGCTTTTGTTTTGGGCTTTGGAAATTTTGGGGCACAATGAACTAATTGTTCAGGGAGTTCAGGGCTAAGGGTATTGGGATGTTGTGGGATTTGGCCCCTATCTGTTGTCCTAATTTAAGTGAAAAAACACAATTGGTTCCCCGCCCGTAGATTCAAACTAGAACGTCCCAACTTGGGGCCAGGCCCAAATTACATAATTTACATTTGGATCTGTCTGCACTCTGTACCGACAGCCTGTAGCACTTTCGGATTCCTTGATACCACACGCAGCGTGAGAGGCCCCAAGAGCAGGGTTTGAAAGGCTTTGTTGTTCTTGAAGGAAAAATCACACGTAAATCTTCTGTCTGAGACTACGTGACTATGTGCATCAGCACACGATGATGGCTTCTTGGTCTTTCTAGGGGTCCTAGCGCATGTCTTCTCGAATCCCTGTGGTATTCCCAGGAGTTCATTGAGCTAGGATAGGCCACGATCTTTGTGCTTCTGCCATGAATTCTGCCGGCTGGAGTTGGAATAATTCTGCTGGTGGTTCTGGTGGCGGCGGCGGTGGTGCTGGCCGTGATGGCCAAGATAAGAAGAGGTGCCAGGGCAAACCAATGCTGTCGGGCAATTCAGGGATCTAGTGAACCAGTCAGGGTGGACTCAAAAGATGGGGGGATCGATGAACATAGCTCCGACATTTGGGTATGTAGTCTGAACACTGGCTTATCAGCTGAATCCCTGGTTCAAGGTCCCACAGCTCTGGCCACGGCCCGTCGAGAGATGCTCGTGTTGAGAAACGCAAGAATGAACGAGACCGTTTGAATGAGCTGATCGACAGCCAAGCCGCTCATATCAGTCGTCTCGAAGCGGAGATCAGCACGCTGCGTGGCAGTTCGAAGTCTTCCTCCGACGCCGAGTCGTCTTTGAAGAAGGCCATGGAGGACAAGGAGAAGGCCTTCGAAGCCAAGGAGAAGGCCTTCGAAGCCGAGAAGGCGAAGGCCATGGAGGACAAGGAGAAGGCCTTCGAAGCCGAGAAGGCGAAGATGCGGAAGCTTCACTCCAAGGAGATAGAGGACCTGGAGAGGTCAAATCATGTTCAGAATCTGGAGCTGAAGAAGGACCATGCGAATGCGCAGAAGGAGCTGCGCCAGCTTCGCTCCAGGAATGAGGCCGGAGGCTGAAGAAACATCTTAAGGTTGGGTGTAGCGGAGGTTTGGATAGTGGCTAAAGTGGCTTCCCATCAAGGTGCTTGTTCCCTGGGTTTTTTGAATCCCTGCAGACTCTCTTCACCAACAACGAATACTTGGAGAAGAAGTGCAAAGATCACCTTCACACTCTCGATGTTGCCCAAAAGGTTCGCATGGGACTCCAGGACGACAAGGCAGAGTTGCAGAAGCAGCTTAAGGCACTCCAGGACGAGAATGCCGGCTTGAAGGAAAAGCTTCTCAAGGCGGAGAAGGGCCGAGACACGGGCACTGGTAAGCCAGCTGAGCCCAGTACAGGCCCGGGCAAGAGCAAGGGCACGAAGGGCGGAGACAAGGGCACCGGTAAGCCAAGCGAGCCCAGTACAGGCCCGGGCAAGAGCAAGGGCAAGGGCAAGAGCAAGTGATGCCAGTGACTGGTTGGTCTTTCCCTGGGATTTGAAAGAGTCCAAAGATGCTTCTAAGCTCATCTAGCAGCTAGCAGCTTGCATGAATGGAAAGCATGTAGCAACTTGCATTTAGCTGGTGGCACAGGGACTCTGGACAATCCCGTAGCACTCTTGAGCGGGTTGCGTGACGTGAGGATGTGCATTTCTTTCAGACAGAAGCCGGGGCAGCCAGGGAAGTATTGGGTTTCATTAAATTCTTTGGCATACGACAGCAGTAGTTAATGGTCACTGCTTGGTGCATTTTTTCACGCGATTCGTTCCTAAGGAACGGGCTTGCAGTCGTGGCCTGGACCGACGTGAAGAAAGATCAGTCCGCAGTCTTTTTCTAGGTATGAATGAAGATAAACTCAGAATTTCTATAGCAACAGCAGTGGTTCAGTTCAGTAGCAGTTGGTAGGTTGTGGGATCTCAACCGAACATCCTGAGTCGTTTGTGCCACATCGCCAACCTTCAATAAGAAACTTCACGAACCCATCTATGAGGTTCCGGACCCAGGCCCAGACCTGAATGACCCTAACCTCGCCCCAGTAAAGAAACCATGCCCCAAACTAACCAAACCCTAACCCTCGACCCTAAACCGTCTGAACCCTTGGGAACAAATTCGATTGGTCTCTATCCCAGGCAATGCGTGAGGCCAACTTCGCAGACGGCAGCAGGCAACGGGGCTACATGGTTGGGTGTTTGTGACCTTCGGTTTTCTGTAAGACCTTGAAGCAACCCTAAACCCGGTTATCCTGACTGCACCTTTTTCTCCCAGAAGGAGTATGTTGCAAGACCCCCAGCGGGAGATTACACACAAACCATAAAACAAACAAAACCCTGTCTCAACAAAAGATCCACACGCCCAGACGCACACAGACACACATACACCAGCCTATCTTAACTTTGTGCTTGCCTTTATGTCAGTTGATCCAGAGACTACTGCTACTGCTACTGCTACTGCTACTGCTACTGCTACTGCACTGCCACTGCCACTGCCACTGCCACTGCCACTGCCACTGCCACTGCCACTGCCACTGCCACTGCCACTGCCACTGCTACTGCTACTGCTACTGCTACTGCTACTGCCACTGCTACTGCTACTGCTACTGCTCCTGCTGCTGCTGCTGCTACTGCTGCTACTACTATGAGTACTGATGCCGAGCACTGAAAAATGCTCTGTTCTTCGTCCTTGCACTATTGTATAGATAAGGAGCACTGAAGAAGTGCTCACTAGTAGTAGTCCTAGTAGTCGTGGTAGTAGTCGTAGGGGTAGTAGTTTGCCGAAAACCGTAGGAGCAGTGTATGTAGTGTACGGGAGTCATTTCAATACTTTTTCACTGCTTTTCTGGAGTAGTAAGCACTTCTTCAGTGCTCCACATGGGTGCTAGCAGTAGTAGTCATACTGGTAGTGGTAGTAGTAGTAGTAGTAGTAGTAGTAGTAGTAGTAGTAGTAGTAGTAGTAGTAGTAGTAGTAGTAGTAGTAGTAGTAGTAGTAATAGTCGTCGTCGTCGTAGTCGTAGTGGTAGTAGTAGTAGGAGTAGTAGTAGTAGTAGTAGTAGTAGTAGTAGTAGTAGCAGTAGACTCCAACCCCTAAACCATTCACCCAGTGTGAGCGCCGAAACCATTCACCCTAAACCTTGGCCCCCCCTAAACCCGACAGCCCTCTACACTTAGCCCTTGGCCCAAACTAAAACCCTCAAGCCCTCAACACCCAGCCCCCCGTGCAATCCTCATATATGCAGCATGCTTTTTACTGGTGGCAGTGTTTTCAAACCCCTAAACCCCCTAAATTCCTTTAAAATCATAAGACCCCTAAAGTGATGATTTTATGCTTGTGTGAAGCTTCAGAGGTCTGGTGGCTTAGATGGTTCGGGGTTTAAGGCCTTCAGGGGGGCATCCCTTTCAATGACATGACTGGTTTCTTTTAATCCCCATTTGTCAGGCTGGGTGTCCAGGACGCTCAGGGCACCACTCTGAGTGGTGAGCTGGAGGCTGGCAGCTGGAGTCATAGGGAATAGGTTTCAGTACTGAAGAAGTTTTTGACACTATTACGTACCACTATGAGTTCTTTTACTAAGTCTACTACTACTCCGGAGCACTGAAGAAGTGTTCCGCTCTACTACTACTACTACTACTACTACTACTACTACTACTACTACTACTACTACTACTACTACTACTACTACTACTACTACTACGACTACTACTACTACTACTACTACTACTACTACTACGACTACTACTACTACTACTACTACTACTACTACTACTACTACTACTACTACTACTACTAGTACCCTGAAAGGGATCCCTGAAGAGGTTGTTCTTAGTGCCACTTGTACGACTACCTGTGCTCCTACTTAAGGAGCTCTGAAGAAGAGCTCTGAACCACCACGACGACGAGAACGACAATGACTACTACTGCTGCTGCTGCTGCTGCTATTCCTACCACAACTACTACTACTATAAGCCGACAAATTCTATTGACTAGCTCCCCTCCCCCTGCAATCATAATGTAGGCAGTCTGCTCTTTGTTGGTAGTAGTGTCCCTAAACCCCAAAACCACCTAAAGAAAAACAATCACCATAAGACCCCTTTAAACTGAATTCTTTGTGCTTGCGTGGAGTTTCGGACGTCTGGTGGCTTTGATGTTTCGGGTGTGCCTGGAAGTGATGTGGACCTTGCGGACCATATATGGCTGTGTCTGGAAGTGATTTGGACCTTGGTGAACATAGTGTCACAAGGACAGATGCTGTGTTTTTCAGCATACATGAATGTGAGGAACATACGGTCACATGGGAAGACACACTGTGCTAGAGACTGCATCATCAATAGACAGAATGCCAGCACCTTTTGCTCGAGGTCTGTTGCTGGTCCCTTGTGCTGGTTGTACAGCAGACAATGTGTGCTGCATGAGTTTCACATGTGGTCCCGCTTCTGGTTGCTTCACCTGGTTGTGTGCTATCATCCAGTTCCGTTCCCAGAGGATCCCCCGTCCCCCCAGATTTGATCGCCCTTGCCGGGGATTTGAAGGGATTTGGCACTTCCGGATACCCCCCAATCCCCACACATTTGATCCCCTCCCAATCCCCCTCCAGCGGATTTAGCACCCCTTCCAGGGGATCTGGCGCACTTCCGGACCCCCGATCCAGGGGATTTGCACCCCTTCCAGGGGATTTGGCACTTCCGGAACGATTTGGCACGCCTCTGGAACCCGCCAAGGGGATTCCTTGAAATAGAGCACCCCTCCCAGCAGATTGGGCACTTCTGGAACCCCCCACAGTGCACCCCTCCCAGCAGATTGGGCACTTCTGGAACCCCCCATTTCCAGAAGTGCTTTCAGAAGTGCTTTCAGAAGTGCCACCTCCCGGGGGAAATGCGCAGACTTTCCCGAAGTCTGCTTGGAAAGTCGGCCTGTTCGGAAAAGTCTGGTTCACGGACAATGCGAGGGTCAAGTCTGGAAGAGGACATGTCCCCTTGTACCCCCCGAAATGGCCAAGTCTGCCCCTTCCTTGAGACCCGTGCCGTCTGGTGGCTCCGGGGGACAAGTCATGCGACGGGCCGACAAGCCGGGGTCAGTTGAGGCCCTTGGCCTGGGCCAGCAAGTCATGGCCCGTGGCTGCTAAATATAAACAGCAAAAATCTGGCTCAAGCGGCCCGGCAAAAACACTGTTAATCACAATTGTGAGAATTGCATATGGCTAACCAATGTGTTTTCCGTTTGTTTGAGTCAACATGTTTGGCCAGCAGTATGCTGGGTGTCTTGAATGTGGTGTTTTCTGAATAATTGAGTCAACATGTTTGGCCAGTGGTATGCTGGGTGTCTTGGGCGTGGAGAAGTTGGCGATCAGATCTGGATTCTGACGGCTCAAACCTCACGTAGTAAAATACCTGTTGCGGCTCAGACATCTGCCCGTGCGAAAAAAGCCTTAACCTCGAAAACCCCACCCTACAACCTTTCGTTAGTAGTTTATTCTCAGACCAGAAGCTTCCTGAGTTTAAACCTTAAAAAGCCGAGTAAACCCATCATAAATAGGTCTGTGTGTGTGGTGTGTCTGTGTGAAGGTAGGGGTACCGGTCTTTATTTTGTCTTTGGAAGCTGCATCACCATCCCATTTGCCATACACCCTCAGCATCAACCGTGCAGCCCACCCAGTCTTGTGCAGTGCCGACCTTGAAGCTAGAGTTTCGCTAAAGTTATAGGCACGGGTTAGGTTTAACAAGGACCGTACTGCCGTAATTTGCGATAACGGTTTCTTGGCAGAATCCAGACGGTAATTCACAATAGGTCCTTTGATGTGTGTACTTATAGACTATCGCCAGAAGTATCTAGTAGGTTAGGGTACTTTCCTTATCCTCTCGAGGTTCTGTATTAGTCAGACATATGCCCGTTGGAGCCCAAATCCCAAATCCAGGATGCCTAAAATCCCAGCATAGACCTATGATAATCGTGGATTTTTTTCGACCTCACTGTCTTGAAGGAGCTCATCGCAGAGCTCACACTGACTGAGGCGGGATGGGGGGCTTCAGGTCTTCAAGTGGCAAAGAATCATTGTCTCGTAGTTTGTAACTCGAGCATAAAGCCGCTAATGCCTTGAAACAGCTTTCGAGCAAGTTGAGTGTTCACTGGAGCCAGGGGGACATGCTGGTGGCCGGGAGTCTCAGACCATGGGTTGCTCGCGAGATTCAGTTGCCGGAGCATGCAGGCTTCCGATGATTTGAGCAGATTGTGCAAACCTTCCCTCCTCTGCAAGATCCAAGCCTCGAGCCACGGAAGCTCATGCAAGTAACGAGAAAAATACAGCATGGTATCGGTGTATCACGGGATATCCGACTGTTGTGTGTTTGTTCCCATCCAGCAGTATCATCATGGCTGTGTCTCTGCCGGATGCTGATGACGGCCACGACTGTTTGCTTGATTTGCCCGTTCCGGTGGTGCCACTGTGTCCTATGCCTGCACCAGAAGATCTGGCAACTCCTGCAAGAAAGCCTCAGAAGTTGTTAGTGTCTCCTCTGCCGCATCCTTAGCTTGCAGGACCAATTGAATGTTATGTGCTGTCTTTAATTGCTTGCGCTTTGAGCTGCAAATATCCAAAAGCAATACTGTCAGGTCCGGGACCAAGGGTTGCTGTGCCAAAAAATGCACAGAAGCATTTCTGGGATCGGCCACATCAAGGATGCAGCTCGATGACTTGAAGAGACAAATGCAGAAGATGTCTCACGATGAGACGAACTCGAAGATCTTTCAGTTACTGAGCACCCTTGGGAAGGAGCTTAACGCAGTACTACTTATAATCAAGCTGCATACTGCAAAACCGCAAAGCCTGCTATGACTCTGACAGGACAACGCTGGCCGCATGCAGTACGGGCTCTTTGGGCAGAGGCTGTGCACGTCGGCCTTCTGTGAGCTTCTGGAAATCAATGTGAAAAGGGCATTCTGGTCGCACATACCCTCCCCACCCTGACCTCGATTCTGTCCATGCCTTCATAGACTAACCAATAAGATCGCATGTGAGCACTGTGCGAGGTTACTCGTCTTCTGGGCGGATTGGACCTCGGCAAAGTGCCAGAGGACAGGCGGCGGTACAATGGCATGAAAGCGCAGGAGGTGCAAATGTCTTTTTCTGGACACGCTTGGACTTGTGCCGTGCTTCCGTAGCATTGAAAGGGTCGTAGCACTAAGTCCCAGATTGCAGGTTATGTCCGCTCCAACCATGTCTGCAAATTGCTTCATGAACTACGTCTATGAGAACTTTGCAGCGTGGCTGATGTACAGCTTACTGTTGCCCATTAAACCTATCTCTCTTGTAGTTAGGATACGTCAAATCTGAAGGTTGATGGCTGCATGCAAAGGACTAGTCATTGAATCTATCTATATTGTGGTTCGGACACATCAACACTGACTGAAGGTTGACGGGTGCAAAGACCAGTGACTTAGTCAGGTCAGCTATAGGGGAGAATAGTCTTGGGATTGAACCCTCAATGAGGCAGAGACTCTCGCAGACACCAGCATGGAAAATAGTCCCTATGTGGCATCGCTGCTGGAGCTGGAAGGTGCCTTGTATCTATACATGACTCAATCTTACACACCCGTCCTGATAATCACCTTCAGTGTGTAGCTGGTCCTTGCTGCTAAAGACTCAGGTCTTGGGCAGGATGAAGGTCCTGCGGGGCACCACGTTGGCGAGGAAGAGCCAGTTTTCATGGATCAGTTGGTGGCAGAATTTCATGCCCCTTCCTTTGCAATTGCCGATATCCAGGAAGAAGGACACCCTCTCATTACAAAGATGTATGATGATGTGTCTAGGTTATCTAGCATGACAAAGAAATCCTTGTATTCTAGGTGAACTCAATCAATTGCCACTAGGAGAGCCAACCGAGAAGGCCATCAGGTGCAAAAAATATGTGGGATGGACAACTTTCCGAGCACTCTACGAAGAGTACCTCATGTGGTTCGAGACTCTGTCTGGAGCACATATGGCTGGGCCGGACACAGCTGCTGCCAGTGTGAGTACTTTCCGAAAGGTTGTTAAGAGCTGGAGGAAGTACATTGGTTATCGCAAGGAGTCCCAGCATGCAAGGTGGGCTTTTGATGTTGAAGTGCTTTACCGACTTCTTCTCTCACTCCATGCTCTATAGATTCTGAATCTCTCTCTCTCTCTCTCTCCCTATCAGGTGTGCTAGCTGTGCGGAGTTCACCGAACGAATCAAGAAGTGCCAGTTGCAAAGTGAGCGGGACGCGGTTATTGAAGCACACAGGCAGCACCTGAGAATCGTTCGGAACTACAGGGCGGCCCAGACACGGTTTAACCACATGAGTGAAGAAAGCTGCGGGTGTGTGCACTCGTCCACTTGTGTGGATGGGCCCGACTCGATCCTCAAGCTGGACATTGACTACTGCGATCAAGCCAAGTTTAGAATCCCTCGGAACCTCGCGCTCACCAAAGCGACGGAAAACCTATGGCGTCCGCAGTTGCACACTGCCGGCATCCTGATTTGGGGAGATCCCTGTTTGCAAGAATACAGCATGGCAATCACGAGTCCAAGTAAACCCCAAATACCCCAAACTACCCTGAACATCACTACTGTCCAAGGTCGCGGAGTGCTACATCATCTGTGAAGCCGACCTTCCGAAGGGGTCCGCCTCGGAGATCGGCTTGTTGCTTCGGGGCTTGGATGCGGCAGAAGACATTCTGTCAAAGCGTTCTGTTCCCCGGCTTCCGGAACACCTTATCTTGGAGGCCTTGACAAGTATGTTTCCAATGTAGTTGTGTGGTCATGATTGCTTTAATCCCAGCCCTGCACTGCCAGACGGACAACACCTGTCGTGAAGGGAGGAACCAGAATGTGCTGCAGTTCGAAGGGGTATTGGTCGCAAAAAAGAAGCCCCTGAGCTATTGGATTCAGGCATGTAACTGGTTGTGTCGCCTATTTGGTCTTGTTCGTTGCATGTGTGGCCCAGGTTCAAAAGCGTATCCCATCTCTATGGACCCGTCGGACATACCCACGGGCCGCTAGATCAACGCTTCTCCATCGTCACGACTGGACTGGCCGCAGCGAAGGTGTTGGAACACCCTCAGGAACCCCACAGTTGCCACTGAAAGTTTTCGGGTCGGATGCTACTAGTTAGGGATAGAAAATCTCATGTGGAAATACCAGGTGTCAGCTCCTTCATATTTACCGCAGTGATTCAAACAATCCTTTCAAATGCATTGGCTCAATTTTGGCATCACTAAGTTGCGAAGACTCAAAAAGCCAAGCCCATACAGCCGCCTTTGATTCAATGAACCCTTCCTTAAACTTGTCATCACAAAACTGCAAAGATTCAAAACTGTCAAGCCCATGTAGTCCCAAGGGTTCAGGGTTTAGCTTAGGGTTTGGGATTTAGGGTCTAGGAATTAGGGCTTAGGGTCTAGGGTTTAGGGTTAAGTCTCAAAATTGAAGCAGCCCAGATAGTCGTATAGCTCCAACCCCTTTCATACTGACCCTCTAAACCTCCGAACTTCAGAAAGCAGCCCTTCAATCAATGCCAAGCTCTCCGACAGGACTTCGTGGACGTCATCCAGCGCACCGTCACACCTTCAAGAGGAAGGCTGTTGCTGGTGGAGGTAATGTGGGGCACATGGGACATGAAAGTGTATGTGCAGAAGCTGGGAATTCAGATCAGTGGTTTGGTTCCTGGCCCTCGGCACCTTCAAACTCACCACTCATGGCGGGTGGTTAGGAGAGCAGTGCCTTGACTTGTTGTAGTTTCTGTGTGCTGGGCTTGGATCTCTAATGACACGTGCTAGTGTTGTGCCCCTCAGGATCTTCCGACGTACGACAAGCGACAAGAACTGCAATGGTCAGTTGTGGAGCTGGCAAAGGAGGCGTTCATGATTTTATGCAAACCCGCACAGACACACACACACACACACACACACACACACACACAGATGCACTACTACCATAAGTGCCCTGACTATGACTCTTTCACAAGCCCCTTGCCTGTTCCATCAGGAGTATGAGCCATCCCCGGACGACGCTGTCTTGCTGCTGAAGGAATGGGTCAGTTCTTCGCATCTTGCGCAACCCCCTGTGCTTCTTGTTCCTCGAGATCTGCTGTCAAGATTAGACGTGGAGCTAATGCCCTTGTACCGGAACCCTCTGAGCAAAAAGCAGATTGATCAGAATCTCGGCTCAACTAAGGTCTGCAGCCCGAACCCTTGCCCACCCCAACAACAAAACACAACTGCTGCCTGAGGTTTCGGAAGACAGCTATGGCTGTTGCCAAGCCTCCGTGGGACCTGACAAGGGCCCGGGACTACATTCTTGATTGGGTCGACTGGCGCTCAGCCTTTTGTTGGGTACGGGGAGAGAGGACTGCAGGGCTCAGGGCATTTAGAAAATCATGCACTACATGCAGGAGATGTCCAGTGGGGCAGTGTCGTGTTCTGTTTCCCGCTTTCAGACATATGAGCTCAGGAGACAAACGCAGAGCAGAAGGATCCCTACAAGCCAGATCGGCCTAAGTGGTTCTTTGGTGATGCTACTGTGTCACTGCGAGTTCATGATCCAAGCGGGTCCTGGCCCTAAATCCTTCGACACTCCAGTGACTGAGCTTCATGCCCTAGCAATCAAAGAATATGAAAGCCAACCTCAGGTGGGAACAATTTGCACCAGGCCCAGTTCAGGAAGTCATCATCAAAAGCAATCCCAAGCCAAGGGGTCAGGAGCATGCTGACGCTGGTCACAAGAGGAAAGCACAGGGAGCAGTAGCAGCGGCAACAAAAGACAAGAAGCCCCGAGGCACAGACACCGTCAACAGAGGACCTGTCCCACCGACAGCAGATTTGCCTGAAGTTTCACTTCCCTCGGAGGACAGTGGCAATGTGTTGGATGTGCCAGGCCCTGTCCCAGAACACAGGCCTGCTGAGCCGGAGGTGCCCCAAGCTGCAGCTGAGGATGGAGCTCCTGCCGAAGTGTGGGACCCGTCTAGTCGAGCATACATCACAGTGGACACTTTGGGCTGTCCTAAGTGCCGTCACAGCCGCATCTCCGGTTGTGGACAATGCAACGACTTAGGATTCAGACAAAGGCGGTTCGAGAGACTGCGCAAGGCCAACAACAACAAGGACCAGCCAAAAGCCAAGAGCAACTCCAGCAGTCGTGGTCGAGGCCGAGGTCGGGGAAGGGGGCATGCCCCCCGATGAATGAGAGGGACATCATTCAAGGTTTTGATTGGCCACAGTTACTTCTCACAGAAGTCGCTGTTTTCAGTTTCGAAAGCACCTGCTTCAAACTGCTGCAGGAATCGATGCTCAATCTTCTCAGGGGAGCTAGGGGGATATGAGAATGCATACCAGGGAAGCTCAAACTAGTTTTCTAGCCACTATGGTTGCAATTTACATGTGACAGGAATATGTTTCCCCAAATGCCCCTGCCAGTTCCATTTCAATCCGTTCTGTGTTCAGCACACGGCCTCGGGGACTAAGGCCAGCGATTGCCTAATCTGTCGCAAAAAATGAAGGAATGACATTGCAGAGTGGCTTCACACTGTGTATGTTCTGCTTGCCTCCATTCAAACAATCTGGAGGGGTCTCTGGTTATGCTTGCATTCTCCTTGCGTTTACCTTTCCCTTCTGCATGAAAAGAGAGGCACAAAGATACAGAGATAGATAGAGAGAGAGAGAGTGTGTGTGTGTGTGTGTGTGAGTGAGTGAGTGAGTGAGTGAGACTGGAAGGCAACATGGGCGAGCAGTGTAGTCACGCGATTGAAAGGTGTAGGCAAAGAGCACTGATAAGGGACAGACTTTGAGCAAGCAATTCGAACTTGCTGCACAAGTGGATCGAGCAGTCCGCCTTATTCTGCAGCCCATGGGGAGTCATGGCAGGTATCACTCTTCCTGATGATGTGACGTGCGACCTAGAACTGCCTCAGGTGCTCACACCTGATATGTTCGGGGATGGCTCAGACTTGTTTGAGACAAGCTCATCAAAGAAGCAATGCAAGAAAAAGGCCAGAGCTGCATCATCACGAGACAGCAGTGGGGCAGCATCAGCTCCCAAGAAGCCGAAGGCCAAGGCCAAAGCCAAAGATCGCACAGAAGCGGTCGAGGATTATATTTCCAAAGCTACATCATTGCCCGGACAGCCAGGTACTCAGTCAGACACATCCAGATACTTTCTGCAACCCATGCCCAGCACTGTTTTACTAATACTGTCAGCCTGTTGTAATCTCCTCTTGGCCACAAACTGCTTGCTTGCTATCCTCTTTGCATTATGCCATTATGCGGCTCTCTCTCTCTCTCTCTCTCTCTCTCTCTCACTCTCTCTTTGTTTTTATCTCTATTCTGCCCAATCGGCTCTTGCGCTCACTCTCTCTCTCTCTCTCTCTCTCTCTCTCTCTCTCTCTCTCTCTCTCTCTCTCTCTCTCTCTCTCTCTCTCTCTCTCTCTCTCTCTGTCACTCTCTCTCACACAAACATACACACACACTCTCTCTCTCTCTCTCTCTCTCTCTGTCTTTCTGTCTCTGTCTTCGCCCAATCCACAATCCCGTTTTAGATATCTGTCCCTCTCTCTCTCTCTCTCTCTGTTTCTCTGTCTCTGCCTTGTGCTGTCTCTTGTCCCAGGCCCAGCATGCCCTTTGATGACATTGCCAGCCTCGCGGACCAGGCCCGAAGCCAGGCGCCGCCTGATCGCAGATGCCATCTATGGGAAAAATTTTCCCCGCCCAGAGTGGGACCGATGATTCGGCAGCTTGGGGGCCGATCGATAAGGTCGATAGATCTGAAGACGTCTTGGAATTTGGCCGATCCAGAGATTCAGCGGCAATTGCTTCAGGATGTCATCTCCCTTCGACCATATTGTTTGATGCTTAGCCCGCCCTGCACCCACCTATGCAAGATGATGTACTCCAACTGGGGTAAAATGGAACCGGTATCTCGAGAGAAGTCCTTAGAGCAAGCGATTCTTTACATGGACATCGCTGTCTGGTTATGCGAACTACAAGTTCAACTCCAAGCATACTATGTCCTGGAGCACCCGGCACAAGCCCTATCGTGGCAGCGAAGAAATGTGTCTTGAACTTGATTGATATCATGCCGCATTGAAGTCCCAAAGTGCAAATACATGTTCCCGGCCTTGCAACCCCAATCATGTCGAAGCCAAGGTGAAGAGCCTCGAGGGAGAGTTCTCTCGCTTTGATCAGTGCAGGTTTGGCTTAAAGTCAAAGTCGAGTCAGAAGGCTCTTCAGAAGCCTACTCTGTTTCTCAGCAATATGCCAACCATCCGAAGGGCGTTTAACGAGAAAACATGTTTACAAGATCATGAGCACCAAGCGATTTCAGGTTTTGAGGGCGGGATGAACCGCTCGACATGGGCCGGCTTGTATCCAGAGCCATTGTGCGAAGCTGTAGCCCGGGCAGTGCTTGACCAATGGAAGCAAGATCATCCATGATCATGACTGTCCATTTGGAAGCCTAGAAGGAATCAGTGGGAACTATCTTACCATATACACCGGAGTGCATATTTGCTGTTCAAGCCCGGGCTCTTTCACAAATTGACTGACAGACTGACTGCGCTGCTGGGGTGGCTTCAGAGAACAAAGAGTTATTGTGTCCAGCTGAACACAGCTTTCATTTGCTTGACACAGTTCATGTTGCTGTGCATTGCCAGACTATATCACTCGATCTCGACATGGGGAAATCCGACCTCGAGATCGAGCGATTTCGTCCGAAATCTCTCGATATCCCTAGTCGTCCGAAACCTCTCGATATCCCTTTGTCAGACCATATCGCTCGATCTCGACACCGCGAAAACCGACCTCGAGATCGAGAGGTTTCGGCCGAAACCTCTCGATATCCCTGGGTTTTGGAAGGATCGCTCGATCTCGGGGTCAAGGAATCCGATGGATCGTTCGAGCGATTCTTCCAAAACCTAGGGATATCGAGAGGTTTCGGCCGAAATCGCTCGATCTCGAGGTCGGTTTTCCCGGTGTCGAGATCGAGGGAATTGGGTTGATCATCCTTTGATGTGGACCGGTGTTATCAGATTTTCTGCTCTCGAAGCAAACTGGTTAGTAGGTGCAGGCAGGATGAGTGAGGCACCTCAGCAGGGCGCCGATGCTGCCCAACAGGACTCGCAAAGCCTGGCAAATCCAGACCGGGAGGTGGCTCGAAAACACCAATGCTTCCCTAAACCCTAAACTCCTAACCCTAGTTACTAGCGCCTAGCCTACATGGCTTCATTTTGCTGTCCTGATCTGTCAATTCTAGCCGCCTTCTTGACCCTCACCATATACAATTGCTTTGCAAACTATCCAAGGTGGGATCTTCCGTCGCAGATGATTCGGCCATGACAGATGCAGCGGCTATGTCAACTTTGCCAGAGGCAGCCATGAGCCGTGACAAGTTGGTTGCGGATGTCATGGTGCACTTCGAACGTAAAAGGCCCAGTTTGCAGCCGATATCTGGCCGTGCTACTTAAAAAGAGTCAGCTACTCCCAAAGCATACATTGCAAGCTCAACTCGGCCTGCAGCAAGCCACCAAGGCCATGGAGGGCCGCAGCAATTCCTGATGCACCAGTTTCCCAACCAAGAATCACGTAATGACTTTGCGGAGTGGCTACGTGCAGAGATCGAAGAGGACACTGTCCCCCATGTCAAGAATGCAGGTGATCTTCCTGTCGTTGTGCCGGGAGAAGAAGAGTCCGAGACTCCTGCTTACGTCCATCCCTGCATGTTCAGCTTCTCAAAAGATTGCTCGCAGTGCGGGCCTGTGGAGTTACACAAAGCAAGATCCCTCATGGAGCAGTTTGTGGTGGATGGATTTGTGTCATCTTCAGAGCCAATCATGCTGAAGAAGCCCGTGCCTTTGAGGGCATATTGCACCCTAAGTCCTTCATCTGAAGTTCTCGACAAACTCAATAACCAGGGAGAACCGAAAAGACTGCCCCAAAGGAAAACATCATCTATGGGATGCAGCCAATAACAAACCGAAAGAAATTACAGCCTCTAATAAGCCCGAACGCAGCGCCTAAACCCTGAATCACAAGACTTGAGCCCAGAAATCTTGAATCCCGAAACCCTGAACACCAAGCCCAAAATCCTGAAGCCAAAGCCCTTGAACTGTAAATACAGCAACCCCCCAATCAAGGATCACACAAAAGCAGCCACGACTAAACTTGTGAAGGTATTAGGAAGAGCACATTTGTAGGCTGTTGTTCGAGTTACAAGAGTATAGATGATATGTCAGCTGGATGTCTTCTCGGATTGGACACCTACCTTGGTCACATGTCTTATGGCCCACCCAAAGCACAACACAAACCTTACCAAGGCAACCAATGGTCCCATTGGAGACTTCTCGCTGATCTTCATCAAAGGGCGATCTCGCATCGTCTCCTGTTTGGCCATGCTCGCTTTCTTTAAAATGGAGGGGCTTTCTGTTTTGCAGGCGGGTATGTAGGTGTCACCGAATCACGTCTGTTGGTAACAAAATAGTTTATGCACGAACTGGCAGGCATGCTTCCCGTTGGCAAAGAGTCTTCCTCGTATTGCAGTCAAGTGCCTTCAGCTTGGTGATGCACGAGAAGAGCTGCTGCAGCCTTAACATGCTAGAGGATATTGAAAAGGCTTCTACAAGACCATGTGTCCTGTGCTTCTGAAGCACTGGGCTGTGACAGGTTCTACAATCTGAAAGTGTTGTCGAGAAGCTCCATTCGCGAGCCGCCGACACCGATAACCTGGCTCAACGGGTTGTTGAGTCTGAGTCGAAGCGGCGGGTGGGAGAGCGAGGCTGTGATTAAGCAGTGGAATGAGTCTGCTGCCAAATCTGACCGACTAACGGGGGCTAAATTCATGTGCGTTCGAAACATCTTGGACCTCGACTCCGGCATTCGAGCACACATCATTGCGGCTGTGAACAAGCACGGATGGAAAGGACATTAATTAAACTGATGCTACCAGAATGCTTATGCTACATAGTTGTAGACTTCCAGAACACCCTGGCCACAGGATGTCCATACAATGATGATTCACTCTCGAGCAAGAAGCTGCTCCCGGGGCATGCTTTCAAGTCGGCCAAAGTGAACAAGCAGTCAAGCTGGATCAAATATGGTAAAGTGACAGCTGAGAGTGCAGGGTATGTGTTCCAATTCACGAATGCGGTGCACGAAGACACCCCGCTCAAGATACGTCAGAAAGCCTCAAAGGCAATCTTGGAACAACGATCCGAGCATTGTGGCTTGCTCGCAAACTGCCAATGCAAGTAGCAATCACAATCACAAACTTGTTTATGCCAAAATAACCGATGAACTGCATGGCTGAGGTGCACTTGCTGTGGCTTTGCGAGATGAAGTGGCCGCACAGATTCCCAATGTCGAAGACTTTGTGAACAAGAGGCCATTGTGAACCCTTAACCCAGAAACCCTACACCATAAGCCCTAAACCCATGAGTGTCCAAGTCCTAGAACCTGAAACCTAATCCATTTTGTGATCTGAATACCTTGAACGAAACAAAACAGAATTGTGAAGTCCCCAAATAGGACTCCCAAGGGCACTCGAGCCAGAACCCCCAAGCCGGCCTTGGGTCGAGGTGGCTGGGTCGCCTGGCCAAGGGCGATGTGGGCCTAGAAGTGGAACTGGGCACGGCAGTGGGAGCAAAGGACCCTTCTTATGGACCCAGAAATTGCTCTAGTCTCTAGACTGCACAATTCAATAGATTGGAGTTTAGATTGTGCTTTGCGGTACAGTGACATAGAACAGAAACTACCATCTTCATTGCCAATGAGGTTTGAAGCAGCTCTTGGATGAGTTCACAGGCAGCAAGCCCTCCGAGTCCAAATCCGCAGCCTCCTTCAACCTCGATCACGCTCAGCAGGCCGTGGACGAGAAAACCTTTGCTTTACTCATGCAGGAGATGGAGTTCGATATGCAGGCCTTCGCTGTGTATCTGGCCAATTCACAGTCACATGCATCGGCTGTTGAACACCAGAAAAACATGTGGGGCAAGAAGCTTTTGGACGAATCAAGAGCCGCCGCCGATGCATATCTAGATCATCACGTGACCTGCCTGATATTCTAGGAACTTGCACAGGGCACAACATGAGACATACCAGTTTATACGTTCTTGTCTTGAGCTTGCGTAGCTGGGCCCAGGTGACAGCCTTCGTTTGGGACTCAAACCCCGGTGGAGCCGGGCACGATCCTGGAATGCTGGGAATCACAGCTTACAAGGAGGACCAGGGGAGTCGCGAGAAGACCCGTCATCTTCAGGGCACTGTGCTTCTGCTGCATTAGGGTTAGTAGAGGTGCCACTTGCTGCCAGCTTGTGTGTCAGCACAGAAAGAAAACCAGCCCAAACCACAAACTCACCCGACATCCCCAACAGTGTCTATGTCAGGTGCAAGTGGCACTGGTGAACTACATCGCGCCGGCCCTCATAAAAGCTGAGCATCAGGCTGCAATGCTCAAGGTCATGCAGCACTCCCTGGCAGACCTGCAGAATGTGGCCGTGTTCCTATCCCCGTTGTTTTCCTACAAAAAGAATGGGAGGTACAATGAGGAGAAGGCGGTGCTCCAGCGTGTGTCCATGACCGGCGCTCAAATGGACCGGGGATTCAGCTTGATCTTCAATGACAAGCTTGACCTGCCCTTAATAAACCCGAAGCCAAGTGCTGCACATAACCTGCAAAGTGGACGAGAGTTGATTCGACTTTACTAAGGACGAACGTGATGATAGGCCATTGGTATACCCCGGGCATCTCCTTATGTCCCCGTCCACGGACGTTCAGACCAATGGAAATGTCTTGTGGAAGAAGTCCTCCCTGTTCCGCCGTTCCCGCACGAATGAAGCAAGCCAGGTTTCTGGGAAAGACATGATCATGATGGAGAATGTGGGCGAGTCAGTGTTACCCGGCTCAACTTCTGTGGAAATGGCCACCACAGTGAAAGGTGCAATGAAGTGGGCACAGATCGGGCACGATGCCGCCCTGAAGCTTCTCCAATCCCTCTTGGTGTCTTGGTTTGTTGAAGTGGGAGTTATGACTGCCCCTACAACTGATTTTCGTGTGTCTTACTGCTCCAGCAAGGATGGGCTCGACTTCCCAGCCAAAATGGGTCTCGACTTGCTTGACCTCAACCCTCTTGTGGGCAATTTCCTGTCGGTGCCTAGACTAAAGAGATAAGGTTTAGGGTTTAGGGTGTAGGGTTTAGGGTTTGGGTGGTGGTCCAAAGTGCACTGAGGCTTATGTGGACATTCAACAGGGATCCAATGTCTCGCTCCATTATGTGTGCTTCCTGACGGATGACGAGCAGCATGAATGGATGATGACATACTACAGAGATGTCCTTGCTGACAAGTTCCGTGAGGGCAAGCTCAAGGTTCCGGGACATTCCAAGTACAGCCCTAAGATATTCTCCAAAATAGGACATGCCAGTCTTCTAATTGGGCATATATAAGGTCCGCCTCCCAGCCGCCAGCCGAGCACATCGTGGCCGCCCCACAGGCGCCGACCCTGAAAAGGCTGACTATTGTCAAGGACTGCAGTTGAAAGCTTCGAGAGGATTTACGGTTTAGGGTGGTTCCAGCCCAAGTCGTCCTACCCATATGTAAGCTTTCTGCACCCTAAAAGCTTGCTACTTACAATTCCTGAAGTCTAGATAAAGCCTTGGCCTTAACCCGACACCTTAAGCCTTAAGCCATAAAACCCTAAACTCCAAACCCTTAGCGCAGGATTCCAACGGGGTCCCCAAGACCTTGACCGTGCCAGAGCCACTGGTGAAACAGTGGTACCACAACCAATTCCACGGGAGTGCATTCCGAAAGGTCATGGATTCGATTGTTGAGAAATTCGGCGCGGCTGAAATCTCCGAATCCCTTGAGAAAAAGAGAGCTATGTTTGGAGGACCACAGCCATCAGCAAAGCGCACGAAAGTGGACTTGCAAGCAGTGGACCTCGACAAAGTGACCGGAACAGAAGTCGCAAAGGCCAGACGGCATCAACATGCATGAGACACAAGCCCAGTGCTTCCTTCGAAAACCTTAATTTATTCACCCCGAATACCAAACCCACAAACCCTTAGAGAATCCACAAAGCCCGACCCCCACTGCCTGCAGATGAACTTGCCGAACTTCAAGGTCGCTGCTGGCATGTCACCACCGGCCCTGAGCTTCCGGAGTGACCAGAAGATCTTCTTGATGAACAACAATCCCGAGGGTAAGAAGGCTACTTTGAGTCGTCAAAGTTGAACCATAATCCGCTTGAGCCTGCACTTACTACCTGAACACTGAGACTGTTAATGACTGAGACCTATCACCTGTCAGACAATACAACCCCGACCCCAAGCCCTAAGCCTCACAACTTGGTCAGCACCCATTAAGCCCTTTTGCGAGGTGACATTTCCTGAGGGCAGTGTGCTTGTGGGCTTTGGCAAGGGCAAGTGGGCACAGTTGAAGAAAGACGAGGAGCTCAACAAGGCTTCGGACCTGATGTTCACTATCACGGCCATGGACCAGAAGGTTCTGCACGAGAACCAGCTTGTCACAGTCAAGGATGCATTGGCTGGCAAAGCAGAACCCAGGGTCCAGTATCACAAGCTGGAGGACAAGCCAGGTAAGCCTGGTGAAAAGATTGTCAAGCAGGACCCTGCGATGGCACAATGTTCTCTAACCTTGCACTTTGGGGCTTTGGTTGCTGTGTCTACGTTTCTGATTTTTGACTACTTGGGATCTTTTGAAATATCCTAGATTTGATTGAATTTCCGATTGTGGCAGCGCCATTGCAAGCCTGGGAGTATGGGCCTAGGATTAAGGGAACGTCTTCGGGGGTTTATAGTTTATCTACTCAGACGAGGAGCACAGCGTGGTGTTCAAACCCGAGAAAAATCAGCTGAACAGCACCGAGAAGGTAACACCAGTTCTTGGGGCACTTTACGCAGAACCCGAATCGTGGAACACATCATTGACATCGGCTGTGTGGGTCGTGGTTCACTCGATCAATGGCTTGGGACCCGTGCGTCCTGTCATCATCATCCCCGCAACCTTCGAGCTGGATGGAATGAAAGCCGTTGAGTTGAAGAAGGCGTAGAGCCCTTCTGTTCGGAGCCGTGAGGGGAGCCTGCGCCACGTCCTGTGTGTGATGATTAAGTTCAATGATATAGCTTGTCAGCCTAGCCATAGTCATAAAGATTTGCGATACAGCAGGTGCATTTTGAGGCAACCCTTTGGCCCATCTACAGTCACTGCCCCCGGCCGCCTTGGAAAAAACAAACCCTCAACCTTGATCAGCTGCGACCGCGCAATCCCTGATTAGCTACAACTTTGCACTCTGACCCCTGAAGACTGAGAATACCCATATCCTCCTGCCAAGTGGACCCTTTTGGATAGTCAAAGCTTTTATGGCTAAGGAGTGCAGTTGGGGTGGTAGTTCCTGAGACCTTCCGTGTCAGATCTATGTGCCATGCAGCCCATAATCTGTCGGTACTTAAAGGATCATGGGACTTAGTAACTAGGGTTATAATTAGGATAACTATACTTATAACCCCAATTAAGGTACCTATAACCTTACTTACTAAGTCCCGTGATCCTCCAAGTAAAACTGAAGCTGACATTAAACTCAATCTTCCACTCTAGCCACATCCCCAAACTTTTCAAAGGTTCAGTGAAGCCCGGAAGCTGCCTGAACCAAGACAGTTGGGAATCTTCAATCCTGGGAACCTAAGGAGAAAGGAACGATGACAAAAGCCCTCAATCCCAAGCCTCCCTCGACCCTAAGCCCTAAGCGGCCTGAGGCCACATCAGCAACCAGCCGGCGATGGGCGAAGGGGCCACAAAGGGGATTCAGGCTTTGTGGAGTACCGCCTCTTAAGGAGTTTAAGACTCGGGCTTTGGATGTAGGGCCGAATCCTTAAAATCATAGGGCTGCGGGTTGCATTGTGGTCTTAGGGGAGAATTAAAAGCAGGGCCGTAGCGTTACACGTTGATCGGAATGTGTTGGTGAAGCAATATGTTTTAAGGGTGTTTGGTGTTCGATGTTTCGTGAAGGGTTTTATGGTTGTATTGGGTTTGTTTTTAAGGGAGCTAATAGTGATTTCGGAGTTGAGTGCTTATTGGTGAGGGCTTAGGGTTTAAGGGCACTAGTGAGACTAGGTTTACAGGTAGCTGACATTATCATGCACTGGAGTATGCTATAACATACTATAAAATACTATAATATACGACAACATATACTGTAATCTGCTACAATATACGACTGTACACTCTTAAGAGAGTGACCCTAGGTATCTGGAATGTGATCCGAAAGGGTTTGCAGGTTCGGAGATTTTCAACTGGCCTCTAGCAATCAATCCTCAATGTGACATTTCTAAACTACAGTAAAAAACCTACACCCTGCACCCCCCAACCCTTAAAAATCACCACCAAAACTATGCAGGCATGCACACAGACACAAACAAACTCCGCCAACAAAGCTCGTGACTTTCTCGGCTGGGCTGCGTGACTCGTGATGTTCAGGAGAACAGCCACCCGTGACATTCAGAGCATGAGCTTACATTGGCTGAGTTGGCAAATTTCATGCCGTGTCATTGAACTTGGTGCCACATTTCGGGCAGAAATTCCAATCAGGGTCCCGTTGCCTGCCACATTTCGTACAATAACTTTCAGCACTTCCTTCCTGTGGTGAAACTTTCGGGGAAACAGCTGCTACCACCCTGGCCAAGCCCTTAGAAACAGCTTCCTGCTGTTTTTCTTGACTAGGCTTGTAATAGTGACGCAACAACACCTCCTCCGTGGTGCCAGTCAACTGACTTATCACTGCCAGTGACACGTTCTGCTCACACAGTTCTGTAACAAGGGTTTTCTTCATACTGTGTGTGCCCAAGCGATCCAAATCAACGCCGTCAAATGAGTGGCTGGATTGCTGGCTATGTGCCTGTGCTCGCTCACGCTGAATAATGCCAGCTGCTTCACGGATTGCATTGTAGTATGCTTTCTCACTAATGGCTTTGTCCCAGTTTCGTCGGTCCAACCCTCCGCAAACTCGCCCAGGAAACAGGAGCATATGCTCATTGTTCAGGAACGCACGGTGCAGGTTCTGGCCCGGGTGTGGCCATGAGCTCTTGTCGTCACGGCCCTTCAAGGGCTCTAGAACCCAATGCCATAGCAGTGCCGCAAATCCTTCTGAGAGATAATTTTCTCTCACCGTTGTTTTGTCATTGCAGTCTGGAATGGCCACGCCTGGAGGATTCCCGGTCTCTGGGTTCAAATTCCGAAACCACTCTGTAGAGGCTTGCCTGGCTGCATCAGCTCTGTCTCCCAGGAACAGTTGTAACAAGCACAATGCACCCGCCCATGGACAATTAACCTGCTGCACAAGAGTGCGGAAAAGGATTCCAACCTGCATTGCCGTGAGAGGCACCCTGCCTTTCGCATTGCGTTTTGCCCGACTGCTCGTCTTCTCAGTCTGTGCTCCTTGCTGTAGCTTGCAGCTGTGCAAATGCGACTTGGAGCAGAACCTGACGGTCTGCACGTGCTTCCTCAAGGGTCGGCACTGCTGAAGGTTGACATTCTTGATGCTGAGCACATGCGAAGAGTTTTTGCAATCAATGTCCAGCTTTGTGCATTTACGATAGCCACACTGAATGCTCGGACTCTTCCTTTCAGCCTTCTTGCACGTCCTCTTGCACACCCTCGCATTGCTGGGGTGGCATGTCTTGGCCATCCCGGGGACCAGAAGACAGAAACAGGCTTGGGCGTGGGCGGCTGTGTGGTGAAACAGTGAAACAGGCTTGAACCAGACTTCGGAAGGTGAAACAGTGGAAGGTGAAACAGTGAAACAGGCTCTTCCAGACTTGACCCTCGCATTGTCCGTGAACCAGACTTTTCCGAACAGGCCGACTTTCCAAGCAGACTTCGGGAAAGTCTGCGCATTTCCCCCGGGAGGTGGCACTTCTGAAAGCACTTCTGAAAGCACTTCTGGAAATGGGGGGTTCCAGAAGTGCCCAATCTGCTGGGAGGGGTGCACTGTGGGGGGTTCCAGAAGTGCCGGGGGTTCCAGAAGTGCCCAATCTGCTGGGAGGGGTGCACTGTGCCCAATCTGCTGGGAGTGCCCAATCTGCTGGGAGGGGTGCACTGATTCGCAAAATCCGCTGGGAGGGGCAAATCCCCTGGGAGGGGAGCAAAGATTCCAGGTCCGGAACTGGCAAATGCCTGCTCAGGTTGGAGGGGAACAGAACAGACAGGGGGAATGGCGACAGCACGCAAACGGATCTGCTGTACAGCTGTACAACGTGCACAAGGAACCCGCAACACAACTCAAGCAACAGGTGCTGGCATTCTGTGTAATTGATGCTGCATTCTCAAGCACCGTGTGTCTTCCCTTGTGACCATATGTCCCCCTCAATGATGTATGCTCAAAAACACAGCATCTGTCCTTGTGACCTGATGTTCCCCAGGGTCCAAATCACTTCCAGATACAACCATATATGGTCCCCAAAGCCCACATCACTTCCAGGCGCACCCGAAACATCTAAGCCACCAGACGTCCGAAGCTCCACACATGGACAACAAATCCAGTTTAGGGGTCTTACGGTTTTAAGTTCTTTTAGGGGGTTTGGGGGCTGAAGGACACTACTGCATACATCAAGATTGCAGGGGGGAAAGGAGCTAAAGTTGAGAGCGCCTTTGGGGTTTCTAGTAGTAGTAGTAGTAGTAGTAGTAGTAGTAGTAGTAGTAGTAGTCGTCGTAGTAGTAGTAGTAGTAGTAGTAGCAGTAGCAGCAGCAGTAGTAGTAGTAGTAGTAGTAGTAGTAGTAGTAGTAGTAAAATTAAAGAGCTCTTCTTCAGAGCTCTTTTAGTAGGAGTAGGTAGTCGTACAAGTATTACTAAGAACAACCTCTTGAGTGATCCCTTTCAGTAGTTGTAGTAGTAGTAGAAGTAGTAGAGGAGAACACTTCTTCAGTGCTCCGTATGTCTGTGGTACGAGTACTAGTAGACTTAGCAAAAGAAGTCGTAGCGGTAGGTAATAGTGTAGAAAACTAATTACTTCAGCTCTCAAACCTATTCCCTGGAACTCCAGCTGCCAGCCTCCAGCTCACCCCTCAGAGTGGTGCCGGTCGCCTCATGGACACTGTCATTGAAAGGGATGCCCCCCTGAAGGCCTTAAACCCCGAACCATCATCGCACCGGGCTGAAATCGCGGGTTTAGGGGTCTTGCGGTTTTAAAGGAATTTAAGGGGTTTAAGGGTTTGAAGACACGACCACAAGTAAAGAGCATACTTACTGCATACGCGAGGGTCGCATATGGGAGTTTCCGAAAGTTAAGGGTACTGTGCATTTTAGGGTCCTTATATGGTAGAAGCCCAGAAGTTGGAAACCCAAAAGCCTCAATCCTTCAGATTAATGTATAGGGCATCCCAGCACTATTTGGCCTTAAATCGGTTTCCAACTTTATGGAGTTTGCTGTAATAAGTAGGGTACCATATTAGGGTCCCCTATTTTCGGAAACTCCACCAAGCGTCCACCTACTCCCAGAAGTTTCCTGACATCAGGACCGAATTTTCCGAACGTCCAATAACAGCATGAAGCTTCGCAGCAGCGGATGTGCTATGTCTTGCAGACTCGCTTCCTCTCTTGTGAAGCAGACAGCTCTAAATCTAAACCTCTCAACTCCTCAGCCTAAAGTCTAATAAGCCCTAAACCCGAACCTAGAAGCCCAAAGCCCAAACCACAACACCTCTCAAACTCAAAAAAATGACACAAACCTAAACCCTAAACTGCAAAAGCCACAAACCTGAACACCTCTTTTCGCTCTCAGCCCCCAAACCCCCAAACCCTATAAACCCTACGCCCTACACACTCTATGAACCCCTCTTCCCCCTCTTTCCCTCTATAATCCCTAAACCTTAAACCCTTAGCCTTAAACCCGCCTAAACCCCGCTTTCCCTCTCAGCTTCTGGCTACCGTGGCCATTTCCTTGCCAGGCTCATCGAAGGCAGCGGCCTCCAGAAGTTTCAGCATTGCAAGCAAGGCAGATCCCTTGAAAGACGCAGGGTGTAGGGTTTTGGTTTAGGGCTTGGGTTTGGGTTTAGAGTTTAGGGTTTAGGATTTAGGGTTTAGGAGTTTAGGGTTTAGGGTATGGAGTTTCCTGGTTGGTTTGGGAAGTTTCAGGGCTTATGCCTATGTGTGCCAGCATTGGCGGGTCATCACCACCCCACCCCCGGGGAAGCGACGAAGTTCCGGGTTTACCCGTGGAACAGAAGTAAAGGTTTCAAAGGGGGGAAGGCACGCATATCGAGTTTAGGACAGACTTAGAGCTTGGAGTTTTGAGGTTTAGGGATGGGGTAGTCGGATAATATAGTGAACCCCCGAAAGGTGGAACATGACATTAGTGCGATAGCTTGCCTTCAGGGCATAAGGACAAGGATGTTCCAACTTTCTGGTTTTTTCTTTTGATGTAGGTCCAGGTGTGTGGCTGAGGAATTAGGGGAAGGGTTTAAGGCCACAGCCCGCAAGGCATGTGTAGAATAGCCAAAAAGCCCCCAAAACCATGGATCATTATCCCCGATGTTCTTTTGTGGGCAGGAAGAGGAGACACCCAGCTCCTGGTACCGGACCGTTTCTTGAAGTTCACGTCCATCCAGGCGGTCGAGCAGGGCTGAAGCTGTGCTTGGAGGGTCGGGGGACTAAGTAACGGGTTAAGTTATTCTATAGACTTACAATGACAAGTGCCATAACCCCAATTCGGATCCCTTTTGGGGTACTTATAAGTCTACTTACTAAGTCTCCCGACCCTCCAAGTGTAGAAGGCTCCAGAAGGTTCGGAAGTTCGGAGGTTTAGGGTTCAGGGCTTAGGGACGCCCAGTCCATGTACCCTAAGCCCTAAACTTCTTGTTCGTGCTATATTCTTACTTGTTAAGTGTTTGTGCGTTCTTGTATATGCATATGTAAGTGTGTATTATATATATATATGTTTTATTTTATACACGGAATAATTCTTGTTCAAGTGGGCATCGCCGGGCATGTTAGGCGTTTAGCTTTCGGCTTTTGCCGTGGTTTCCGGGCTTTCGGGTTTGGGGTTTGGAGTTTAAGAGGGGTTCGAGGTATTGGGGTTAGGGTTGATGCTGGCCTCCTTTTTCATGAAACCTATAGAACTGCACCCAGACTCCCAGTCCCTTGCCCGAGCGCGCCTGCTGGGCCCATCGTGCTGCGACGGGGTCGATCCATCCGTTCACCTCGCAAAGGTCGATGCCTCTTCTATCAACGGCTCGGGCCGCTTGTTTGTTGAATGCTTGTAACCCTACTCTAAACCCTAAACCGTTGTTACTGCACACTCGAAGACAGATCGGAACTCACCACACCCTTCCTCGGTCGCCCCTAAACTCAAATGACCACATATCTGCACTCGAAGGCCCAGGAAGCGCAACACGAAGCAACCTCGAGGAGTTTACATGCTTGATATATATACATATATATATATATATATATGTAAAATATATATATATATATATATATATATATATATATATATGTATATATATATATATATATATATGCATATCTCTTTCTCTCTCTCTCTCTCTCTCTCTCGCTGTCTTTCTCTCTCCCTCTCCGTCCGTCTGTCTGTCTATCTGTCTGGCTGTCTGTTTGCTTGTCAGCCTGCCTGCCTTCCAGGTACTCAAACAGTGGTGTTCGTAAAGACTATATGTACTCTGAATTGTTGACTGGTTTTCGACACCCTAAACTCGAAAATAAACCTAATTACTATTTGGGTCTTCGGACATTTCGTGGCCGATACTGACTCGGTACCAAGGCAGCCCTCAAAACCCTCACAGTCAATCTCCGAACTCTCAAACTGTAACCTCAATTCCCGCTCCATAAACAGATACCCTGAAAACAAAACCCTCTGCAAGCATTCCTTACTTAGTGGCTCTCCGAGATGCTGAAACGAGAATGAGGTCACTCTCCTCTACCCGATGAAGTCCTACACCAAGCATCCTAACCCTAAACCCCTATAAACCCTAAACCCCTAAACCCTAAATCTTGAACCCTAGGCCCTAAACCCCAATCCTAAACCCTAAGCCCGACGCCTTTCAACCCGAACGGCCAAATTAAAATCGGAGACCCATCCGAAACCCTAAACCCTAAACTCTTCAACCGCTAAACCCTAAACCCTAAACCCTTAAACCCCTAAACCCTAAACCCCTAAACCCTAAAACCCCCAATCCCCTAAACCCCGAAATCCCTTAACCTTAAAGCCCAACCCTCCTGAACCGAAAGGCCTCGCTGCCAGCCGTCCGTTGTCTGAGGGTGGATGATCTGCTGAGATAGCCGCCTGCCCAGAGCTTCCAAAACTCCGTAATTAAGGAATATTCCTTAAATCACATTAGGGGTCCTACTATGATTTAAGGTATATTCCTTAATTAAGGGGTTTTGGAGTCTCTGGGTGGCCGATTGTGACATCGC
Organism: Symbiodinium sp. CCMP2592; assembly: GCA_905221615.1. NCBI lineage: Eukaryota > Dinophyceae > Suessiales > Symbiodiniaceae > Symbiodinium > Symbiodinium sp. CCMP2592. Next base: position 313,538 of record CAJNDT010002546.1, read on the forward strand.
CCAGAGGCCCCAAAGTAGTTCCTTTTGCTCCTGGGAATACCACGAAAATTCGAGAAGATATGCACTGGTCCCTATCGTATCTCAGTGAACTCCTGGGAATACCACGAAAATTCGAGAAGACATGCACTAGTCACCAGCATGGCCGATATCAAGAGGAAACAAGAGCCTGGACCCTGGAACTATCAAGAACCCATCATCGTGTGCTTCAGGTGTTGTGCACATAGCCACACAGTGTTCACAACCCTGCTCTTGGGGCCTCTCATGCTGCGGTTGTGGTGTTGCTACAGGCTGTCGGTGCAGAGTTTACAGATCCAGATGTAACTTATGCAATTTGGGCCTGGCCCCAAGTTGGGACGTTCTAGTGTGATTCTACAGGCTGGGGACCAATTGTGCCTCTTCAATTGAATGAGGGCAACAGATGCGGGCCGGGAGGTTAAATCTCTAAACACCCAATACCCTTAGCCCTGAACTCCCTGAACAAGTAGTTCATGTGCCCCCAAACTTTCCAAAGCCCAAAACGAAAGCCTTACACCGTATTATTAAGCGCCGACACCCAGGAACTCCAAAGCCCCTGAACGCCCAAATAGTATTCCTTAACCAAAAACCCAGGGTATGAAGTACAGTACGGGTTTTGAGTTCTTTGGGTCGAGCTTTGGGCTCCAGGAAGCAAACTCAAAGAGAATCAGGGACATTCCTTGATGGGAGTGATTGGGCCTTGACAGCTCAACATCCCCTTCACACGGCTTAGCTAGTTAATCAGCTGTCTGATGACAGGCGAGTTGCGAACCTCAGCGCGGTGAGCAGTCAGCAGCAGCGGCACAGCAGCTATTAGCCTGCCGATCGGGAGGCTTCCGGTTTGCTGGGGGCCTTCAGCACTTCTTCAGTGCTGGCAGGCACCTGGAAAGGCCATGAGCACTTCTTCAGTGCTCGGTGTTGGCTTTGGGTTTAGGGGCTAGTTAGGGCTTTTAGGTTGAGGGGTTAAGGTCTAGGGTTTAGCGGTCAGTTAGGATTTTAGGTTGAGGGTTTAAAGTTCAGGTTTTGGCTGAAAGCTCCTCCGTTGTGCAACAGTGTCTCATAAATAAGTTGGGCGGATCTGTGCCCTGTGTAGATTTTTCAACACAATGTGGTTGTCACAAGTGTTGGACTGGGAATGATAATGGTGAGCTGTGAGAGTCTTCAACCCTAAACCCGAGACTCTGAGCCCTATGTCACTCTAGAAGTCGAAGTTCGCAATCCATAACAATATTAGTTACCATGCTGTCTTCACAATCTGAAACCGCACACCCCTAACTCCTGACTTTTCCTATGTAACTTAGCCTAATCGACTCGTTTTTAGAGCCTGCACCCCGGGACCCGAAACACATCGTAAGCCACTAAACAATCCCGTGTCTATATAATATGTAACCTGAGACCTTACACCCTTAGGCCCCGAACCCCCGATAGCCCCCAACCTAAGTGACCCCAGTGGCCCTAGTGCCTCAGCAGCCCCAGCCTTCAGCACATCCAAACAGTCTAAGCATTGTTTTGCCCCAATGCCCTGACCACCCCCACTCACCTTCAACCAAGCAGGCTCTAAGTCCTGAGGCCCCCTCCCCAACCCCTTTATATTCAAAGCCCCTACGCCTCTAAACAAAGTGCATCCCAAAGCTTTGAAACCCTAAGGCTTCTTATGCTGTCTACAAGCTAAACCTTATACCCTAAGCCCCAAACCTAATCCCGGGCATTTCAGCTCTTCTGCAGAGCTGGGAGTCTTGGGGGGCCTCATCAGCACTTGTTCAGTGCTGCCTACTCCCTTACTGCCCTTCCCCCAGCCTGCACGGCGAGCAGCAGCCACAGATGCACCGCAGGTTCAGGGTTTTTGGGGTAGTCTCAGCAATTTTAGGGTTTTAAGATCATAAAGTACATCAGATCCAGGGTTACTAACGAGATCAGGATCAGGGGTTTGGATCTAGTCCAGGGTATAAAGGGTTACTACCGAGAGCTGGGGTTTGGGTGTAGGGTTTCAGGTGTTCTTTTAAGATTAGAAGGTACATATAGGGTTCAGGAACGAGAGGTTTATAATACGGACCGGGGTTTGGGCGTGGGCCAGGGGTTCTCAAAGTTTACAAGATGTTTTCAACTCAATCACAATGGTCAAAGGTTCAAGAACGAGAGATTTAGGATGCGGGGGCCTGGTTACGGGGCAGGGATTCTAAAGGGTTTAGGGACGTCAGAAGGGTTTAGGGTTTTGGGTTTTCAAGAGGTCAGCCTATGTTTGGGTGGAGGGCAAGGGCTGTTTAATGTGTCAACCCAATGAGTAAACTAATGCATACATGTCAACCATGTTTGTAGAAAGCTTTGTTGGTTTGTGCGACAAATCCAAAGATTCGGTGGCAAAACAAATCATGGCGAAATAATCTTCGAGTGTTTCAAAATATTTTTTGGCCTGTGATAAACGTAAGCAATTTCTCGAGAAGAGAACCAATCTGCCAAAACAAACATGTGTGTTTTTTGGTGACAGCATTGCACACATGACCATGATTCGGCCATCGTTTGCTCGTTTTGTCACAACCCACGAACTGTGCAATGTCAACTTTGCCACTGCCCTTGCAGTTGTTTTGAGCCAAAACCTACCACCCCAAATCAAAAAACCTATCACCCCAAATGCTTAAACAAGGATTACAGGCCCTGCGCCTGGTGAGGACACTCCAGACTTCGGGGGAAGCAACTCCGAAGGAGAGCGGGAAGCCCCGCCCGCTGCTGCTGCAGCTTCTTCCTCAGCGGGGTCACCCCTGCCAAGAAAGAAGAGCCGGCAGAGCGGGTTGCCCCGCCTGCCTCCGCAGAGGCGGCCGCAGAGCCAGCCGAGGAGGCAAAGCCTAAGGCCGAACCGGAGGCCGAGGCAAAAGAAGAGAGCTCTGGAAGCCCCAGCTCCGAAGCTGGGCAGGAGCAAACAGCCCCGGCGAGTGGACCCACGGAGGCCACCCCGGAGGCAGAGCCGAAGGCCCTACCGAGAGGTGCTCCGGCAGCCAAAAGCACCGACGGTGAAGGCGCCGCCACCTCACTTGGGACCACCGCCTCCACTGAAGGAGGAACCCAAGGCCGCACAGCCAGGGCCAGCAGAGCCCGAGGCTGCGGTACCTCCCGCGCCTCGGGAGGAAGCTCCGGAGCAGGAGCAAGAGCCCACCTCGCCAGCCGACGAAGGTGAGGAAGAGGAGTCCGAAGAGGAGAGCTCCGAGGGCCAAGGACCGTGCCAGTTCCTGAACGGACTCAGGCACGCGGCTCGCAACAGGCCAGAGACCCCTTGGGAAGGCAACCCAAGGCTGGCAGAGCAGTACGGAGAAGCCCTGGTCTTGCTAGACGAGATCAGCCAGGCTATCTTCGACGCCTCAAGAGATGAGCCAGCAGCCGGCTTATCCGCCCCTGCAGGGCGACCCCGTGGTCGAGGCTCTGCGCGGGGAAGTCGCAACCCTTAGGGGGTTGTTGGAGAGCCAAGCGCAGCAGCTGCAGGCTGCGATTGGCGAGTTGTCGGCCCAGAGACAACAGGGCCTAGCTGCAGCAGCCGCTACGGCGGCAGCCGCCACGGCGGCACCCGCCCCTGCGTCGCAGGCGAGCGGTGGAGGGCACTTGCTCAAGAGCATGCGGCTCCCAACTTCCCTTAAGGGGAGAGACGACTGGGAGCGCTTTGCCTTTCAGGCAGAGTCTTACCTGGCGGTCGTGGACACCAGGTATCCAGCAGAGCTGGAAATAGCTCGAAAGTGCAAGGCGCCACTCCAAATGGCAGCCATGACCGAGGAAGTGCGGACCCTTAGCGTCCGCCTCTTCGGCATGCTGGGCAGCTGGACCCAGGACTCCGCCACAGCTGTAAAGCTGGCGCGCGGAGTGAAGGGCCAAAATGGGTTCGAGCTCTGGCGTCTCCTGTGGCAGGAGCACAACCCAGAGAACGAGTCCAAGAACCTCACCTGGAGGCGGACCCTGCTGATGCCGAAGTTCCCGCCAAAGGAGAGTGACTTCTCCTTGGCTCTGCAGGAATGGGAGGCAGATGTGGACCGCTACGCCTCCGAGTATGGCGCAGGGCGCGCCCTAGCAGACGAAGATCTGCGGGCAGTGCTGGTGACCGAGAGCCCCACCGCTCTTCGGCAACACCTCGCTATGCACGCGGCGAGTCTTTCGACTTATGCCGAGGTGAGGGAAGTGGTGGTGAGCTACTTGCAAGCCAAAAGGGTCTGGACCCCGAGTGCGGGCTACGCCGCCTCCTCCCGAAGGGATCCTAACGCCATGGACATTGGCAGAATAGGGGACCGAGACGGGAAGGATGGAAAAGGCAAAGGTGACAAAGGCAAAAAGGGGGACAAAGACCACAAGAAGGGCAAGGGCGACCACAACGACAAAGGCAAGAAAGGGGACAAAAAGGGGAACCAGCAAGGAGGCAGAGACGGCAAAGAGAGATGCCCCATCTGCTGGAAAACGGGGCACACCGTAAAAGAGTGCTGGTTCAACGCCAAAGGAAAAGGCAAAGGCACCAAGGGCCAGGTGGCCCAAGTGGCCGACGACGCGGCCACGACGGTGTCAACAGCTTCCTTGGCGACTGCGGGTCCCTCCGCGTCCCAAGTTGGGGGAAGCACCGGCGGCTCTGGCGGCAAAGGCCAGGTGCGCCAGGTGCGCGACGACCGCATCTTAGGTGTGCGGTTTGCCCCGCCTCACGACACCGAGCCAGAGGAGGACAAAATCCTCAAGGTGTCGGGGAGTCTTCTTGTGGACTCCGGGGCGTGTGTGTCCGTCTGCAGGCCCGAGGCGTTTCCCGACCTGCAGCCCGCGGGCCCACCAAAGAGCCTTTACTCGGTGGACAACAGCCGCCTGAAAACAAAGGGCCGTGTCCAGCCGAGCCTCCTCTTAGGGGAGGAGCGTCAGTCCTGCAAGGTCAACTTTGAGGTGACCGAGGACATAGAGGATGAAATCCTCAGCATCAGCCGTGCTGTTGAGGCCGGTGCGGGCATTTGGCTCCACCGAGAGGACAGCCACATTTTGTGGCCCGACGGCGTCCGAGCCTCGATCCTCAAGAGAGGGTCACAGTTCCTCCTACCCTACGAGGGAGCTCCCGCCGGGGTCAACAAACCGGGTGGCACCGGTGGCGGCAGAGCCACCAAACCCAGGCAAGGACCTGGGACACCACGAGTACATCCCGGAGCACGACCTCGAAGCTCGAGAGGTAGAGGACGCGGCGATGGAAGCAGCAGCCGACGAAGAGGCCGCAGCTGCTGAAGAGGAGGAGGCTGCGGGAAACCCCGCCCCTCTAGAGGAGCAGGCCGAGCAGCCTGACTCCAGGCCACGCGGCCTAAGGGCACCGCGCAACCCCACGGCGCAGGAACGCGCCGAGCACGAGCTCACTCACACGCCCTACCAGGCGTGGTGCGAGAAGTGCGTGGAGGGAAAGGCGCGCGAGGACCCTCACCGCCGCCGTGAGCCCTCGGATGATCCGGTGACGCCGCTTGTCACCATGGATTATCAGTTCTACAGCCGGGACGGGAAAGAAGTTGAGGAAGAAGCGTCGCTTGCCACGGTGCTGAACCTCACAGACAGGGCCACTGGCTGGACTCTGTCAGTTCCCGTGGCGCACAAAGGGCACAGACACGCGGCTTACGCCGCAGGGCTTGTGGAGCAGTTCGTGGACCGCCTGGGGTACGACAAGTTCACCCTGCAGGCCGACCAAGAGAACGCTATAGCCTCTGTGGCCCGTGCGGTCCACCGCCGGCTGGGAGCTGCTAGGGTGCGTCTTCGGGACGCCCCTCGCGGGTCACACCAAAGCCAAGGATCCGTGGAGGGAAGGAACGCACACCTAGCAGGTGAAGTTCGCACTTGGCTTTCGCAGCTAAGAGCGGACTACCCCGCCTTAGAGTGGGACACTTCGTCCAACCTGTTCCCGTGGCTGGTCAGGCACGTGGCCTGGCTGCAAGCCCGGTTCGGGACCAAGTCGACGGACGGGGTGACACCATATCGGGCAGCCACTGGCACCGACTATGGTGGAGCACTTTGCTCCTTTGGAGAAACCGTTCTAGCTAAGCTCCCGAGGCCCGGGAACAAAGCGCAGGTGCGCTGGGTCAAAGGGGTCTGGGCCGGCAAGCTGGAGCGCGACGACTCCCACGTGGTGCTAACCGAAGCGGGCGCACTCAACGTGAGGAGCGTCAGGCGACTCCCGCCGGAGACCCGACACCAGACGGCAGCCGTTCTTAAAGCGTGCGGCCTGCCTTAGAACCCTAGATTTGGCCGCTCAGCGCCAGCAGAGCGCAGCGAGCCGATGATGGTTCCAATCCGAAGAAACGGAGCGGCTAGAACCGCCCGGTGAGCGCTGGCTCTTCAGCGACGGGCCGCGGCCCGACGACGAGGCCCTCTTAGTCGAAGGGGCCGAGCAGGCCAGCAGGCTCCCGGACGCCAGCCCTACCGAGGAGCTGGCCAACGCAGAAATACCGGACTACGAGCCGTCCGACGTGGAGGCAGGACCTTCCGCAGCAAGCGCGCTGCCGCAACAAGCGGCAAGCCCCGCCCCAGCCGCCAACGACGGCTCAGGCGAAGGGGGGCAGAAGCGCGACTCTGCGGGTTCCTCCGCGAGCGCAGCGGCAGCACAGCAGCCGCCTGCAGCAAAGAGCCGGGTGGAGCCCAAAAAGGCACCGCGGCTAGGAGCGCTCACAGAGCGCGAGGTGTGGCAGCACATCGCTGCCTTAGCCGACCCGCCGCTCACCAACCACAAGGGCGAGCGGGACGCGTGGGTTGAGCAGGTGACAGACCTGCTAGACCGGATGCTCGACCCCAAGCAGGTCGAGCAGGCACGCAAGGAGCAGCTAAGAAAGCTGTGGGACCGAGGCGCTTTCACGCCCGTGCTGCGGTCTGAAGTACCGCGCGGGGCGCAACTGTTCAGGGCAAAGTGGGTCGACAAGTGCGACAAAGGGCGGTACAAGTCAAGGTGTACCTGTGCCGACGTCAAGGCCCGCTACAGCCCAGAACAGGAAGCTGGCTTGGACGTTTTCGTCCCAACGCCAACGCCCGAGAGTCACTCCCTACTTGAGGTAGCAGCGCTACACAACGAGGGGTGGGTCACAAGGTCTCTGGATATTGTGGCCGCCTTCCTCATAGGGAGGGACCGCGGTGCGGCGGAAGGCCGCCCGGTCTACATGCATGCGCCTGTGGAGTGGCGCGAGCTCTTTGACCAATGGGTCTTGGAGCAGCCTGCAAAGGACCAGCAGTGGTACCGAGACCACTTCCGGGACTTTGTGTTCCGAGTGGACGGCAACCTCTACGGCCGAAGAACGGCTGGTTCCGTCTACAGGGACGAGCTGGAAGAAGTCCTCACCGGCAAGCTGGCCAAGGACTACGACTTCCAGCGTGGCGTGAAGGACCCGTGCGTGTACCTAGACCGCCGGTCCGGCCTGATCCTTCTCCACCATGTCGACGACATCCGTGTCGCAGGCCCCAAGGCCGCAGTGCTCAAGTTCACGGAGGTGGACCTCCCGACGCACTGTGAGATAACGGTGGGAGAACTGGAAGAGCCGGGCACAGCGGTGGAGGTCCTGGGAAGGACCAAGGTGCGCACAGAGGACTCTATCCTCACGCTGCCCGACAGCAAGCACGCAGAGAATGTGTGCGAGCAGCTGGGCATCGGTCCAAAAGACAAGGGGACCGTGCCTAGCAAACCTCTAGACCTGACCAAGGTCGAGGAGCTCTCTGCGGGTGACGCCGCGAGGTTCCGCAGCGCCGTGGGTAGCGCTATCTACCTATCGGCGGACAGGCGAGACATACAGTTCGCCGTGAAAGAGCTGGCACGAAGGATGCAGAACCCCAGGGTCTGCGACTGGCTCGCTGCGGAAACCCTCGCGCGATACCTGCGGGCAACCCCGCGGTTTGGAAGGGTGGTTGTGCTGGACCCCACGTCCAAGAGCACAGCCCTTCTGAACTTGGAGGTCTACTCCGACTCCGACTGGGCAGGGTGCCCAGAAACGAGAAGGAGCACAGACAACATAGTTGCCTGTCTCGGGGGAGCAGTCATCCAGACAAGCTGCCAGACACAGCCTGGCCTCCCAGCCACCTCCAGCGGAGACGCGGAGATCCGGGGAGTGTCAAGAGCAGCAAGGGAGGCTGTCTTCCTACGAGAGCTTGCGGAGAAGGACTTTGCCCTAGCCTGCGGCGTGCCGCGGCTCTGGGCAGACTCCGCAGCTTCGATCGGAGCCGCCAAGCGAATAGGCCCAGGGTCCAAGCTGAGACACCTGGAAGTCGCGGAATTCTTTGTTCAAGGCGCGCTCAGAGCCAAACTTCTCGAACTGAGAAAAGTTAAGGGAACCGAAAACCCGGCAAACTTCGCTACCAAGCACGCGAAGACTGGACCGGAGGTGCGGCAATCCCTGCCCTCCATGGGCATGGTGGACCTCGATGCGGTCGCAGGCGCCACCGAGGCTCTGGCCCAAAAGGGCACGATCAAGTCGATCCAGGCTAGCCCCTGCAAGATGAGACCGCCGACCAAGCTTGCAAGCTCGGCGCTCATGGCCACAATCGTGGCGCTGCAGGTTCGACCTGCTAAGGCCCAAGGGCACGACTTCGCAGAGCTGGTGCTCGGCTTCGCGGCCCTAGGCTTCCTGGCCTTCCTGTGGATGCTTTGGGGTTTAGTCTCCTGGCTCTGCAGGTGCAGGCGTGACAGGCAGGAGCCGGAGCCCGAGGAAGAAATCGAGCACCACGCCGAGCGTGCCGAAGAGCCGCCGCGTGCAGCCCGAAGGGCCACGGAGGTCTGGCTAGGGCCAGAAGCGCCGCAAGAGGCGCAAGAGGAAAGGAGGGAGCAACAGCCTAGGGGGGCTCAGGAGCCAGAACCTGAGGGTGAGCGGACTCCAGGTCCGCCCCCTGTGGCAGACGCACCACCACCACCACCGCCCGCTGCACCAAGAGTGCGGCGCAGGCGTAGGGGACCGGAACCCCTTTCGGGGGACGACGAGCATCTCTACGAGACAGCCCGCGGTGACAAGATCCATCTTTTCACCAACTGCAATGGGCTGAGCTCCGTCCCGCCGGATCAAGTCCTGATCGGCTTTCGCTGCCACTGTGCAGCAGATCCTCAGAACTCCGAGTTCCTCTGGACCGGGTTCGCCTTTCAAGTGGCCACCGGCCGCGTTGTGCGCCGGTACCACGGCCAACAGCGAGGTTGCCCATTCATGGAAGGGGCAACAATCAGACACAGGGTGTGTCTCCACTGCCGCAACGGGCACTTGCGGTAAACAACTCCCGCCAGTGGGTGCCTCCACCCTAAGGGGCCCCTAGCGGGTAGCACCGCAGGGCGAGCCTTTCGGCTGCCAGCCCTGTGCGCGGGACGCTCCGCCCTACTAGGGGCGTCTCACCCTCTGACTGCGGGATGCCCCGCGGGAGGCCTTCTCAAACCCCAACCTCTAAGGGGGGTGCGAGATTTTTGTAGTCTACAGTAGCCTTAGGCTAGCATGTAGCTGTAGCTTGTAGAGAATTAAGGGGTTTGAGCCAACTGTGCTTAAACTTTACAACCGCAGCCCCTTGAGGCACAAGCGAAGTAGAAAAAGTGAGCCCAATACGCGACCCAACCTCCGCGCATTATTGCCTGGAAAACGCCAGAGCCTGGGGAAGGAGTTCAGGGATTACTTGGAGGGGCAGGGGACTTAGCAAGTAGGTTATAAGTTATAAGTAGAGTTATAAGTACCCTAAATGGAGTTACCACAACTATAACCCTATTAAACAACTTACTAAGTCCCCTGCCCTTCCAAGTAGACCCTAAAGCCTAAACCCATAGATCCCTTAAAGGATCCCTATAGATCCCTCTAAGGACCCCTTTTAAGACGAAGTCCCTCGCCCCTCCAAGTAGAATCGGCGTTGCGAGACTCGGTTCTTGGCTGACGTCAACTAAGGCTTGCGGCTTGGGCTTCAGGGTTCAGGGATTTTGGGTTGGGGATCAGCGTTTGCGGATTTGGGATTGGGGTTTAGGGTTCAGGGATTTTGGGTTGGGGATCAGCGTTTGGGGATTTGGGGTTGGGGTTTAGGGTTCAGGGATTTTGGGTTGTGATTTGGCGTTTGGGGATTTCTGGGTTGGGGTTTAGGGTTTGGGGATGGATTTTGGGTAGAGATTGAGGGATTTGGGATTCTGGGTTTGCAGTTGAGGGTTTGTGTTCTGGGCTTCGTAGGATCCGCACGATCATCCCTACAGCAGCAGAGGTGCTTATCAACCGATCTTCGGTGTCTTTGGTTCAACCGTCACTTAAAGAGGTTTAGGGTTTAATAGGCCATGGGTTTGGGGTTTAGTGGTATAAAGTTTAGGCTCGCAATAAAGAATGAGATGCCTAAGTTTTTGAGCGGTTTAGGGTTTAGTTCCTGCCCTTCGCACCCGGAAAGCCCAGCCACCTTCGTTCGGACTGTGCGCGAGGCTCACGCAGAGGCTAAGTCAGAGGCCACGCACCCGGACGATGGGGTGAGAAGCAGCTAGACCGTAAACCCTAAATCTCAGTAATGCCGAAGTCCGACATCTTGTAAGCTTGTCCCCCTCAGTAGTACCAAAGTCCGCACATCTTGTAATCTTGTCCCTTTCTAGCCCCAGCATACTTACAACAAAACATACCCTATGGACCTGGCCTGTACCGGGGCCCGATCTAGATCCCAAGCCCGACCGCGGGCTGAGGCTTTCGCAATGAATTTAAGCTTTGGGGTTGATTTATAGTAGAAGCCAGAAACTGGGAACATGACTTTAGGAGGATTAGTGCTAGGATCCCTGATACTTTACCTTAAGGGCATGAGGCCATTGATGTTCCAACTTTCTGGCTTCTACCGCAGTGGTTGGCAGTTTGGAGTTTAGGGTAAGGGCTCAGGGTTCCAGATTCAGGGTTCAGAATGTTTTGGATATGTGTGCTTGTTGGGCACTTATGTCTCCTCCAAAGCACTCAATTGCAAAATGCTTCCGAGATCGAGGGTTCAGGGTTCAGATTTGTTAGTCTATGGGCGGAGGAAAGCACATTTTTGTTGGGGTGAGGTGAGGGCAGGGGTAGATTTGTTGTAAAGCTGTGTCGAGACTATGAAGGGGAGACCTCTATAGTATGTGGACGCCTGGAACAGCATTCGGGTAAGTCAATGGGAGACATCGTTTCTGGGGATCACGTGATGTAGGGGCCGCCTAAACAACGGGACTAGATCGCTAAACCCTAACCCCTCCCTCGCAAGTCATGCTGCGCGAGAACATGCTCCTTTTGGAAGAGTCAGTCTCCCAAGAGGGAAGCGAGGTTCCTCGTAGATACATGTTTGCCAAGAACCCTGCACAGTTCGCAAGAGCAGCGCCTCATCCTTGGTGTTCTTCTGGTTGTCTCTTAGGACTTTATAACTTTTTGGGTTTCTGTATTAACTAACATAAGAAGGCTAAAATAGGAGGGGTTCAGAAGTCAGCCAAGCATAAGCCCAACAAAAGCCCGAACACGGTTTAGGGTTTAGGGCTGTTCTAACCATTTTCGCCTCTGCAGCACATCCCTGCGGCTGATGATATAAATCCTGCATTCCCAATAATAAGGATTACCATAATTCCCATAGCTTAGGGCCTAGGGTCCTTAAGGTAATGCAGGATTTAGATCATCAGCCTATACCCTAAACCCTAATACCCTATAGATCTTTAAAGCAGCCCCTTAAAGGTACCCTTATAGATCCCTTTAAAGGAACCCTAGGATTTATACAGTTGTGACAGGTTGGATCCGGCTTTGATCGGCGATTTCAGCCAGCAGGCCGGGTCCCGGGTCCGTAAGGGCCCCAACGGGTCAGCTGCAGGGCTTTTTTAGGGGTTAGGGTTTAGGGTTTAGGAACATACTTATGACGAATATAGGTTCCTGAAAAATTAACCTATACTGTTCCTTAAGGTTCCCTTATGTGGGTGGTTGTCAAAAGTATGGTCTTTTTTTGGGGTCCCTAGTATAGTACGGCACCTAATGTTCAGGGTACCCAAAAAGGAACCATAATTTTGACAACCACCCATTTAGTAGTATAGGGGCCTTAATTAATTAGAACACGGTGTTGGGGGACAGATCGAGCTATTCTGCAAATCAGATGATGTTTAAAGTGGCAATCTGCTATTATAGAACTTAAAGCTGTGATTAGAGAGCTTGTGGACTACGGTCTACACATACTTAGACCATATGGGGGTTTTCGAAAATAGGGGACCCTCATATACTACCCCAATTAGTAGGATCCTTATTATCAGGACCCCTAAATAAGGTACCCCTAATTTTCGGAAACTCTAAACCCCAAACCCTTTATAGAACCATTATAGATCCCTTTAAAGGAACCCTTATGGATCCCTTTAAAGGTCGGAAACTCCCATATACCCGAATGTTACACCTGGAAGCTTCGGGGCTTTCCATGATGTCGGCAGACTCTCCGCTACCATCCTTTACCGCCCCGTGCCCTGAATATCTAATGTAGGAACCTGGTTAAGACACCCTGGGCCTGTATCTCCAAAATAGTAGGAATTCAAGAAATCCTAATAAACGCCCAAGGTTTCTTAATCAGGTTCCTACATTACCGAAACCAACCAAGCCTCTTTTTAAGCTGGCGTTGCATGACACTCGTAAAAGCTGAGCAGAGAGCACGACGCTAAATCCTATAAAACTCATAAATCAAGTACACCTTACAAACCTCACGAACCCCAAACTTTAAGCCATTTACAAACCCCAACCTCCAGCGCCAAAACCTCTACCCCATACGTACACCCTAATCCTTCGTTCAGGAATCTTCGAAAGGAGATAGAAGACTCATCAAGGAAACCCTTAAAACAGCCCCTTACTAGCGGATCATAGGATAGTTACAAGATGTTACAAGTACCTTAGTCAGGGTTATGAGTATTTGAAGGTATAGTTACCCTTTCTCTGAACCCGCTTACTAAGTTCAGGGGATGTTCCTGGTGTCTACGGCGGAGGTGTTCTCAGTAAATAAGAGGATGCCTCCGCGATGTGATTGCTTCGGGAGCAGCTCGGGAGAGCTTGGGGAGTGGGTTGGGAGTTATGTAGTTGGGAGCAGCTGGGGAGTGGGTTGGGAGCACTAAAGAAGATAACTGCTGAAACCGGCACTTGGGCCCCTCCCGAAGCCGACCCGGATTCGAAAGGAAACCAGAACCGCCCTCCCGAAGACGACCCCGCTACTTGCCCAAAAAGAATTCGGACCTGCATCCGGAGGGTCGGGTAGAGGGTTGGAAAAGGTTGGGAGAGGTTGGGAGAGTTGGGTTGGGAGAGGGTGGGAGAGGTGGGAGAGGGTCGGGAAAGGGTTGGGAGTGGGGTTGGGAGGAGGTCGGGAGTGGGTTGGGTGGGAGGAGGTTGGGAGTGGGTTGGGAGTGGGGTTGGCAGGAGGTTGGGGGTCACGAAGACGACCCAGAGAAAGCTGTGACCGAACACCACACTTACGAAGACGACCAAGCAAATATGCATACCCCAACACCCTTTCTTATATAGTGAGAACACCTACTTTGCAGACACCTGAAGAATGCGTGGATAAGTCCCATGACCCCGTAAGTAACCCTGAATCCCCTAAACCCCTGTAGATCCCTGATTATAAGGAGCCCTTCAAGGAGCGCTTAAAGTTACCGAGTCCCATGACCCCTTAAACCAGAAGCCAGAAAGCTGAAGCATCATTATCCTCCTACCCTCTATTGTACCCTGAATAGGCTTTAGAGGTTTAAAATTTGGGGCAAAGTTTGGGGTTTCCCAGGGATTAGAGGTTTAGGGTTTAGCGTCTAGGCTTTAAGCTGGGGACATCTACAGGTTCCTTGTGAATGTTCAGGCTTAGGTTCTATGTAGGGCTGTTCATGAACTTTTAGGGTTTAATGCTTCGAGTGTCTTTCAACCTTAAACACCAATACGGAGTTTACATATGGCCCCTACACGATCGACAGCCAAAGACAGCATCCGTGGCGCGGGTTCAGCAGTTGAGCAACAGGGGACGTAATATAGGGGCCGAAATATCTACCAATACTATTGGGGCGGTTCCTTTGTTTTGATATAATAAAACGGGCCCCAAAACCCTGTTCTAATTGTTAAGGCCCCTGTATTGCTTGGCATGGTTGTGAGCAAGGCAATTACATAGCCATGTCTAAGTCCCTGTGATTAGGCTTGCAGGGTTTATGGGTTTAGGGTTTAGGGGTTTAGGGTTAAGGGGTTTAGGGGCTTAGGGGTTTAGGATTTAGGGGTTGAGGGTTTAGGGTTTATGTTTGGGCCAGAACCTCGGGAACATGGGTTAGAAACTTAGGGACAATGCTCCAGGAACCCTACAGCCCTAACCCTCTACCTGCAAGTATGATCCCTGCTTCGTCAGGCGTCCGCGGATGCTTCTTCCGCCTCCGGATCTGTGATGGGGTGCGGGTCCTTGCGTTTAAGGTTTAGGGGGTCAGTCGTCTCTGTTTCGCTCGCTGTCCGGCTCCGAAGTACCTTTCTTGCACAGAACGTGGTCGTAAGTGCTGATACAGCCATTGCTTGGAGGGTCGGGGGACTTAGTAAGTATGTAGTAAGTAGACTTGTAAGTACCCTAAAAGGGACCCTAATTGGGGTTATTGTATTTATAAGTCCCCAAAATAACCAGTTACTAAGTCCCTCGACCCTCCACCTGGACATTCTGCAGGGCATTGGGAGTTCCAAGGGTTTGCACAGCAGTATCGGATTTTTGAGGTATGATAGAACCTTTGACAAGGAACCCCAAAACGCTTGATTCCTAAATCCAAAAACCCCAAAGCCCCCAAAAGCAAAAAGAGCCCTAAAACCCTAAACCCTACAGACGCTTGTTGCAAGTAGTGGTTGTTCCATTCATTTAAAGTCGGGCTTCAGTGTGGGGTTTGAGGGCCTCGGGTGTTACTTTCGGATTTCTTGCCTTGGGGCGTTGAAGTTTACCCTGGGGTACGAAGTACGGTTGATGATATAAGTCCTGCATTACCTTAAGGACCCTAAACGCCCTAAACTATGGGAATTATGGTATATTCCTTATTATGGGAAATGCAAATGCAGGATTTATATAATCAACCGTAGGTACCTGGGTTGTAGTTTGAGACGCTGCATGGTATTTTGGCACTCTGAACCGCCTCCTCCCCGATGTGCGTCGTGCTGCCTGTCGGCGCGATGGGCGTGGAACGACCCGCTAGCAGTGTGGGAGTTGTCGGGCGGAACTGCGACCCTTTCACTCATGAACTCTACGAGTTCTGAGGATTACGGCAAAAGTTCCGTCCATATCGAAGATGACAGCTGTTCCCCCGTCTTGCCGGCGCCTGGCCTATTCGCAAATTGCGAGCGCAAACTGTTGGAATGGGGAGTGGTGCTGGAGTCGTGAACGACCCGTGGAGTGCGGATGTGCAAGACCGTTACGTGTCTTCTTTTCTCAAGGTTTCGGGCTGAGGATTTCGGGTGCTAGATTTGGGGTGCTGCCAGTTTGTCAGCGACGATTACAGGGCCTTCCTACGACGCAGCCTACGACCCGCTACGCCTAAGCCTCGAGCCCTCCTAAGCGCGGAGCCTGTTGCTGAATGCATCTGCTGCACTGCAGCTCCATGGGATGACACAGGTATACTGTGCCGTACATGATCATCATCATCACCATCATAGTATCACGAAGCTTGGAAAAGGTTCATGACTGGCAGCATCGTGCTAGTCATCACCATCATTTTCTCGAGTCGAAGCTCCATGTCCAGATCCGTGTATATTTCTCGGGATGGTCGGTGAAATTCACCATGCAGACACCCTAAACCCTGGCCCCCAAACCGAAAATCCCAAGCCCTAGCCCCGAAGGAAATCGCGGGTTCTTGGCGTCAGGATGCGGTCCAGTTTTGTTGATATTGCTTGTGACGGTACAGGGCCCTTAAGCTTTTGATTTCGTGTGCGGGAAAAGGAAGCGGATTACTTGAAGACCTCGGTATATGCCCCTTCCCGGCTACTCAAATGTCGCCGAGTCGCTTTCTCGTACTGAAAAACCAGCTGCTTGGGGTATCTGCTTGCAGTTTTCTGCTTTTGGAAACTACACATCTTGGCATTCCCCGAAAATTATTTCAGCATTTCTCTACAGCGCTTCCAGACCGTGTCAAGACAAATTATATACTTATGCACGTACGCAGGTATGTATGTGTTTGTACGCGCACGGTTTCATGTATCCGTATGCGATCGCATGACGATTGTGCACCAGTACCCAACTCCTTTTGCAAAGAACAACTCTAGCCTTGTCATAGTGAGTTGCTAGACGCTTGACCTGTTAATCCTGTTAATCCTTAGCCGGCAAAGGAACTTAAACTTTTGAGTCCCTAAACAGATTAACCCTAAGGGTCCGAGTACCCAAATAGTAGGGTTTTAGGTCCCAAAATCCATACTCTGAATGGTTTTTGGACCTTGAAACCTTACTATTTGGGTACTTGGACCCTCAGGGTAATTTCAGTTCTGATGTGCTAAACCCTTTGAAATCAGACTTGGCAACCACGCGTCGTCTTTTTCAGGCTCCTTGCAAACTAGACAACGAACCCTCGAGGATACGGCCTAAACCCTGAAACTCTAAAGCCGGAAACTTAAACCCGCAACATTCCATCTTAAACCCGAAACCCTCAAACCAAAAACCCTAAACAAACCCCCTCAAACCCACAAAACCAAACCCGAGACCCTAATTAAACCCTCCAACCTAACTCCTAAACCCTCAAAGACTAACGTCCGAGGTCTCGGAGGCCGTCGGCTATTGAGAGAGCAGACAAGCAAGCGAAGGACATCGAGGCGTCAGAGGGCTCCTTGAAAGGTAGGCTTTTGGGTTTAGGGTTTAGGTTCCTTTCAGAGGTTTCCTCGCGGGTTTATGGGGATTTATAGGGTTTAGGGCTTATCGGGTTAAGGCCCTGAACCCTAAACCCTGAACCTAAACCCTAAACCCTGTAAGGCTCAAGGGTTGTAAGAGTTTCCTTACAACAGAGGGCCTCTGAGCCAAGCCCAGCTGCCTCCAGATCTGATGCCTAGTAGTAGGGCAGGGAACCTTTAACCTTTTTTGGGTAGTATAGTCCCTATATGGGAGTTTCCGAGCATGGGGGACCTAATATGGTACCCTCAACAGTAGGATCCTTGTTATAAGGACTCCAACATGAGGTACCCCCCAATTTTCGGAAACTCCCATATAATCCCTATATAACCAAAAAGGTTAACCTTTAGTTCCCCATGATACCCGACAAGAAGGGATGCATCATGCAACCCAGCTACTGGCACCAACAGCCTGCCAGGACACGAGGCACCTTTGCTTAAAGGATCATGGGACTTAGTAAGTAGGTCATAATTGGGGTTAAAAGTCCCATAAGTGGGGTTATCCTAATTATACCCTACTTACAACCTTACTTACTAAGTCCCATGAGCCTTTAAGTGGAGCACTTCAACTCTGTGCAACTTGTGATGTGTCACCGGCGGCCGTCTGTTGAGAAGTTATGCCTGGACGTACAATGGCAACCAAATAGACATGTTTACATTGAAATCTTTGCAAGCGTCCCTGAGATTCCACCTGTCAATCATCACATGCATCATGTTACGGTGGGGACCTATCTTCCGTCCAAGAAGCTGTCCTTGATTGCCGTACTGGAAGAGCTTCAGGCTACTTTGAATCATTGGATGCCGTTTCTGTTTCATATCATCCGACTCTTAAAGCAATCCATAGAAGCACCTTGCTATGGTACCCTACCCCCTTAAAGGAACCCCGCTATACAACTCTTGAAGGTTCCTGAGTTTTCCAGACTTTACCGTACTATACTACACTTGTTCTCATGCCTAGCACCCCAGAGACTCCAATATCCCTTCATTCAGGAATATGCCTTAAGTGATACTAGGATTCCTAATATGATTTAAGATCTATTCCTTACTTAAGGGATATTGGAGTCTCTTTGCCCAGTAAAGGTGCCTTCAGTCTGACTGAGATGATAGCACCTTAACACGCTAAGCCCCCTGCAGTCCCTTCGACCAACTTCCAAATTTCACAACTAAAAGACCAAAACCCCCAACACTAAAACCTCAGAGTCGTGGAAATTCATACAGAGACCATCAATCCTAAACCTCTTTAGCGCCGTAGCGAAGTTATTTCTTTGTTTGTGCTACTTCCACAGGTGTTGTAGCGACAGTTCCTACGCTCGGCCCTAAGCTATAGATCCCAGACCCTACCTATAGTCTCCATTGTGCTTCCCTTTTGGGGTTAGCCAATTTTTGGGCTAGGGTCTTATAGTATCTATTTGGTTAAACCGAAAAAGGACCTACAATGGAGACTACAGGCAAACCCTGCAGATCCCAAAGCTACCGAGCGCTTGCTTGCTGGAGGTTGCCTCGAGAAGAGCATCACTTCAGGCAGCCACCGGTTCCCAGAGACTCCAATGTCCCTTCATTAAGGAATATGCCGTAAATTATACTAGGATCCCTAATATGATTTAAGATATATTCCTTAATTAAGGGATATTGGAGTCTTTGGGTTGAGCGCTGCTGGCAATTTTCCCTGTAGGAACCACGGGCTTAGGCTTTGGGGTCTGGGTGTCGGGTGCTTGGGGTATAGGGTATAGGGTGTTTCGGGTTTGGGTTAAGGGTTTAGGGCTTAAGATATGACGACACATGCTCCTTTGGCTTACCCTTAGCAGATTCCATTTCTGCTGTTTCGTGAACTCCAAAAGGGGACCTAATTTAGAGAACCAGCCGTTTTTAGTCAGTATGTAGGGCTTCGGGTTTGGAGACATGGATGACATGGGCTTGCGATAGAAGGCCAGTTTCGGAGCATGGGATCCCTGATCCCTTAGGGTCTCGGGGTCTGAGGTTTAATGCCCATTTAGGGGTGTAGGGGTTTCGTGGTTTGTGCGCACCATTATCCGGCCCTTGTAGCACCCGCAGCGCGTGAAGGCAGCCTGCGTCCTATAAGCCCAAAAGGCCGCTAACAGCCGAAAACAGCGAAAAACTGGAGCTCGCAGCCCATGTAACTTTTTAAGACCCCGTGATGCTTGCCATAACATGCTTTTACGGTACGTTAGTTGGGATTTAACCCCTAAACCCTGAATCCCTGAATCCTGATGCCTTAAACCCCAAACTCGACAGCCTAAAGCCTTGAATCCTGAAACCTAAACCCCAAAAGCTTCACCCAATCCGGTTTGCGATTGCATCTACAAACGTAAAAAGCTTTCGACAAAACTTAACCCAAACACTAAAGCCCATACCTGAAATCTTTGAAAGAGCACGGCCTCTGTCCGATTGAGCCCTGACTTCGCAGGAGCCGGAGCCTGAGCTGCAAGGCAGCGGCAACGGACATGCCCAGAGAGTTTGGGGTTTGAGGTTTAGTAGGGTTTAGGGTTTAGTAGGCTTTAGGGTTTAGTAGGGTTCAGGGTTTAGTGCGGTTTGGGGTTTAGTAGGGTTTGGTAGGGTTTCGGGTTTAGTAGGGTTTAGGGTTTAGTAGGGATTAGGATTTAGGAATTAGGATGTTGGGCCAAAGAGATCAAGCTGATTCAGCTTCCTCAAAGGCGTCAAAGGGTCTTAGAGCTTGTGCAGCGGCCTTAATGGCTTGAATTTGCGTTTCGGGGTATACTCCGGGACTGGAACAGGGATAACTAATATATCAGAATTCCCAATATTTGTAAGCTTCGAAGGTTGCAAGTGGGTTTATGTTCCGGATATTGGTGTGATTATGTTGATTTTGACAATGACAATGAAGCCCTTCCCGCTTACTCTAATATGGCGCAAACCCTATTTCTGTACACCCAGGAACCCAGCCTTTAATACCCAAACCCTTAACCCTAAGCCCTAAATCCTAGACCTCAAACCCTAGCCCTCGCGATCGTCAACTTTGATGTTCAGGCAGAACGAACTTGTCGAACCCGAGCACTTGCGAGGCATATTTCTGATAGTGAGACAGGACTACCAGAACGGATGCCGCAGTCAGATGACGTTGCATGTGATAAGAGGTGCCACCCCGATCTTCCCAGAGTCTGGCCTCTGTTAGGCAAACTGACGTGAGTCTGAGGTTTTATTCTCTGTGCTGTGCCCTCGTCAGTGCCTCAGCCGCCACGTCATCTTGTAGAAAAGGTGCTCAATCTTCGGCTCAGAGGCCACTCGCCGAGATGGCACACATCCGCTTACCCACCACTGTTACGGTCCACGCGGCAAT
Source organism: Symbiodinium sp. CCMP2592 (assembly GCA_905221615.1). Classification (NCBI taxonomy): domain Eukaryota; class Dinophyceae; order Suessiales; family Symbiodiniaceae; genus Symbiodinium; species Symbiodinium sp. CCMP2592. Next base: position 333,650 of record CAJNDT010002546.1, read on the forward strand.
CAACGCCGTAAACACGGGGCGCACCCCAGATGCCCGACTGCGCCTGCCACGCATGACGGCCGTCAACCCACTGGCATCCTGCTTGCTACCCCACTGTGGGACTTCCTGGGCGCCGTGGTGCTCATGGACTGCACACGACTCAACGGGACTATCTTCGCTTTGCAAGTCCCTAGGCTTCTGCACAAGCGGGCCAAATCCTTCGACGATGATTGCCCGGGCAGCAAGTCCTGCTGCGTTGCAGAAGCAACCCCCAAACTCTAAGCCCTAAACCCTACGTGAAGGGTATTGAAACCCTATAAAGCTCTGTAAACCCCTTTAAAACCGAAGCAAACCCTGCAGAAAGCCTACAACCCCCCAACAGACCGAAGAGCCCGTCAAAAGATATAATGCAAATTCACCAGAACCGCTAGAGCCCTAAACCCTAGACCATGCCTGAAAAGTTCGAGCATTCGGCTCTTTGGGTTTTGGGGGTTTATATAGGGTTTAGGGGTTTGGGGTTTCGGGTCTACTTGGAGGGGCAGGGGACTTAGTAAGTCGTTTATGAGTAGGGTTATAATTGGTAACTCCATTTAGGGTACTTATTTATAACTCTACTAATAACCTACTTACTAAGTCCCCTGCCCCTTCAAGCAGGGTTTAGTACCTGTAAAGTCCCGGAAGGTCGACTGCGCTTCAACTGGAAGAAGGGCGACAGCTTCGCTAAAGCCTCGGAGGGAAGCGGGGATTGGGATGAAGGCTTGAGGATTAAGGCATACTTGGAGGATCATATACTTATAAGGTTATAAGTACCTTAATTGGGGTTATAAGTAATTGTAAGTATACTAACCTTGTTTATAACCCCAGTTACAGTTACTAAGTCCCATGATCCTTTAAGTAAGGGTTTGGGGTGTGGGGTTTCCGGGTTAGGATTCAGGGTACAGGGTTTGGCTTTGGCGGTTAAGGGGCTAGGGTTTAGGATTTGGGTTTTAGTGTTTGGGGTACATGACACAAAATACAGGTCCTTTCCTAAGCCACAGCCCCGTGCTCTGAACACAGCAGCTTTTCCCTTTGAGGTCGTTTCTTCTGAATAGCAAGCCAGAGAAAGAGATGAATAGATACATGTGCATATACATGTGTAATATATATATATATATATATATATATCTTGGTGGCCGTTTCGGGGATTTTTAATTTTTTGGTGTTTTGTGGGGTTCATTGCATACAACCAACTGCAGCCTTCAGGCTCGAGGGGTCAGACCAGGCATCAATCCAACCAGGTGTTTCCAGTGGGAACACCTGGTTGGAGTTGATGCCTGTCGGGGGATGCACGGACATCCCTCACCCCTGCAAGATGTCTGTGGTCCCACCACCGACATCTTGCAGGGGTGAAGGATGTGCGTGCATGAACCCCGACCGAGGCCCCAGCGTGCATGGATAGAGACATCCATCACCCCCGCAAGATGTCTGTGGTCCCACCACTGACATCTTGCGGGGGTGAGGGATGCCCGTGCATCCCCGACCGAGGCCCCAGCGTGCATGCACAGACCCAGAACAATGCACCAGGCTCGGTCAGACCCCAGCATGCATGCACAGACCAATGCACGAGGCTCGGTCAGACCCAGAACAATGCACCAGGCTGGGTCAGACCCCAGCATGCATGCACAGACCCAGAACAATGCACCAGGCTCGGTCAGACCCCAGCATGCATGCACAGACCAATGCACGAGGCTCGGTCAGACCCAGAACAATGCACCAGGCTGGGTCAGACCCCAGCATGCATGCACAGACCCAGAACAATGCACCAGGCTCGGTCAGACCCCAGCATGCAGGTCCAGGCTCAGTCAGTCAGACTACAGTAGGTGGTGGCTCCAAGGCTCCCAGGCTGCCAGGCTCAAGGCCCACCCCTAACCCGTGCCGCCATGTCTTCATGGACTTCGTCGTGATCACTCTTCGGCTGTGGCCGCAGCCGCAGCCGCAGCCTCAGGGGGGGGGGGGGGCAGGACGAGAGCAAAAATCATGTTATAGCATGACATGCAATGACAGTCAGCTGCTTTGACTTGCGATTCCTGTCACGGCGGCTCCCAGGCACTTTAGGCTCCCAGGCACTTTAGGCTCCCAGGTTTCAGTCAGTTCCACTGAGGTTTTGAACGCCTGCCGACGGCCGCCGCGGCTCTGCGAAGACAAGCCGCCAGTTTTGCATTTACCCATGGAGTGTTGCATGCATGCCTTGAGTGTTTGCCGTGCACCACATGCAATCAGAGTCAGCTGCTTTGACTTGCGAGTGTTGCCACTGGAGTGTTTGCCGAGCACCACATGCAATGACAGTCAGCTGCTTTCACTTTAGGCTCCCAGGCACTTTAGGCTCCCAGGTTTCAGTCAGTTCCACTGAGGTTTGAACACCTGCCGACGGCCGCCGCGGCTCTTCGAAGACAAGCCGCTCTCTCTCTCTCACACGGACTCGGGGGAGAGAGAGAGAGCATGCTTGTCTTCGAAGAATGTTTGCCGTGCACCACATGCAATCACAGTCAGCTGCTTTGACTTGCGAGTGTTGCCACTGGAGTGTTTGCCGAGCACCACATGCAATGACAGTCAGCTGCTTTCACTTTAGGCTCCCAGGCACTTTAGGCTCCCAGGTTTCAGTCAGTTCCACTGAGGTTTTGAACACCTGCCGACGGCCGCCGCGGCTCTTCGAAGTTTGAAGACAAGCCGCCAGTTTTGCATGCACCCGTGGAGTGTTGCATGCATGCCTAGAGTGTTTGCCGTGCACCACATGCAATCACAGTCAGCTGCTTTGACTTGCGAGTGTTGCCACTGGAGTGTTTGCCGAGCACCACATGCAATGACAGTCAGCTGCTTTCACTTTAGGCTCCCAGGCACTTTAGGCTCCCAGGTTTCACTCAGTTCCACCGAGGTTTCCTGCCGAAGGCCGCCGCGGCTCTTCGAAGACAAGCCGCCAGTTTTGCATTTACCCGTGGAGTGTTGCATGCATGCCTAGAGTGTTTGCCGTGCACCACATGCAATCACAGTCAGCTGCTTTGACTTGCGAGTGTTGCCACTGGAGTGTTTGTCGAGCACCACATGCAATGACAGTCAGCTGCTTTCACTTTAGGCTCCCAGGCACTTTAGGCTCCCAGGTTTCAGTCAGTTCCACTGAGGTTTCCTGCCGACGGCCGCCGCGGCTCTTCGAAGACAAGCCGCCAGTTTTGCATTTACCCGTGGAGTGTTGCATGCATGCCTAGAGTGTTTGCCGTGCACCACATGCAATCACAGTCAGCTGCTTTGACTTGCGAGTGTTGCCACTGGAGTGTTTGTCGAGCACCACATGCAATGACAGTCAGCTGCTTTCACTTTAGGCTCCCAGGCACTTTAGGCTCCCAGGTTTCAGTCAGCCCCACTGAGGTTTTGAACACCTGCCGACGGCCGCCGCGGCTCTTCGAAGTTTGAAGACAAGCCGCCAGTTTTGCATGCACCCGTGGAGTGTTGCATGCATGCCTAGAGTGTTTGCCGTGCACCACATGCAATCACAGTCAGCTGCTTTGACTTGCGAGTGTTGCCACTGGAGCGTTTGTCGAGCACCACATGCAATGACAGTCAGCAGCTTTCACTTTAGGCTCCCAGGCACTTTAGGCTCCCAGGTTTCACTCAGTTCCACTGAGGTTTCCTCCGACGGCCGCCGCGGCTCTTCGAAGACAAGCCGCCAGTTTTGCATTTACCCGTGGAGTGTTGCATGCATGCCTAGAGTGTTTGCCGTGCACCACATGCAATCACAGTCAGCTGCTTTGACTTGCGAGTGTTGCCACTGGAGTGTTTGCCGAGCACCACATGCAATGACAGTCAGCTGCTTTCACTTTAGGCTCCCAGGCACTTTAGGCTCTCCCAGGTTTCAGTCAGTTCCACTGAGGTTTTGAACACCTGCCGACGGCCGCCGCGGCTCTTCGAAGACAAGCCACCAGTTTTGCATGCACCCGTGGAGTGTTGCCCCTGGAGTGTTTGCCCAGCACCACATGCAATGACAGTCAGCTGCTTTGACTTGCGAGTGTTGCCGCTGGAGTGTTTGCCGAGCACCACATGCAATGACAGTCAGCTGCTTTGACTTGCGATTCCTGTCACGGTGACTCCCAGGCACTTTAGGCTCCCAGGCACTTTAGGCTCCCAGGTTTCAGTCAGTTCCACTGAGGTTTTGAACGCCTGCCGACGGCCGCCGCGGCTCTGCGAAGACAAGCCGCCAGTTTTGCATTTACCCATGGAGTGTTGCATGCATGCCCAGAGTGTTTGCCGTGCACCACATGCAATCACAGTCAGCTGCTTTGACTTGCGAGTGTTGCCGCTGGAGTGTTTGCCGAGCACCACATGCAATGACAGTCAGCAGCTTTCACTTTAAAGGCTCCCAGGCACTTTAGGCTCCCAGGTTTCAGTCAGTTCCACTGAGGTTTGAACACCTGCCGACGGCCGCCGCGGCTCTTCGAAGACAAGCCGCTAGTTTTGCATTTACCCGTGGAGTGTTGCATGCATGCCTAGAGTGTTTGCCGCGCACCACATGCAATCACAGTCAGCTGCTTTGACTTGCGAGTGTTGCCGCTGGAGTGTTTTCCGAGCACCACATGCAATGACAGTCAGCAGCTTTCACTTTAAAGGCTCCCAGGCACTTTAGGCTCCCAGGTTTCAGTCAGTTCCACTGAGGTTTGAACACCTGCCGACGGCCCGCCGCGGCTCTGCAAAGGCAATCCGCGAGTTTTGCACGCACCCGTGGAGTGTTGCCAATGGAGTGTTTGCCGAGCACCACATGCAATCACAGTCAGTTGCTTTGACTTGCGAGTGTTGCCGCTGGAGTGTTTGCCGAGCACCACATGCAATGACAGTCAGCTGCTTTGACTTGAAATTCCTGTCACGGTGGCTCCCAGGCACTTTAGGCTCCCAGGCACTTTAGGCTCCCAGATTTCAGTCAGTTCCACTGAGGTTTTGAACACCTGCCGACGGCCGCCGCGGCTCTTCGTGAAGGCAAGCCGCCAGTTTTGCATGCACCTGCGGAGTGTTGCATGCATGCCTGGAGTGTTTGCCGTGCACCACATGCAATCACAGTCAGCTGCTTTCACTTGCGTTTCCTGTCACGGTGGCTCCCAGGCTCTTTCAGGCTCCCAGGTTTCAGGCTCCTGAAGCAGGAGTCAGACCAGTTCCTGGGTTAGCATATGTCAAGCAGCGCGGACAGTGACATCATGGCTGCATTGAAGCTCCGAGCGAAGGCGGTCGAGTCCACGGACACCGCCGCAGCTGCGGCTGCACAGCCGTCCGAGACGGTGGATTCGGAGGGCTTCACAGTGGTCTCAGATCCCGCCAAAAAGGAGGACCAGGAGGAGCAGCAGCAGCCTGGCTCGGGATCGACTTCGTTGGCAAGGGCCAGTGACGATGCCACTTCGTCGGATGTCGGCGAGAACATCCCACAAGTCCTTCAGTCCATGATCAAACCGGCGATGCTGCGCTACAAGGCTACGGATCTCCAGTCCCACTATATGCACATTGGCTTAAACGACTGGGAGTTCAAGTTAGATGTTACATTAATTATTTGGTTTATTGCTTTGAACTTATAATTAATCAGTTTTTTATTTTAATAATTATTATTATTATAGATCCTCCAGGCACCTGAAGCAAGCGCCGGACCTGCTGAGAGACCGTTACGACACGAGTGAGCAGTTCACGTGGGCACTGGCAGGGTTCAATGCGTATCGCAGCTCATTCTACCCAGACGGCAGTTTTTCCGACAATTGTGGCATCATAGCATGTACCTCGGCAGAATAACATTAAAATTTAATTTAATAATATAATAATTAAATAATTAATTTAATTTAGTAATCATAATAATTAATCATATTATTATAGTAGGTTGTAGTTTAGTTTTTCATTTGAATTGTTCTGAAGATCGTGTCAACTCAGATTTCCCGTGGGAAGACATGGAGGTTATGCCCAAGTTGCAGAGCATCGCGACGTCCATGCCGCCGCAGAATGCAACGCCGCAGGTGTACTCTGTTGTACCTGAGCCTGATGAAGTTATTAATTAACTTAAATCTGTGAATGAATGTAATTATTATTAATTGCACTGAGGTGGCGTGCTGCATCCGGGAGCTTCTGGATCAGTTTCTCTATGCGCCTGACGAAAAGGTGGTCCGCATCCTCTTGTTCCCATACATAGCAAACGGGGCTGCGCGAGGATGTATGTTGAATCGCTTCGAACCCTGGCTAGGCTAGATCGAAGTTGGAGTAACAGATTGTTTGCATCGTTTGACTTATTATATATGACTCATTCGACTGAGTCCAGACTTAACCAAGGACCAGGATCCCCAGTGGGCAGGATGGTCACTGCCGATCATGACGGATGGCTTGCTCTTGTCGGTGTCATCGTACGCCCAGGATGTCTTGGCCTTTGCCTCCATGTTCTTGAACAAATGCGGGTTCCTGTCAGCGGTACCAAGATCTGCTCCGATAGGCATTGCTGCGCAGACCTTCGCATCCGTGGAGGAGAGGAACGAGATGATGCTCCAAAACAGTTTCCTCCGCGAGCGCTTCACCGAGGAGTATGAAAACAAGCTGTACAAGTGCGGCGTGCGGCTTGCTGTCTTCAACCAAGCCCTGCGGCAACTTGGCTCAGTATTTTGTGCCGTTCCGTTATGATTAAATTATTTATTAATTAGATAAAAATCCAAGGCGGTCGGAGGTGATGACCAACACTGCCCGGATGGATGCCGGGTTTGGGCACTTCATTACGCCACTCCCTGCCGACGGCCTTGAGATGGCGGCGCTGTACGGATCCAAGTCTTTGTGGGCGACCGATCAAGGCTATTTCTACTCCATCGGCCTGATCCCAGCGACGGTTTGCGCTTCGAAGAAGTTCGTCACTGAGACGAAGATGCCGTTCTGTGAGGTGATCAAGGGCGATCTGGACGAGACCATGGAGGACTTCCGCTTCTCGAAGAAGAGGGAGGTGACCTTCGCCTACCTGGGCGATGGGGACGACTTCGGGCTCTTCTTGGATGGCTACACTCTGGCGCCTGGGCGATTTTAAATAAAATAGTTTAGTATTAACTTGACTGATAACCTTCCATCCCAGGAACGCGTGATCCTGTGGAAGCGGGTGCCCTTGGTGATGAAGTTTCAGCGGCACCTGGATGCCATTGGCAGGCCGTACACGGTCACCCTCTGCCGGTGCGGTAAATGGGGGCGACAGGTCGACTTGGCCATGAAATACTCAGGCACCAGGAACCCTGATCAGTGAAGCCTGCTGACTGTTTCATTGCTGGCTGGCTTTGTTTTGCACAGGCGATCCCCAGGCCCCTAGGCTCCTAGGTTCTAAGGCTGGGATGTCTTGAGGAGCCATGATTTATATTAATGACAATAATACAAAAGTGATATGATTCATGTGTAAATGTATTATAGCTTTGTTTCACTCAAGTTCAAGGTTCCAAGGCTCCCAGGCTCCCAAGGCTCCTAGGCTTAGGATCTTGGCCGAACGCACAGGGGGACAAGCAGCTTGTGCCAATTCAAAGATTTCAAGCCAGCCAGCCACGACGGAATCCTGGCATTGTCCAGCTGGCCAGAATCCTGGCATGTGCAGAGCAACGTCAAGTCTAGTCGATGTTGCCTGCACCCTCCAGCCGTGCGGCCGACAGCGAGCGCACATGCAAAAACAATGCTTTCTTCAATCAGCTTGTCAAGTAAAACCCCCCAGCCCGATAAACCGCAGAACCCCCCCCCCCGCGGCAGGCGATCTTCATCCCGGCCCGGCTTGCCTGCTCAGGCCAGCGGGAATTCAGGCTTTTTTGAAGGGTATCCATAAACCCTAAACCCTAAACCCGTGGAGCCTTGCCTGCCTGTGCGAGTGTGAGCGTCGAAAACCCTAAACCCTAAACCCTAAACCCTAAACCTTACTCGCCGAGGCTCGGCAGCGGAATCCGCGCTGGAGCCGGAGGCGGGTTCGGGTTTGTAAGGACTTAGGCTTAGGGTTTAGGGTTTGTAAGGATTTAGTTAGGGTTTGTAAGGACTTAGGGTTTAGGGTTTAAGTAAGGATTTAGGGTTCAGGGTTTGCAAGGAGTTAGGGTGAAGGGTTTGTAAGGACTTAGGCTTAGGGTTTAGGGCTTGTAAGGAATTTAGGGTTTAGGGACTCGCGGAAGGTTCCATTAAGTTAATTCCAAAACCCTTAAAGCCCAAACCCTAGACCCTAAGTCCTTACAAACCCTAAACCCTAAGGCCTTACAAACCCTAAACCCTAAGCCTAAGTCCTTACAAACCCTTAACCCTAAGTCCTTGCAAACCCTGAACCCTAAATCCTTAAACCCTAAACCCTAAGTCCTTACAAACCCTTAACCCTAAGTCCTTGCAAGCCCTGAACCCTAAATCCTTACTTAAACCCTAAACCCTAAGTCCTTACAAACCCTAAACCCTAATTCCTTACAAACCCTAAACCCTAAGCCTACGTCCTTACAAACCCTTAACCCTAAGTCCTTGCAAACCCTGAACCCTAAATCCTTACTTAAACCCGTAACCCTAAGTCCTTACAAACCCTAAACCCTAAATCCTTACAAACCCTAAACCCTAAACCCTAAGTCCTTACAAACCCTAAACCCTAAATCCGATAAACCCTAAACCCTAAGTCCTTACAAACCCTAAACCCTAAATCCTTGCAAACCCTGAACCCTAAATCCTTACAAACCCTAAACCCTTACAAACCCTAAACCCTAAATCCTTACAAACCCTTAACCCTGTTGCTTCGGAGTTACCCTGCAATGCGGGCTTCGTCCTTGCTAGGTAGCCTTAAACCCTTAGCCCCGAAACCCTAAACCCCAATCCCCTAAACCCTAAACCCCTCTGCCATCGCATCAAAAAAACCCTAAACCCCTGTAAACCCTAAACCCTAAACCCCTAAACCCCTAAACCCTAAACCCCTAAACCCCTAAAACCCTACCCTAGACCCCTAGACCCCTAAACCCCTAAACCCCTAAACCCCTAAAACCCTAAACCCCTAAATCCCTAAACCCTTAAATCCCTAAATCCTAAACCGGAGTTCACACAAAGGCATGTCCCGTATCGGGCATCGCCGCGGGGCTCAGCCCTATGAACACGCTGCTCGAATTGGGACGAGCTAAGCGTGGTATGGCAACAACTCCACGGGGCAATCCTGGAGGCCATACGGCGAGTACAATTGCCTGCCGGTCGCGGCAAACTGGGGCTGCACATGGCAGCACGGCAACGCCACAGCCATGCGGTACTGGAAGTTCCAGACCACAAACGCATGGAGACTGCGCAGCGGCTGTGAGCCGGCGCTCCGGTCCACGGACCCTCAGAAGCGCGTACATGCGCGTATAGCGTGACAGAAACACATTGTCACGCACGCGTCACGCGTCCGCGAGGGCCCCTAGGCTCCAAGGCTCCAAGGCTCCGAAGGATTTTGTTTGGCAAACCCCTCACAAAAATGATTAAAGAGGTAGTGGCGGGGTTTAGCAACGTTTTTGTTGAAAGTAGGCCATAAATCGTCTAAACCCTAAACCCTGGACCCTATTAAATTCCAGACCCTAAACCCTTAAGATTATCACCATCTTACGGTACTCGGCTGCAGTCGATTCATTAAAATCCCTTTGAACGCCTATGACCCCGCCGTAAGCCTAACACCCTGCCCATAGCCCGCTCCCTAAAGCCTGGTACCCCTAAAATGCCCACTCCAGTAAAGGCTTCAACCCCTAACAGCCCCCATGAGGGTTTAGGGTTTAGGGTTAAAGTTTAATTTCAAAATTATTATTTTAAATTAAGTAACATTTAATTAAATAATAAGTTAAAATGAAAGTAAACCCTAAACCCCGTTCTTGATCGTCGATAATTGCTGAAACCCAGGTTACACTCGAAACCCTGGACACCAAACTACCTAAATCCTAAAGCCCCCTGTACCCCCTGTATTCCTTAAGCAAAGCACACACCAAAACTTGACAGGACCCTTCAATGCACCCGGATGACCCTTGGATGCAACGATCAGGCCAGGCACTGCATCTAAGGGTGTTTTGTGTGCATCCAAGGGTCATTGAGGGGTACTGGTCTGGTGGGATCATCGCCTTTGCTTCTGTCCCAGTGCCAGTCACTCGTCGCGAAGTTTGAAGTTGTCAGCAAGTGCTCAACTTAAACGTTGCATTCAAGGCTCCAGGCACCAAGGCACCCAGGCTCTCAGGCTCCAAGGCCTAGTAGAGTGTGCATTTTGACCCTACCCACACAGTGTACGCTGCCGTTACGTCACTGTGGGCACCGTTGGCCGGGTGTCGGGCCGCAGGAACTCAGCCTTGAGGCCAACCTGCCAAGGCAGTGGCAGATGACAGCTGGGCCAATGGGCTAATGCGCCAGCTGGGGCAAAATCTGGGCCAGGGATCCTGTTGTCCCGCCAGATTGTTCCTGCAATGAGGGGGAGGCTTTACTGCTGGGATCATCGGCTTTGCTTCTGTCCCAGTGCCAGTCACTCGTCGCGAAGTCTGAAGTTGTGCAAGTGCAGAATTCAAACTTTGCATTCAAGGCTCCAGGCCCCCAGGCCCCCAGGCGCCCAGGCTCTCAGGCTCTCAGGCTCCAAGCCCCTGAGGCTGCATGTCTACCAGCCCTCCGTGCGTCTCCAGGCACTTTGAGGCAGTGGCTGGATGGCTGGGGTTCGGGCTTTCAGAGTGCCACCGATGCCAGCACGTTTTGGTCTCGGGGCGACCAAGCTTCCACAAAGATTGATACAAGTCTTCAAACTCGTCATTGTTGTTCGTCGATGATAGTTGAAACCCAGGTTACACTCGAAACCCTCGTTACCAAACCACCTAAATCCTTAAAGCCCCCCTGTACACCCTGTAAATTCCTTAAGCAAAGCACACACCAAAACTTGACAGGACCCTTCAATGCACCCGGATGACCCTTGGATGCAACGATCAGGCCAGGCACTGCATCTAAGGGTGTTTTGTGTGCATCCAAGGGTCAATTGCTGAAACCCAGGTTACACTCGAAACCCTCGACACCAAGCCACCTTTATCCTAAACCCCACCCTGTACCACCTGTATTCCTTCAGCAAAGCACACACCAAAACTTGAAAGGACCCTTCAATGCACCCGGATGACCCTTGGATGCAACGATCAGGCCAGGCACTGCATCTAAGGGTGTTTTGTGTGCATCCAAGGGTCATTGAGGGGTACTGGTCTGGTGGGATCATCGCCGTTGCTTCTGTCCCAGTGCCAGTCACTCGTCGCGAAGTTTGAAGTTGTCAGCAAGTGCAGCAATTTAAACGTTACCGTTGCATTCAAGGCTCCAGGCACCCAGGCACCCAGGCTCTCAGGCTCCAAGGCCCAGTAGAGTCGCTGCCGCCATGATTCCAGGCACTTTGAGGCAGTGGCTGGACGGCTGGGGGTCCGGCTTTCAGAGTGCCACCGAGGCCAGCATCGGTGCCACTCATGCCCGTTTTGGTCTCGGGGCGGCCAAACTTCCACAAAGATTGTTGGTGGGAACTGATTGCAGTGGCATTGATGCACCGATCCATGGCCTTAGGGAGCTCGGCATCACGCACCAGCATTTGTTTGGGAGTGAGGTGGCTGCTGGTCCTCGGTCGGTTATCGAGGCTAATACCAAGCCCTCGGTACTGTTCCACAGTGTCCTGGATGCTGACAAGGCACCGTTCGTTCACCTGTACATTGCCGGCTTCAGCTGCAAGCCGTTCAGCCTGCTCCACAATAAGTCAAGGCTCCTCAAGGAAAAACAGGCTCAAATATTCTATGGGGTCGTTGCACGCATCCAACTTGTGCGGCCCTCGTGCTTCGTGCTGGAGAATGTGTCAGGCATCAAGCGTGTTTCTGCAAAGGTTCTGGCGGCACTCAGGTCCACAGGCTATCATGTCGAAATGATTTTGATGAACCCTGCCGAGCTACAGGAGCCCATCCAGAGGCCTAGGTACTACTTCATCGGGGTCCGGCAAGATGTGAGCCTCATCTCGCCAAAGGACATGTCGTGCTGGCTTCGTGAGGCTTGGGCGGAAGTCCTGGATGCAGTTGCTTCCGGAGACGCAGTCGATCTTTTGGATAGACTGCTACCGGCGAGCCACCCTGCTGTGGCACAGTACCAGGAAAGCCGCAAACGGAAGTGGTCGCAAGCTTCCAACCGTGGGTTCCCAGGCTCCCAGGCTCCAGGCTCCCATGCTCCAAAGTGGAAAGAATTGCACAAGATGTGCAAAGCTTCAATGCAGCAGGGCAGCCGGTTGAAGAGTGAGAGTCGGAGGCCTTGCACTGAGAGCGGAGTCGCCTGCTGCGCAGACACGTTGTTCCTGCATTTGCCGCGTGAGCGTGATGCCTGGGACATCATTTGCACAAAGCATGCAGGCAGTAAGGAGCTTGTCGCGGATGTATCCCAGAATGTGAACCGAGCCCGGGTGCGGACCGATGGCTCCCTGCCTACTGTTACACCTGGGGCCGTACTGGTATCCGCACGAGCTGGAAGGATCATTAGCCCGCTTGAAAAAGTCATGCTGCACGGTTTTCCAATTCACCGTATGGTTTTTCCCAGCAAAGTGACCGACAAGGAGCTCGCCAGCATGGGCGGCAACACGATGCATGTGCAGATTGTAGCCGTGGCAATGAAGTTTGCGCTTGCGTTGGTAAACTGGAGCCTGCCCAAAGCTTCCCGGCCGACAGCCTTGTGCAGCACCGTTGCTGCGCCAAGCATAACTGCTTCAGTTGTGCTCGGCGCAGCAGCGAAATGCCGCAAGCGCCATGGCAAGCCACGGAAGGCTCCCAAGGCGCGAAAGGCTGCATCGGCGCAGAAGCCTCCAAAGGCACCAAAGGCTCCAAAGGCTCAGAAGGCTGAAGGCATGTCAGCTTTGGCAAAGCGTTGGCAGAAAGTCTTGAGACCGCAGGCAGCAAAGAAGTGCTCGAGGAAGGGTGCCACGGCCACATTGGCGTCCCGTCTTGCCCATCGCTGGGCAAAGTAGTAGTCATTAATTCGTCATATTATGACGGAGAATGGCATGCGTTTTCTAATTTGGCCACTCGGAGTTGGCATCATAGACTGACTTAGGTGAGGCCGGGTGCAAAATTCGGGAAAGCCTGCTCCGAGCAGTACAGATTATTTAGACTGGGTCACCCTGCCGACTCCCAGTGAAACAAACCGCCGCAGTGTGCATAGGAGTTCGCAGTGTTGTGCCATTCGGGCTGCTTGACTCGGGGTAATACCCTCACGTCTGCCAGGCAGCTGCTCGCTGTCGGATCGAACGGGAAGCTGGAGGCGCGGTTCTCGGGTTAGTCGGAGTCGGTTGGACCAGTTGCAGAGTCTGATTCAGTTCCAGTCTTAGCACGGTTGCCACGGTTGCGTTTGCTTGTCATCGTAAGTGCTGCGCGGTCGCTTCAGGCTCCCAGGCTCAAGGCTCCAAGGCCCCCAGGATTTCAATGCCAGTGGGTAGCCGCACCCTGCGTGGTCTTGCCGCTCGGTTCGGACTACGCTCCCGGAAGCAGGACCGGACGCCGACAAAAAAAAGACGAGGTCCACAAGGATCCGTGCCTGCGGCCCCGAAGAAGCTTCGGCTCGAGTCCGGCGAAGGCCTGGCTCAGGAGGGCGACGACGACACCGGAAAGGGATGTGGCGATGTTGGTCTCGCGACTGAGAGCGATGCAGAGCATTTGGCTCGCCATCGTGGTGGCGACGAGAAATGCAGCCGATGCAAGCTGCCCGGTTCAGAAACCCTAATTTTAATTTAAATTATTATTTAATTTATAATTTTATTTAATATTTAAATAGAAATTTAAATCATAAATGGTCTTATTATTAATAGGGTTTCTGAACCGGGCAACTAGACATACTACATACATACATACTTACATGCCTGCCATGCATGCATACACATTACATGTCAATCTATTTTTTCATTTTGGTTCTTTATCATCTTGCTGTCGTGTTTCTCTCTCTCTCTCTCTCTCGGTGGCTCTCTCTCTCTCTCTCTCTCTCTCCGTCGCTCTCTCTCTCTCTCTCTGTCTCTCTCTCTCTCTCTTTCTCTCGTTCTCTCTCTCTCTCTCTCGCTCTCTCTCTCTCACTCTCTCTCTCTCTCTCTCTCTCTCTTTCTCGTGCTCTCCGTCTCTCTCTCTCTCTCTCTCTCTTTTTCTCTCTCTCTCTCTCTCTCTCTCTCTCTATCTCTCTCTCTCTGTCTCTCTCTCTCTCTGTTGGATCGTTATTGTTTGTGGCAGACTTGCTACTTGACTATGTTGCAGTTGCTGGTTGGTTCTTGCTTCCGGCATTCTCGACTTGATCTCGTCCGTTTGCATACAATCCCAACATGTCAGTCAGGTTCCTTCGCTTCCAGGAAGTTTGGAGCAAAGCCGGAAGCCTCACCCACACGTCTTGGGGCAAGCAGCAGCGGACAGTTTGGCTGGGCCAGAGACCAGCTCGCCGAGGAGGCGATTGGGGCATCGGCTGTCACTTTTGTGCACACTTGATGAATGTTTTGGCACAGAACCCAGCAGAGCGGAAGAGGTTGCAGTCCGGCCGAATTGTGCAGTGTAGTGCGAGCGGATAGCCCCTTTGTGATCAAATTAAGGCTGACCGTGACCAGCCCAACTTTCGCAGCCCTAAATGCCTAAGGCTGGGCAGTCGCCTCTCTACCAAGTGGGGTGCCTATGAGGTCCGATCAAGGACCGCATCATGTTGTCGTTGTCAGCTGTGATTTAAGGCATCAGTCGCGGACTTTGGCAGGAGTGCGATGCAGGCATGCTGCATACACGCTCACAGCAAGACCTTCGTTCACCAGGTGGCCACGAAGGTTTACCTAGCTCCTGACACGCCGATCTCACAGTGCTTGCCTTACAGCATCAAGCATCAGCACCTCTTCTCCGGCAACGTTCCTCAGCCGGCAGATTGGCTGCGAGCGTGGCGGGCGTGCCGGACAGCATCTTCTTTCAAAGGTGCCGTGAAATTCTATTCCACGGAAGACTTCGCTGCTGGCAGGAACACGAAGCTTGACAGTGTGAGCCAGGATGCAGCACTTTAAAAGGCCTAAGGTTTCAGATTGTTGACATTTTATTTTGGCACATTTAAATTTAAAATTGGACAAATAATTTAATTAATCATCTGAGGTCTCAAGAACATGATTCTTGTTATGCACTGGGCTGTCAAGAGTGTTCGCAAGCAGCGTCTCGAACAAGCCACCAGCATCAGCTTGTCCGTGGACGACCGCAAGGAGCATCGTTTGGTGAGGTACCGTTGCGATGTTCCACCGCGCACTGCCAAGCAGTCAGCGGCTCCAGGCTCCCAAGGTCCCCAAGGCTCCCAAGGCTCCCAAGGCTCGGAGGATGGCCCGCTTGTCGCCGATGGCTTGCTTGGGGGCTACAAGACAGGTGCCAGTGTTCCTGAAAACACATTGGAGGAGCACGATGCGGACAAGAGTCAGGTGATGGCAGACAGCATAGGCATAGTCATTGACAGGGCCTGTCAGGATCCGGAAGGCAAAACTGACGAGGAGTCCTGCAGCCGCTTGAAGCTGCACGCGCGGCACTTTGCAGCCGATCAGTGCACATCTGCCCGGAAGTGTGGAAGGTTGTTGGTCACTGGCGGCCAGTATCCTAACCTGGTCTGGGTAAGCCATGATCCTGCGCACCAGGTTCGTATTG
>CAJNDT010002546.1:349363-433876 GCA_905221615.1 Symbiodinium sp. CCMP2592
ACTACTACTACTACTACTACTACTACTACTACTACTACTACTACTAAGACTACTACTTGGCGAGGAGCGGCCACTGGGTCTTCATCGACTTAAGGTGGGCCGGACGTGCATGGTTGTCTTCGCTTTGGCTTCCGGTTGTTGTTGATTCAGGTCCTGCAGTCGACAGAGATCCAGAATGGAGAGGCCGGAGCGTGCTCGGCATGTGCCATTCAGTCATCTCTGATTCCTTTAATGCGAGGCTTCGGTGCCGCCAGCTCTGGCGATGATCCCCGCAGAGGTGTGGCTCCTGCTTATTGACTTATTTAGATGTGTGGGTATTCGTCGCGACATCCAGGCCATGCTGGATCCACGTCTGGGTGTCCCTGAAAAGGCCGACCCGCGACTTGTGCAGTATATTAAATATAATTTAATATATAATTATATATATATATATATATATTATAATTATATATATATATAATAAATTAATTAAATTATATAATATATATATATATATATATTATATATATATATATATATATATATATGTTAGAAATATAAAGGGCACTGCCATTGTATGGCCGATCCTGCCTGCTTGGAGGCTATGGTGGAGCCTTCTCCGGATGCACCTGCACAGGTCTGCGATTTATTGTGCAGTATATATATATATATATATATATATATATTATATTATATATATATATATTATATGGGCACTGTCATTCGTGCATGGTCATTCCCGTGTCGAGGCGATGGTGGTGCCTTCCACGAATGTCCATGCACAGGCCTGCGACTTGCGAATTGTTGGACACTCTATATAGCTGTGATTTGTGCATGGCCCTTACCCGGAGCCAGGTTGTGCCTCCTTCGGCGAATGTCAGTGCACAGGTGCTGCTGGGCACTCACACATGCAGTAATTCTGCCGGGTGTTCCCGATGTGAGGCGATGGTGGCTCCGCCTTCGACGGATCTCGCCGCAGAGGTGGGGCTGCATGCTTCCGATTGATCTTAACTGCCGCTGTAGACCTGCATGCATGGGACTGCACATTCAATCAAGCGATACCTTGCTGTGCTGCAGACATTAGCTGTTCTGACGAGCCCCGCTTTCCTGGAAAGTGGATGCATCACGACTAGGTCAGACTAGGTAGTGGCTCCAAGGCTCCGACAGGCTGCCAGGCTCCAACATGTCAAAGCTCAGTCTAACATGTCATATAATAGTAGGCTCCCAGGCTGCCAGGCTGCAACATGTCAAAGCTCAGTCTAACATGTATTATAGGCTCATAGGCTCCCAGGCTCCCAGGCTTTAGGGATCAACATGGGGCCCAAGCCCAAGAAAATGCCTCGTGACCGCTCTGCTTCCCGCACCCCGCGCCGGTCAGCGGTCAAAGCCAGTGCCAAGCCAGCCAGTGCCAAGCCAGCCAGTGCCAAGCCGCACCCGACCCTGTCCTCTGATGACTCCGACGAAGACCTCCTTCGATCCACTGATGAGGAGACCGGTGGGCCGCCGGGCACTGGCAGTGGCACCAGCGCTCCGAGGGGACCACCACCTCCAACGCCTGTTGTCTCTCGCGGACCACCCCCTCCAACGCCTGGTTGCTCTCGCAGACCCGCCACAGATTCTGAAGGACCACATGGACCGCCGGCACCGACACCTGCCACTGCATTTTTTGTAGGACCCGGTGGAAGTGGACATAGCGGAGGTGTGACTCACAGCTTCACTGCCCCGGTAACCCCGGTACAGGCGTTCCAACTGGCCTCCAGGGCGATCACGGCATCCTCTCCTCCGACGACCTCGACTTCCTCTGGTGGGTCCCTGGTCATCAGTCTTCCGCACAACTTGGAGTACCCAGTCGAAGTCACCATCCGATCAGACCCTAGGGAGAGGGCCGCCGTGTCTACTGAATCTAGCGGGTGATTCGATGTACAGCATTGCAGTGGCCGTGCAAACATGAGGCAAAGACTGTCAGTGATCTGTTGATTCGTCAGTCAGTCAGTGCTTGCAAGCTTGGGGACTCACAGTGCAACCGCTCAGATCTGTCAGATGCCCGGAGTCACAAACATGGGACCTATGCATTCAGGCTCCCAGGCATCGAGGCTCCCTAGGCTGCAATTAGCCATGGAGCCGACGACCGCAAATACTGTGAACATGGCGGTGTGGCGACTGGGGAGGCGAGCAATGCATAGGAGGGCCCAGAGAATCCCTTCCCCTGTAGTGATTTTTGATTCGGCGGTTAGGCTGGAGTGTTCGATCCTGCGGTTTGTTAGTGCCCTCCGCCTGAAAGGCCCTTGCCGCCGGGCCCCAGCCTAGAGGATAGGGAGAAGCTCACCTTCGACGTGAGAATGGCGGCCTGGAAGGCTGGATTCAAATATGGAAGGGCCATCCAGCAGAAGCACCTCGACGAGGCTCATGCTTCGACTTGTCGCTCCACTCCATACGACTCTGACTCTGACGCACCGCTGCTGAAGATGACTGCAGGAGAGTGGAACTGCCTGGCCGTGGTCCTCGATCAGACGTTCGAGTTGGGGCTTGGGAAAGATGAAGCAGTGAGGCGATTCGGGGTCGGCCAAGCAGTGAGGGTATTCGGGCCTCGTGCAATTCTCCCGGACTACCCTTCGAGGAGCAGGTTGGCGATTGAAGCCCGTGGCCGTGTGCCTGCCGGTTTGTTTTCATATTCTGATGGAGTTTCTTGGCATATTCAACAGTAACATTTAAGTTAAAAAAATAATCATTTTGACTAACTTTTCGTATGCCAGCCTAAGGTGCCCGAGAGGAAGCACAACCCTGTGCCCAAGGCCAAGCAGAAGCCGGAGGTGGTAAGGGCAGCCGGCAGTGAGGTCTCAGGCGATCGTGGCACTTCTCGCCCGGAGTCAAAGGCTCCCAAGGCTCCCAGGCTCCCAGGCTTGGAGCTGTGAGCTGGTGATTTTTTAGTTTACTTTGTCCGCTCCCTGGCACGACTGTCGCTGTGTGGGCCATTGAAACCTTAGCTTGTACAGTAGCCGACGATGACAATACCGACTGGCTGCACGGGAATCAAATTTCGGGAGGTAGCCGATGCAGCTCGATTTGCTAGCGCGTCTTTGTCAAGACTTGTTGATGTTTTCTCTGACCAGGACAGCGGACGATTCTCGGCTAGCAGGCTCCTCCAACCCGCGCCGAGGCGAGCCGGTGAGTCTCATGCATTTGAGTCGTACTTAGACCATTATTCTCGCCAGGTCCTCCTGCAGTGGGACGGGCGCCTGCGTACAGGCTGGCCAACTGCGGTCATAATGGCTTGACGGGTGATGCATCGACCCTTGAATTGCAACCTGATGACCCTTGAATGCGCTGATTCTCCGAGGTGCATTGAAGGGTCTGTTCGATGCATTGAAGGGTTGCTTCGTGGGTGCCCAACATCCCGCATGCCTACAAAGACCCTTGGATGCAACCTTGTGACCCTTGAACGCGCTGATTCTCAATAAAGGTGCATTGAAGGGTCTTTGGGATGCATTGAAGGGTTGTATCGTTGGCGCCCAACATCCCGCATCCCTACTACAAAGACCCTTGGATGCAACCTTGTCACCCTTGAACGCGCTGATTCTCAAAAAAGGTGCATTGAAGGGTCTTGTTGATGCATTGAAGGGTTGCTTCGTGGGTACCCAACATTCCGCTTAAAAAGACCCTTGGATGCAATTGGTCTATTGAAACTTCTGCTGAAGTTAAAGGGTCTTTGTACTGACAATGGCAAGGAAGTGGTGTTGCTGCAGTTGGCGCCCGAAATCTCGACATCCGTCTGGCCAGCCTGACTTGATTGAGTGCAGGGTCTGGTACATGGCGGTCATAATGGCTTGACAGTCAGCGACCCTTGGATGCAACCTTGTGACCCTTGACTGCGTTGATTCTTAAAACATGTGCATTAAAGGGTCTTTTGGATGCCTTGAAGGGTTGCTTCGTGGATGCCTACTAACATCCAGCATCTTTGAGGGACCCTTGGATGCAACCTTGTGACCCTTGAATGCGCTGAATCTCCGAGAAGGTGCATTGAAGGGTCTTTTCGATGCATTGAAGGGTTGCTTCGTGGGTGTCCAACATCCAGCATCTTTGAGGGACCCTTGGATGCAACCTTGTGACCCTTGAATGCGCTGAATCTCCAAAAAGGTACATTGAAATGGTCTTTTACCCTAAACCCTAAACCAGCCTAAACCCTAAACCCCTAAACCCTAAACCTTAAACCCTAAACCCGGAAGCATTGAAGGGTTGCTTCGTGGATGCCCAACATCCAGCCATCTTTGAGGGACCCTTGGATGCAACCTTTTGACCCTTGAACGCGCTGATTCTTAAGAGAGGTGCATTGAAGGGTCTTTTCGATGCATTGAAGGGTTGTATCGTGGGTGCCCAACATCCAGCATCTTTGAGGGACCCTTGGATGCTACCTTGTGACCCTTGAACGCGCTGATTCTCAAAAAAGTTGCATTGAAGGAATTTTATCGTGGGTGCCCAACATCCAGCAGCATCTTTGAGGGACCCTTGGATGCAACCTTTTGACCCTTGAACACGCTGATTCTTAAGAGAGGTGCATTGAAGGGTCTTTTGGATGCATTGAAGGGTTTTATCGTGGGTGCCCAGCCAACATCCAGCAGCATCTTAGTCTTTGAGGGACCCTTGGATGCAACCTTGTGACCCTTGAACGCGCTGATTCTCAAAAAAGTTGCATTGAAGGGTCTTTTCTATGCATTGAAGGGTTGCTTCGTGGGTGCCCAACATCCCACCTAAAAGGACCCTGGATGATGTAATTTCACTGTCACTGCTGATAGGCAACCCAGTCGCTCCCCGTGTTGCCAGGCTGCTTTGGTGCCCACACCGGCGCCAGCCGACGCTCCGACTTTGTGGCCTGAGTTGCTGAGACTGGTTCCTAGTCATAGGTTCCCAGGCTCCCAGGCTCCCAATATTTAAGATTTTAAGGTTGCTGCCAGGCTCCATGGTTGTTCGCCTGGGTTCGCCTCTGCCACCGTCATCTGTCCACCCTTTAAGGGCGGACAGATGACCGTGGCAGAGTCGCTCAGGGAGTCTGGGGACATGGAAACCTTGCCGGTGGCCGTTCCGTGGATGTTCACTGCCGGTGCATGCAACAGAGCAGCAACAGACTTCAGGCCCCAGGCGCCACACGCAGCATCAATCGAACCAGGTGTTTCCACTGGAAACACCTGGTTCGAATTGATGCTGCGGGGAATGCACGGCGTGCACGCGGAACATCAATTGCAGGTCCAGGCTCAACGGCTTGGAAAATTAAGCATGCGCCGTGGAGTCCTCATCGTCATCATCGATCATCAATGTCATCAGGTTCCCAGGCCCGTTCCAGGTTCATGGGCCGCAACATCATCATCACCATCATCATCATCAGTCATCTGAGTCATATGCGAGGCTTCCAGGCCCAGAGGGCCCAGAGGATATGCGTGCCACGGGCTTGTAGAGTTGACTTGCAAGTTGTAGTCCAGCCGGATTGGTCTGAGAGTTTTAGGTGTCACAATTTCTGGAGAAAAACAGTGTGGAAGCGGCAGAGATTCTGCCGCTTCCGCGCCGTCCCAGGTTCACGGGCATGCAGGAGAGCGTGTCGAAGGCCTTTCGACACGCTTTCCTGCATGCCGTGCCCGTGTGGTATCGGCTTCCAGGTTCAGCTCGGCTAAAATAAGTTTTCCTAACCAGTCCGGCTTCGCGACTGTTGCCGAATTCATCTGCGGCTGAAGATCTGCCGCAAGACTCCCTCCCTGGCTGGGCCGAGACATGTGCCGTTACATGACAATCATCACGAGGCTCGGGAAAGGTTCGGTTCCTAGGTTCCCAGGCTCCCAGGTAGAATAGTTCGTTGGGTTGCCAAGCTCAGTCTGTTACCCTCAGTCAGGGAGTCTGTGTTCGGCAGAACTTTGAATTGCTCCGCTGGCAACCCAGCTCCCTGGGCTGATAAAATATAATAATAGTTCCGTGGAGTCCTCATCGTCATCATCTGTCATCAATGTCATCAGGTTCCCAGGCCCGTTCAAGGTTCATGGGCCGCAACATCATCATCACCATCATCAGTCATCAATGTCATCAGGTTCCCAGGCCCGTTCAAGGTTCATGGGCCGCAACATCATCATCACCAGCACCATCATCATCTTCAGTCATCAGTCGAGGTTTCCAGGCCCAGAGGGCCCAGAGGATATGCGTGCCACGGGCTTGTAGAGTTGACTTGCAAGTTGTAGTCCAGCCGGATTGGTCTGAGAGTTGAAGGTTTCACAAGGTTGCTGGGTTCTAACACTCTTTGCCTGTTTGCCTGTTCCCACACGGGCTAGGAGAGCGTGTCGAATCGACATGCTCTCCTGCATGCCTGTGTGGTATCGGCTTCCAGGTTCAGCTCGGCAACCGCAAATGAAATTATTAAGTTTCTCCTAACCAGTCCGGCTTCGCGACTGTTGCCGAATTCATCTGCGGCTGAAGATCTGCCGCAAGACTCCCTGGCTGGGCTGAGACATGTGCCGTGACATGACAATCATCACAAGGCTCGGGAAAGGTTCGGTTCCTAGGTTCCCAGGCTCCCAGGTAGAATAGTTCGTTGGGTTGCCAGGCTCAGTCTGTTACCCTCAGTCAGGGAGTCTGAACCCAGCTGAGACGTGTGCCGTGGCATGACAGTCATCATCGAGGCTAAATAAATAAAGATATAATTTTAACACATGCCCCGTGGAGTCCTCATCGTCATCATCTGTCATCAATGTCATCAGGTTCCCAGGCCCGTTCAAGGTTCATGGGCCGCAACATCATCATCACCATCATCAGTCATCAATGTCATCAGGTTCCCAGGCCCGTTCAGGGTTCATGGGCCGCAACATCATCATCATCATCATCACCATCATCATCATCAGTCATCAGTCGAGGTTTCCAGGCCCAGAGGGCCCAGAGGATATGCGTGCCACGGGCTTGTAGAGTTGACTTGCAAGTTGTAGTCCAGCCGGATTGGTCTGAGAGTTTTAGGTTTCACAAGGTTGCTGGGTTCTAACACTCTTTGCCTGTTTGCCTGTTCCCAGACACGGGCTGCAGGAGAGCGTGTCGAAGCTCGGCATGTTCTCCTTCAGCCCGTGTCGTATCGGCTTCCAGGTTCAGCTCGGCAATCGCAAATGAAATTAATTAAGTTTCTCCTAACCAGTCCGGCTTCGCGACTGTTGCCGAATTCATCTGCGGCTGAAGATCTGCCGCAAGACTCCCTCCCTGGCTGGGCTGAGACATGTGCCGTGACATGACAATCATCACGAGGCTCGGGAAAGGTTCGGTTCCTAGGTTCCCAGGCTCCCAGGTAGAATAGCTGGGCTGAGACCTGTGCCGTGGCATGACAGTCATCATCGAGGCTACAATAATAAATTTAAATAAATTTAATAAGCATGCCCCGTGGAGTCCTCATCGCCATCATCTGTCATCAATGTCATCAGGTTCCCAGGCCCGTTCAAGGTTCATGGGCCACAACATCATCATCACCATCATCAGTCATCAATGTCATCAGGTTCCCAGGCCCGTCCAAGGTTCATGGGCCGCAACATCATCATCACCATCATCATCATCAGTCATCAGTCATATGCGAGGCTTCCAGGCCCAGGGGGCCCAGAGGATATGCGTGCCACGGGCTTGTAGAGTTGACTTGCAAGTTGTCTGTAGTCCAGCCGGATTGGTCTGACAGTTTCTAAAAGGTTGCTGGAGACTAACACTCTTTGCCTGTTTGCCTGTTCCCAGACACGGGCTGCAGGAGAGCGTGTGCAAGCTCGGCATGCTCTCAACCGCTACTCGGGAAGCCGGACTGGTTAGGAGAAACATCATCATAATATGATGATGCTGCTCCTCACCAGTCCGGCTTTGCGACTGTTGCCGAATGCATCTGCGGTTGAAGATCTGCCGCAAGACTCCCTCCCTGGCTGGGCTGAGACATGTGCCGTGACATGACAATCTGACAATCATCACGAGGCTCGGCAAAGGTTCGGTTCCTAGGTTCCCAGGCTCCCAGGTAGAATAGTTCGTTGGGTTGTCAGGCTCAGCACAGGTCTCAGCCCAGGGAGCTGGGTTGCTTGCGGCGAGTCTTGTTCCGTCGCAGATTCAGTCGAACACAGACTCCCTGACTGAGGGTAACCAGTCATCATCGAGGCTTGGAAAATTAAGCATGCCCCGTGGAGTCCTCATCGTCATCATCTGTCATCAATGTCATCAGGTTCCGAGGCTTGTTCAAGGTTCATGGGCCGCAACATCATCATCACCATCATCATCATCAGTCATCATCATATGCGAGGCTCCCAGGCCCAGATCCCTTAAAATTTTTCGGGAGGGTCGACGCACACACCAAGATATATACACATATTTTATTATTATTGTTGCCATTATTGTTATTCTTATTGTTGTTATATATTATATGCATATATGCACATGTTTCTAGTCTCCGTCACACACACACACACAATCTCTCTCTCTCTCTCTCTGTGTCTCTCTCGTTGCTTGAATACTGAATAGTTTGTATCTAAGTGTTTGTATGTATATGTAAACACATTCTAGCTCATATGTAGATGTTTATACATATTGTGCTTTGTTGCATTGTGATATATTGAGGAATGTGATGCCATATGTATAGTCGCAGATATCTTCTATTGCCTTATCTTCTATTTACGCGTGTTGTCTTGTTTTACGGTGCATCCACATCTTCATCTATCTATCTATCTATCTATCTGTAATCAAAGGTATATCTGCATCTAGATCATATCGTTATCTCAACACACAGACAAATGTGTAATATATATATATATATATATATATAGATAACATGTACACACACACACATGTGTGTGTATATATACACCTATACCATACCTTACCTATGTGGTTTGACATGTTTTCACGTATCTCACATAGACAAACATATACACACATGTACAAATACACATGCATATGTGTATACAGACGCATACACATACATACACATATATGTATATATGCGCATGCATGCATGCATGCATGCATGCATGCATGCATGCATGTTTGTATGTATGTATGTATATATGTATGTATGTATGTATGTATGGATGTCGACTGTTTTTGTATTTTTCGAGTCGTCCTTCATTCAGAACCCTGGGGCCCTCTGTGAGACCTTCGGTTGATGATACAAATCCTGCATTAGCTTTACGTCCCTAAACGATGGGAATTATGGCATACCGGTACTGCAGCTTTTATGTCATCAACCGTTTCCTCTGAGGTCATGCCAACGCCCCCGGAGCGCCCCTTTGCCTCAGCAGACACTCAATTCCGCAGGCAGGCTTTGGGGTTAGGGTTTAGGATTTCCTTTTGAGGGATCCTTTAAGAGCTCCTTCACGGGATCTGTAATAAGAGTTTAGGGTTCGGGGTGTGATTCAGGGTCCTGGGGACTCCGGTACATGGTTACGAACTGCATAGCAGCACAAGGTTTATCTACAGTAAAAGCCCAAAAGTTGGAAACCCCATAGCCTCAACCCTTAAGAGTGATGTATAGGGAATCCCAGCACTATGTGGCCTTAATCCGGTTTTTAACTTTATAGGGTTTACTGTTCCGTTCCAGCGATTGTCGGATTTGACAATAGAGGCTTTTGTCGGTTTGGTCTGGGCTCTCTGGGTTGAACCAGTCCGGTTTAGGGTTTAGGATTTAGGGTTTAGGGCTTAGGGTTTAGGGTTTAGGATTTAGGGCTTAGGGTTTAGGGTTTAGGGTTGATGGAAGCAGCCCGCTTCCTCTTCCAATGTGTGCCAGGAGATCGATGCGGCGAAAGACCTCTAAGCCTCTAAGCCTCTAAGCCTAGAACCCCGAGCTTAAATCCTAACACTAAACCCTATAGGCCCTCCCTAGCCCTAAACGCCTTCAGCATAGATCCTGGCTGGCTGCCAAACCGACTTCTGCTTAAGCCGGTGTTTTGAGCAGAAGGAATCGCTTTATTCCAGCCCGGCGCCGGTTTGCGAGGTTTAGGGTTTGGGATTTGCCTTAACCGGGACCCCGCAAGTGACCTTTCATAGAGCTTTTGCGGTTCTGAATAGTGCGTATTCAGGGTATATTGGAGGGTAGTTGGAGGGTTTAGCAACTACACAAGACCTACTTGTTGAAGGACACATAGGGACTTCATAGCAACGAGCTCCAAGACTGTTTTTTTAAGGTCCAGGCAAGTCAGCTCGCAAGCCTTGCGGGAAGCAGATGCTGCAAGCAGAGCAAAGCACCGAAGCTTGAAGCCCTAAGCTTTTTAAGGACAAGTGTACGGAAGTCAGTCAGGGTTTTGGGTTTAGGGTTTAGGGTGTAGGGTTTAGGGGTTTAGGGTTTAGGGTTTAGGGTATCCGGATAAAGGAAGCGTGGTAAACCTTAAACCCGAAGCCTTAAATCGAAGTTGGGATTCGCACACAACATGGGCTTAGGTTTCTGTTATAAAGGAAGCTTGGTACAGAACACAATGAGTGGGTGTTGAACTATAGAATTGCAGCGACACCACCTTGCTGTCTGGTGCTTAGGAGGGAATGGGGAAATGGAGCCCTATGATAGTGTATGATAGTGCCTTAAAATCCCCTATAGTAGTCAATACCCGCATTCCATACTAAGAACCAGGCAGATTACTTAAAGGCTCATGGGACTTAGTAAGTAAGGTTATAAGTACGTTATAAGTAGGGTAACCCCACTTGGGGGACTTATAACCCCAATTATAACCTACTTACTAAGTCCCCTGATCCTTTAAGTAGGCGAGTGGAAGGGCCGATCTAGCAAGCGGGTCTTTCCGTTTTTGGAGCTCTCTGACCTGCCTTGCAAGAGCGGGCGTAGAGCTCCTAATGTTGACGATAGAAATCCTGCAGTACCTGAAGGACCCTAGACGATGCGAGTTCTGGTATATTCCTTATTATCATGGGTAATGCAGGGTTCATATCATCAACCGTAGTAGCTCTGTTCCCTGGAACATTTTGCATACAGGGTCCGCGGCTTTTGCAGGGCCGCTAATTACTTACCCGATCAACATACTTGGTGAGTAGTTTCTCGCAATTTCTAGCTCGAGCTTTAAGTAGCCCATACCCGCCATATTCAACCGTCTTGCCTTGACCCTACCCTGAACCCTAAAGCCTAAGCCTTATCAGATTCTCATCTGAAGATGTGCAAACAAAAGAGTTCATTAACCAGGAATCTGCCCTGTACATAACCTTCTTGATCCTGAACCCTAAACCTTAGTCCTAAAAGCCTAACCGCCTAATCTTTCAACCCTACAAAATTTTAAACTCTAGACTCTACACCCTATCCCTTCATCCCTAAGCCGTTCAGATTTAGGACCGAGGACGTTATCTTCGGATACTTCACAGCATAATCCCAAAAGCGTTCAAAGTTAGGATTTCTGGCAGCTTCATGTGCCCCTCCGAATCTCATTCTCCATGATAACCCGGGCTATTATCAGGCGAAACATGCGCGAGAACATCATGATCTTCCGCGCGAGGCCATGATACGATTCTCTGCTGCCCTCCCCTGCTCTTCGTTGTCCCAAAACCCATACCCTAAACCTAAACCCTAAACCCTAACCTTAAGCTCAGAACGGTAAGCCCTAGACCGCTAAATCTAATGAGGATTAGGGGCTCCAGGCTCGCATTCCGCTTTTCCTACCTTTGGTGCCTTATAAAGGGGTCTATAAGGGTTACTATAAGGGATCTATAAGGGTACTGTAATATAGGGGCCTTAATCATCCTATAGCTTACCTTTGGTTAGTAGGGAGTGGAGGAATGGGGTACAAGTACAACTACTATTATATACTACCATTCTTCCATTCCCTACTAACCAAAGGTAAGTTCTGGGATATGTAGAACCCTAAGGCTCCATGTGCCCATATAGTATATACTTAAGCCTTAAAGTACCTATATAGGGACCCCTTTAAGGCTTAAGTATCTACTAAAAGGCTACACGGAGCCTTTGGGGGAAGTTCATCTTGCTGGAAGGCAAGTTGTAGGGGCTCAGAAAGGCAGTGCTGAAGCAGTGCAGTGCGACTTTGAATTTGGCCGACCTCCGTTCTATAGTCTCCTTAGGCGAGCCCGAGCGTGCAAGCTGTGTGTGCTATAGTCTCCTTAGGAATTATGGTTTTTATGTTTGTTCACATAAAACCCAAGAGAATATTAAAGATAGTGTGTTTATTATGGTTCTAAGGGTTGTATAGCTTTTGTACAGGGTCGATTGCCGGATGTACAACAACGACCAAATCTTGTGATAATGCTAAACAATGTTGATTCGTAATACTGAAGACGATCAGTAGCTGCAGAGGGATGTCGGTCCCCAAGGTGGAGGAGTGAAGGCTTCTCACGGCAATACCACCCGAGCTCAGGCTTCAGGGTTTTGGTTTCAAAGGTGAAGCAGGTTTAGGGGTTTAGCGTTTAGGGGTTGGAGGTTAGGGGTTTAGGGGTCTAGGGTCTAGGGCTTACATCTAAGGGAGCAGTGGTGCGTCACAAACCAGGGCTTCACTCTGCCATAGGAAAGCAAAACTATTGGTTGGACACAGCAAGCTTGACTTCGAGCGGACCACGTGCAAGCCAAAGTCTTCACCAACCACTTTGAAGGCTGATGTTGCGTGCTGGGGACTGCAATGGTACATCTTTTTGCTTATCCTACCCTTTACCGAGTAATCGCACACGCCTAGAGCTTGAAGTGTCCCCGGCAACTGCTCTTGATGCCACAGAGGCCATGTGGGTGTCAGCTGGTTCGACATTTTGAAGATGAGTATCTCAGTAGGATCGTGCAGTGCAACTTTGGTGGGCACTGGGACTCCAACGCGTCTTCACAGCAAACGTGGTCTTGCCCTGCATACTTGGGAGTTTCCGAAAACAGGGGACCCTAATAAAGTACCCTAAATAGTAGGATCCTTATTATAATGACCCCAATATAAGGTACCCCGATATGAAACCCCCACTTCTATGCAACACGGACAATTGGCTGCCGGACTTTGGATGCGGTCCTTCGGAGCGGCCCTGCACCGGATGCAGCGGTACTTGGAGGTTCACGGGTAGTTATAAGTGGGTTGTAATTCGGGTAACCATGTTTATAACCCATATTATTATGGGGGACTTATAATCCCACTTATAACTACCCATGAACCTCCAAGCAGGCAAGTTCAATGCTCTTCTGGAATGTGGTCGAAAGCTGCAGAAGACCAAAATTGGTAGGGAGGCATGGAGCTTAGACGGGCTGTGCATGTCAGTCCGTACTGGCTTGCACTGGGCGCAGATGCGGACGCAAGCAGACCACATCACTCTATCACATCACTCTACAGTTTTACGACAACATCGAGTCCCCAGGCTCGTGCACGTCGGCTGAGCCTCTGAAGGCCGCGTGCGAAACGAGGCGCAGCCTCTAAAACTCAGGGCTTATGTTTTGGGTTGGGGTTTCGGGCTTACGGTTGTCTAGCACCCAAAGAGAACTCCAAACCTTGGATAACAGCATGGACGGTAAGTTATGCAAACGCTTGAAGGCGCCTTCCCCATTTGGGTGTTTAGTCTCATGCCCGAAAGCTTTAACCCGAAGCCGCCGACCCAAAACGCTTCAAGCTCCCGATGCCTAACGCTCCAGTTGCAAAAGCGCGGAAACATCACAGATAAACTGCTACAAGCCCCAGCCGCCAGCCCAAAAAAAGACTAAGCTCCCAAACCCTAGCCCCAAAGGCTCTAAGGATTCATAGTTTAAGGCTTTTGGGCCTAAAGACCATACTATATAAGGCGTTTGGGCCATTTTGAGCCTTAGGGTAGCAAACCAACCGAACCAAGTTCAGACCCAGCCCCAAACCCCATGTGGCCCGGCAAGGCCCAGAGTAACAGGCGTAATATACAAGACCGAGTACCCTAAGGCTCCATGTACCCTTATAGTAGATACTTAGGCCTTAAAGTACCTATATAGGGACTACTTTGGGGCTTAAGTATCTACTATAAGGGTACATGGAGCCTTTGGGGTACCTCGTAAGACGGTTTATGGTTCTACGGTTTGGGGTTGGGGGTTGAGCTGTCATTTAAAGAAAGTCTTGTATTAATTAAATACCATTAATGTAGCCAACAGCCTTACGTATTCTTGTTTTGGAGGCCCCTGTATTGAGCTGCAGGAATGAAGAAAGCCTCACCCACGCTGGGCTGCTGGATGTAGAGCTTGCCCACGGACCCAGACCTGGGAACTGGCGTCTGAACAAGCCCAGAGGGTCCATATACACTACTATTGTGAAATTAGGTCCCCAAAACCATAATGGGGATGGTCTTTCACATAATAGTAGTGCATATGGACCTTCCGGGAAGGGTTGTTTCTTCGAAGGGCCGAAACCGTCAGAAAAGGCTGCGGGGTCTATGATTGAGAACACGCTTTTGGTGATTATTCAGGCCATTGTCGTATCTGGGGGGATTTTGTGAGGGAGTCCTAGGGTTCTGTTTAGGGTTTAGGGTTTAGGGTTTTAAAGGTCTGACAGTTTTTGTTCACTGCTTCTGCCAACAGTTTGTGGTGTTTATGAGGGTACGTATCGGAGTTGTGTGGTCGATAACTAGGACCCAGGAGGAAGAGGGATTTGCTGGCGTTGGGGTTCAATGTATGTAACTAGGACCTGGGTTAAAGAGTGGGGATCTACATGTTATTGTACGTTTTTACAGGATGTTTTATACCTCCATTTGCCATAACGACTTGACGGTGAGATCAGAATCGTGGTCAAAGTGGGTGTCCGACTAGTTAGTAAAATACATAATTAAACCCTAAACCCTAAACCCTAAACCCTAAGCTTCCATCCTCTTGACAGACAACCTGAGCCTAAAGCCTGGGCCCTGAAAGCATCATATGAACCCAACCTTAGCCCCAAATAACGTGCCTTTGTTCAAGGACCTATATACAGAAACCATATTAAGAAACCCTAAACAGGTAGGTTATTTGGGGCTAGGGAAAAACTTAAACCTTTAACCCTAATCCCTAAAAGCCCTCTTCCTGAGCGGCGGGGGTTCTGAAAATTCGGATCACAGTTGAGCTCTGCCACCAAAGGCGGGCGGAATAGTGAAAACGGCTAATACCTGGAGCATGTGGTTCCTTTCAGGGTTCCTTCCTGTAAATGGCGGTTACAAAGTGTTCTGATCGGGTTTAGGGCTTTAGTTTGTTGGCCTTAAGAATTAGAATATGATTTGGGTGTACATTAATGCAGGATTATTCATAAGAAGCCCGTGTTAAGATACTAAGTGTTCCAAGCCTTGATGCAGGGCCTCAGCGGTTGCAGGGTTTGGGCTTTCAAGGTTTATTGTTGGTGTATTCTTGAGGTTTAGGTTTTTCGGGGGTTGAGGGCCTAAGGCAGTAAAGTCTGGGCTTCAGGGCGGGTTTTGGGATGTCGGAGACCCATAGTATATATGTATACATATATATATATATATATACATACGCACATAAATATGTTTATCAAGCCCTATACTTTACACCCAATAGAAGAGTCCAAATCTTGAGAATACGACGAAGTCCGAGCCCCTGAGCACAAGCCTGAGCCCCAGTGTCCTCCCAGGGCATGGCAGAGTGCGAAGGCTGGCCTTTAGGGTTTAGGGTTCAGGGTTTAGGGTTTAGGGCTTAGGGTTTAGGGCTTAGGGTTTACGGCTTAGGGTTTCAACGTCTGTTTCTGAGTTTGCCTTTCCGGTGGTATTTGGCTATTGCCTTAGACTCGCCGCAACTTGCGTCTCAGGTTTTTTTATTTTCTGTCTTCAGAACGTAGCGAGATTTGAGGACCAACGGCACCACCGTGGGTGTCAAGCGAAACTACAACGACTATGTCGGTGCGTTTTGCTCTTATTCGACAGCTGTGAGATAGTCCTGCTCGACGAATGCCAGCGAGGCGAAAACGTCCCTTTCCTATGGCTGGGCCGGGAAGTGGTGTGGACCTACCACGCTAACTTCCACGAGGTGGCAAGGAACGACATTGGAGCCTGGCATTGAGTTAACCTTGCTGCTCAGGTGGTGCTGCAGTTGACGGAGACGACGCGTCTCAGTCAACATGGAAACTCCACTCTGCGGCCGCCGGCGCCAGACGGATTCATCGGCACTTGGCGCAGGCCCTCGAACTCGACGAATCGTCGATGGGCACTACAGTGTCACTACAGCCAGTCGCAGCTTGAAGACACCCGAGATAAAACAAACGAAAGTGCCACTAATCTTGAGTGACATGCGGCACCATTTATCATGCAGCTCAACGCGCATCTACCGGTTGATCCGCACGTCATAGTAGTGTGATTCGTCCTGTTCCGGTCCGGCACTTACCATCGACACGAAGCCTAGTGGAAATGCCGTAGAGCACACCCAGGTCCTGGACATGCCTCCTGCCACTGCTGCTCGAATCCCAGGCATAAACCTTCAGGCTTCTCGCATTGTTGCACTGCTGAGGACTCAGCACGCGAGATCTACGAGGTGTCATGTGTCGTGCTTCGAGCTTCCGAGATGCTTTCACGACTGCTTGACCAAGGTCCTTGCGGCTCACTCCTACCGCTGGGCCCTTGGAGCGCGCATCCTGGAGGATGCGAAGCATTTAGGCGCGAGGCCGCAAGCAGTATCGTCGCGTGCAGAAAGTTCGTGCAGGTGCGAGCCACCACGCAGACGGCATGCATCTGAATGCGACGGGCATCGAAGTCTTCGTCCAGGCGCTGGTCGAGGGCCCGCTAAAGGACCACCGCAATGATTGCTGAGTTGGCCGCATAACAAGCATCAGAACGGGAGCTGAAGCTAGACCTCGTCGTGAGTGACAGAACCTTGTGTGCCGTCTGGAAAAAGGCGCGGGCATGCTAGAGCTTCGAACACACAGCCCGTATGCTGGGAGGAGGACTGGAAAGACAAGAGAGGTCGCCACGCCCAAGGATTCCTGCGTCCAGTGCCGGTTCGTCCGGCTTGGGGCACAGGCTTCCTTTGGGAAGGCTTCTTCCAGCACGTCTTCGACGAGCTCGGCACTCAATCTCGGTTGACTCCGGTTTAGAGCTCCGAACGTGCCGAGGGAATGGGGCGTATTGAAGGTGCAACTGTCGCGGCATTTGCAACTAGGATCCAGCAGGCAACGACGTGGATCAGGAGGCCAGCGGAGAAGAGATGCTCCACCAGATGCACCTGATCATGGAGGTGGAAAGGTCAACGCATGTTTACTCGAGGGAGTGCTGCCTGACCAGGAGTGCGCAAACCGGGGATTGGAGCTCTACATCCTGGATGTGGTGCCTCCATCCGATCTGCCGGATGGAGTGCTGCACGGAACCCAGAAAGTGAAGCGAGTCCAAGCAGCTTCTTCCACCTCGATGTGTCGTCGTCTTTTCTGCATCATCTGAAGCACCTTCTTTCGCAGCACACAGGAGTGGACGGCTTGGGGCGTGAACATCCTCGTGCGGGACGTGGTTCCCCGCCGCGATGCGCAGAGCCTACTTCCAAGAGCACGCTTTAGCGGCGATCTTGTCTCATGCTGTTTTCTGAGGCCACCGCCGGCGGCACATAAAGAAGCCGACAACGCAGAGAAAAAAAAATTGTGCACGACTGTCTGCAGGAGTGCTACGTGCAGGGCTTAGGGCTTAGGGTTTAGGGGTTGGTTGGGTTTAGAAGCCCTAAAGCCCTGAACCGAAACATCCTCAGCCCTAAGCCGCTTAGGACTTAGCGTTTCAAGCTCTTGGAGTTCAGGATGGAAGATTTTTGGCTTTCCAGGAGTTGGGGGCCACTATAGCTGCTTGTTGAGGGGCTTGAAAGTAAGCTAGGGATTCGGGCTGTTCTACAGCAGTATGTGTGGACGTATGCAGGTATGTAAGTAGGTACGTATGTCTGTATGCATGTATGTATGTATGGATGTATATACACATACGACATACATACGCATATGATACGTGTTTACGTTGCTTTACCTCGGGACTAGGCCCAGTGTAGGCATGTGTTTCTCCCTCAAAATGTTGAATATCCAGGCTTCGGGCGTAAGCACAAAAAAGAAATGCAGTCCTGTGTCACATCATAAAAATGTTGAGGGTGTAAGCCCCAGCCTTCTAGGTTTCTGACGGACAGGTTGGCATCCACAACATAGTTTCGTTCATTGCACCTGCTTCTTTCAGATAAGGTCCATGTCGATCGATACCCCCAATTCTACTTCTGAAGGCCCTCTCACAAAAGCCTTGCGAAAACCCATACAACAAAGTAACAGCCCTGATACTCTTGCTAAGGTCTCTACATCCATAAAAGTAGAAGAAATCCCATCATAAATTACACTAGAGGCTTGACACTACTTAGAGGATGATGGGACTTAGTAAGTAGGTTATAATTGGGGTCATAAGTCCCGCATGTGGGGTTATCCTCATGATAACCTACTTATAACCTTACTTACTAAGTCCCATGAGCCTTTAAGTAAACTCTAAACCCCAACCCGTCGCTTCATTTAGTCTCAGACTAACGCCGGAGCAGGAGTGGCGCTCCAACTCGCACAGCAGGCCCGGGGGGTTTGGGATGTCGGGATTTTTTTCTGGCTTTATAGGGTTTCATTTGGGGTTCCGGAGTACTGTATGGGAGCTCTGGTCTTGCAGCGATCTCTTTTATGTCTCAGGTCATGAGTTCCCGATTTCAGGATCTATGGTTCGGGCTTGGGTTTGTTTGCGGCGGCTGAGCTGGTCACGACGTCATTTAGATTTTCCGGCCGCAGCACCGCTAAGGGCAATGCCGACGAATGTAGCGGAGAGACTGGAAACAAGCATGGCCAACGCCGATGATGATGATGATGCTGGTGTTGGTGAGGATGATGAGATTGTTGAGGATGAGGACATGTTGATGATGGCGACCGTGGTTTTCAAGCGGACGAATGCTGACGTGACCAGCACAGGTGGTCCCCGGCGTGGACCATTCCGGGGCTGCTGTTGTTTCGAAAGCCTGCTTGCTGTCGTAGTTGCTGTTGAAGCTCCCGTATGCGTATGTAGAATTCCTTCGGACTATGGGGAGTGTATACTTCGGTGTATTCTGTGGGTACTAAAATTGAGGACCTATGCCCTTTAGTTTAAGATTTCGGGTCCCTTAATCCGTACCATCAAAGGAAGAACCACACCCATGTCGCCACGAGTTTGGTGCCCCGGTTCGCGCTGAACAAAATAGCCCGGCCTCAGAAACAGCAGGCTATTCCTATCAGGGAGTTTCCGAAATCTGGGGTACCCTATTTTGGGGATCCTTGTAATAAGGATCCTGCTACTAGGGGTACTATATCATGGTCCCCTATTTTCGGAAACGCCCATCTAGACCCCCAAGTACCATCTTTCAAGACCCGACACCCAAGCAAGCTGAAGGACCATCGTGGCCCTTGTTTTAAAGGGTACTTTGGGTTGATGATATAAATCCTGCATTACCCAGAATAAGGAATACACCATAATTCCTCAGTTTAGGACCGTTGAGGTCATGCAGGATTTATGTCATCAACCCTAAACCCTAAAGATCCCTTAAAGGAACCCCTTAAAGGTACCTTTATAATGAATCCCTTTAAAGGAACCCTAGGATTCATGTCATATCATCCACCATTGGGGTGGGTCCTGACTCTAGGTTTCGGGTTTCAGTTTCAGGGTTCCTTATATGAATCCTAGTACTTTGGGGTTGTAATCCCCGGGTTTCTTACTCATGTTTTTACGTTAGGGTTTTGGCTTTTTGGTTTTGGGGTCTAGGCTTTAGGGTCTAGGGTTTACCTTAACCCTGAATAACCTACCTTTTTAGGGCTCCTTAGTATGATTTCCTTGTATAAGTCCTGAAAAAGGTAGGTTGTTCCGGGTTGAGGTTCAGTATGGAGCTTTAGGGTGCGCCTTAATGCCCAAGCCCTAAATCCCTTGTACCTGTGTCCTGGCATGGACGCGGGACACATACTCACAATGAACCACCGTGTCGTCTCCTGAACCCTTGATCTGGCCTACAGTGTCATGAGAAGCCAAAAGGGGTTTTAGCCTATGGGGGGTTTAGTAGGGATTAGGGTTCCCATAATAGGGTTCATATTAAGGAATCCCTACACCAAGAATCTTAAACCCCCCTTTTTGGCCTCCCATCATACAGGCCTCATTAGTGGATGCATCAAACAGGAGCTCAAATAAAGCACCCTTAACCGACTAGAGTATGCGCCACTTAGGTTAAGACGCAAGCCTGTCGAGTTTGTTCGTATCGGTTTTCTCGAATACCCCAAAGCTATAAAGTCGACGGATATTGGGAAGCCCCTGTATTAATGAGAGTTTAAGGTTGAGCCGTATCCGAACCCATGTCCCAGCCCCCCGGGAGGATCCAAAAAATAGATTTCTCAATGGGGTTTCCTATAAAGTACCTTTTTTTGGGGGGTATAGGGCCCCAAATTAGGGGATCGACTTTCTAGATCCTCCCAAGGGTCTGGGATCGTCAGAGCTCGCGAAGGTGAACGAGATGTGGCAGAAGAAGCAGGCTGAACTAGCCCTTAAGGCCTGACAGTGTACTTCAAGGATCATGGGACTTGGGAACTAGGGCTGATATTTCAGTAAGGAAACTATGAGCACGCATGGCCCATGCCAAGTCCCAGGAACCTCCAATCAGGCTGAACTAAGCCTGAAGGCCTGACACAGTAGGTAATGCAAGCGGAGACCCTTGTGGGAACCTTTGAAGCAGGCCTCACACAAGGCCCCTGTAGGAATCCTTACAGGAAGCCTCATAAGAAGTTGAGGGATCAGGATTAGGGATTTCGGCCGCGAGAAATCCTAACTTCCCAGCCACTTGAAGTTAGAACCCGTGCCCTAGTCCCTGAAGCGGCTGTTCGGCTGCGGAGATCAGAAACCATGCCTCGTATATTCAAGGCAAGGACCTCTAGATATAGGCACACCAAGTTCGAGGATTTGCGGTATGTTGCAGAACCGTGTACAAGGTCTTGAAGATTTGTAAAGCCGTCATCAAACTTTACTGGTATGAACCCCCCACTTCCCAGAGGGAGTGAGCCTCCTTGTTTGCCGTTTGGCACCAATTCGATGCTAAAGCTCCATCGAAAATCGACACGAGCTGATTATGTGCGAAACTATGCATGGGGCCATTCTGGAGAAATAGTGGTATCATAATGACTAATACACCATCCAATAATTATTGCCGGGTCTATCTCCTAAACCCTTTGTTTCGGACTCACTACGCTTAAACCACAAAATCACAGATCAGAACTAAGATTATCACACACAGAATTTGAATAACTGCTATATCTATAGTTGTTCATATTTTTCATGAAGGATGGCTGCTGGAACCAGCAGTATTCACAGGCAAATTCGATGATTTTTGTGGTTTTGCTGGTCTCTACAAATTTCAGCGTATCCAATAGAAAATTGGATGTAATTTTCTGTTGCAAACTTCTACTTATAAAATTGCCATTTATATAAAGCCGCGGGTGGTTGGCGGTGGTGGTGGTGCTGTTGTTATTGACGAATTTCTGACGGTTTCCAGATTTAGGGAGACGATAAAGATATATAATCTCGTGATATATAAATTCGCACCTATTCTCGCTCGAATCCCGTACATCCTTGCACGAACTACTAAAAGTTTCCGGATTTCGATGAATTAGAAGTGCGACCGGGTGCAACTTCGTAATTTCTCGCCATTCGCACCGGAATCCTATACGCCCTTCATCGATTTATATAAGAGCTTGGGGATTTCTAGAGGTGCGACCGGGATTATGCTCGAAATTTGAGAGGTTGTCTATTTTCGTAAATTAAATATAGTATCTTTCGAAAAGTAATAATATTTCTTCTATATAATCTTGAATAATTCTTCTTAGATGAATCGAACGAGATTCGAAGAGAATTATTTCAAATTTAAAAATAGGAGTAGTTATTTTTTCTTCTTGTGGAATTTATAATAAATAAAAAGAAATATGAAATTAATATAAAGAAGAATAGAAATATATCACGTCACAATTTTTTCAAAAATTATTTTCGAAATAATTTTTGAAAATATTTTTTGGAAAATAAATAAAAGTAACTTTCTTTGTGAATTATCAATCTATATACTTATATTGATCTAGTATCATTTATCATAATATCTATTCTTCAATATTTTTCTAAATTAATTTTTCCAAACTAAATCATCTAAATATCTTTACCTATTATTTTCTTCTTTTTATAGGTCTCTCTTTTTTAATCTAAATTCCTCAAACTATTTCTCTCTGCCTTCATAGGTCTCTCTTTCTTAATCTAAATTCTTCAAACTAATATTCTCTGCCTTCATAGGTCTCTCTTTCTTAATCTAAATTCTTCAAACTAATATTCTCTGCCTTCATAGGTCTCTCTTTCTTAATCTAAATTCTTCAAACTAATATTCTCTGCCTTCATAGGTCTCTCTTTCTTAATCTAAATTCTTCAAACTAATATTCTCTGCCTTCATAGGTCTCTCTTTCTTAATCTAAATTCTTCAAACTAATATTCTCTGCCTTCATAGGTCTCTCTTTCTTAATCTAAATTCTTCAAACTAATATTCTCTGCCTTCATAGGTCTCTCTTTCTTAATCTAAATTCTTCAAACACTTGTCTCTTCTTTCGGCAAGTCTGTTTTTTCTAAAATCTGATTTCTAATTCTCTTTGTTTCACAGTCTCTTTTTACGAGATTCTAAATTTCTGATTCTCTTCTTTCACAGTTTCCGTTTTCTAAATCTGAATTCCCAAAACTAGTATTCTCTTCTATTCAAGAGTTAAAAAAAAGAAGCAGGGTCGAACCAAGGAAAAGAGTTCAAGTTGAGAGCACGGAGGAAGGATGGGAGGGGCTCTTGTTCTAACAGAATCTAAATTGCTACAATTATTATTCTCTTCCTTCCCTAGGTCTCTCTTTCTAAATCTATCTATTTCTAGATCTATTTTTCTCTTTTTCAAGTCTTTCTTGTGAAATCTGAATATCTTCTCAGAACTTTCTATCTAAATTTCAAATTCTACCAATTTTTCTCGAATTTCTTTTTCACATCTTATTTCTCAAGTCTATCTTCCAAATTATAATGCCTACGACTATATTTCGAATTTCCAGAGTTAACGTTTCAATCTGTCATTTTATAACTATTATTCCAGACCTCTCTTGCTCTAGCTGTTTTTCAGGCCTATCTATTCAAGTGTATCTTTTTTCTTATCTTTGCAAGCCTATCTTATCAAATCTTTTTTCAGAACTAATATAGCAGATAAATCTTATCAGTCCTTGCCCTTCCTATCGTATTAGACCTGCCGAACAAATATATCAATTCTATCTTTCCAATCTTATCATATCCGGTCAAAAACCTCAAAATCATCTTGCAATAAGGTCGGTCTTAGAATTTCTTATCAAATCTATCTTATCGCACCTAGCTTGCCTGGTCTCATAATTGCATGATTCAGTAATCGAAATATTCCCGGATAGGTCGAGTGCAACTGATATTTCGTATGATGATTGGGAAGCCAGGTTGCCCTTGACGCCCGCGGAAGTGAGTGCTGACCCTGGGGAGGCTCTGGCCGAAAACAAAGCGATGTAGCGATGGCGCTTCCAGCTGGATGGCTTCGCTCATCGCAGCGAAGACTTACCAACCGGGCGCAGCATCTGATGCTGGCCAGTGCACAGCCAACTCATCATGAGCAGCACTTGCCAGGCCTGATATCACGTATTGTGCAATTATTGTGCAGAGCGGCATTCCACTGCGTTCCACAAACCGTGGCGCTGATTCTAGGTTGACTGTGGGTTCGCTAATTGATCACTGATCAAAGGATGGCCACATCGCAGGGTAGTATGTCCATCTGTGAGTACTGCGCGTAAACTAACATCGCAGAGTGTAGGCGCATGGCAGGACGACTTGTAGCATTTGGCCTAGGCAAAGGTCGCCGGGGCACGGCAACAAGAACCTGCCAATAAAAAGGAGGCATCGTTGACTGGCATGGCTTCTGTCCATTACCTCCAGCTTGTGTAACCTAAAGCCTTTGACCTCAAGAAGTTGAACTTCAATGCTCTGGAATATCAAACCCGACTTGAAACAGCGAATGCTGGATGTTTGCGGCCTGAGGTCGCAGATGGGGTGCGCTGGCATATTGCCTCGAGGTCTCTAGTCTTTGGCGATGGCGATTCCGGGTTGTCCGGTATAGGGCTCTGGGGCCCTCGCATGATTTACGAATTTACCCGATCTGCTGGTTGTCTATGAGTGTGTTGTAAGCTGTGCTGCCACGCCAGTGCGCAGGTGCTGGTGAGTCTACCCGGGAGATGAATAGGAAACTGTTGGAATAGAAGACTATTGGAAGAAAGTGAGGCTGCCGCCGGTTACGCCGCTCCGCTTCTTGCTGGAACATGCAATATGCCTGAAACGTGCTGGCGCTGGTCTACGTGTGCTCACACATGAATCTATCCAAAACCTTCCTGTGACCGATCGCTTCTGAGGCAGCACCGCACTGAGAACGTCACCGGCCGTGCTTGTCAATGTATCCTTGATGGTTGAGCTTTTTGAGAAGCAAGCTCCCACGACTGTACGAACGACTCATGAACAGGTGCGAACGACAAAACAAACGAAGAGAGCCAGTGTCGAAACTGCTGCCGCATGGCTTTTTGCAAGCCCGAAGTCTACGATGTAGACTCGGCTGTTGTGTGCCTCGGCGGTATACATGCAAGGGAGTGTAACAGAGGACACATCTCCCACTGAGGCTGGGGCTCCCAAACCCATCAAAAAGTCATGCGGCCTGAGCTGAAGTGAAGCTGCGGAGGACTGTGGCTGCCAAGCTGGGATGCGGCCGAAAGGCTTGATGTCTCTGTACAAGATGCCGCAGTTGTGCACTTATTCGAGGCGGTCGATCATCCTCAGCTCGCCGTCTCATTACAACACCTGTCTCATCGCAACCGGAGATGCAAAGCGATGCACTACACAAAGCCCAAAAAAGTGCTGTGCAAGGACATCGGTGAAAACTGCGATTGTGTGGTCTGGGACTGTAATGCACCGACAGGAATAGCTTGCCTCTTGCTGCCTCCAAGGGACTGAATGGCAACTGTCAATACAGTCTTCAAACTAAATGATCCACAGTGCTTGAAGCATGCATCCAGGGATGGTCCAAGCCTCGCGCAACCGCAGAACGACACTTCTAGTAGTGATGACATCTCGGCTGTCCAAGACCTCTCCCAAAGACCAAGAAGCACATGCCCAACACGTGTCATGTCACGATGTCGACGAACCAACGACATGTGAGACAAGGGGCAAATCCATGACCATCATGTCGTACTGCCCCT
The DNA here is from genome assembly GCA_905221615.1 of Symbiodinium sp. CCMP2592. Lineage (NCBI taxonomy): Eukaryota > Dinophyceae > Suessiales > Symbiodiniaceae > Symbiodinium > Symbiodinium sp. CCMP2592. The sequence continues at coordinate 374,525 of CAJNDT010002546.1, forward strand.
CAGTTCCAACCCATCCTGAAGCTCGCAGAGCTCAAACGCTTTGCGACTCAGACCGAAAGGCGGAGAAAAGGGCCCATAACAGCCGAGGCGCTGATGAGAGGCCACTGAGGGTCCTGCGGACGGGTCTGGGCGCGAGGCGGAGAGGTTTGCAGGAGTCCATTCAGCAACAGATCAGTCACCAGAACGGACTTATCCTTGGGATCTGTAGAGGTTGATGTGTTTGTAGTGTGTTGTAAGATTTGGGGCGAGCAAAATTTGCCACCAGCGAGCCTCACGGCTGTGGAGACCGAGAGATTTGTAGAACTTGGCCTCTTCCAACCTGGGTTCAGTTTACAATTGGGCTTAGCCAACTCATGGACATGCTCCGGTTGCTGAGCACGTTGAGCATACTTGTGCTCCGGAGTCCCCTTTTCATTTCACATTGCATCCAAAGGGCCTCAAACTCTGACGATTTCCCGGTTCAGGACATGCCGGTAGGGGCCCACGAACAATGGGTCGGCCTTTGGACTTTTGAAAAACCTGGACCAGTGCGGCAAAGAACCGCTTTGAGCTGAGGCCGGAGCGCGGACGGACTGTGCACCGGGGGGAGACAGAGACAAAACGCGAGTACGGCCTTCCCAAGCTTTGCAGCTTTTCAGCAGGCCGCCAATTTCCCCTGCGCCTTGAGGGACGCACATTGAGTACGCAGCCCCCGCAATGCCTGCTCCGCTCCTGCCACGGGTTCAGGACAAAACAGGGCAAAGGATTGTACATTGGTTCGACTCTCCCTTTTGGTGCGTACCCGATGGATGAATTGGGCGACAGCGTCAGGGCAAAGTCGCCCAAGCCACGGGAGCCTCAAGGCAGAACTGATGCCAAGGCTATAGGATACGAGGCTCACATGCCTATCAAACTACATTTGTAAGTGACTGTCACGACACTGCTTGTTGTGAGTAGGACTTCAATCATTTTCCAATCATAGACATGGAAGCTTCCGGCCAATAGTCACAAGGACAGGGAGAACAATCCATGCCAGCCTCAGAACGGCAACGTGCTCACCATCGGAATCATATCAGAATAAATTACTATTTACCAAATGGTCGTAGCAAGAGCAGTAGCAGTGTAGTAGTAGTCGTCCGAATCGTAATTAGCAGTTGTCGTCGTCCTAGTGGTGGCGTCGTCGTCCTAATGGTCCTAATGGCGGTAACAGCGGCAGTACGCAAATACTACGCAGCAGTACGAAGAGGGAGGAGGAGCTGGCTTCAAATACCAATTTCACAAGGCCACACCATGTGCTAGAACAACTGAGGTTGCCCCCACAAGCAGGAATTGACACAATCTTGGCCACAGGCACGAAACGAAGGCAGCTCGGAGCCTTTTCAAATACATACTCAGCAGTCGATATCTTCGAAGAATTCAGATTGGTCTGCAAAACATCGCTAATCCTACAAGCTCCGCCTGTAAACATCGTAAGATCCGCCAGTGATGAAGAAGGTGGATGGCTTGAGCCTCGCATCGGCCGTATCCTGCGAAAGTGACAAGGCGACGATGAAGACAGACACTAAACTCACTAAACTCCCAAACAATCGCCTCTTTCTGAAACCAACCAGCCGGGTCCTTGACGCCTTTGTACTTGTCGTTGGCAAATCGCGCCACTGTCAGGAAACTGGAACACTGGGCAAAGTAGGCAGAGCCGAAATAGACGATGCCACCACTATCCCCAGAAGGGGATCGCATGAGGTCACACTCCTTGAGATTGAGGCATTATCTGTCTGCTCACCACCAGATGACTAAAATGCTGGATCTCCCCGTTGCAATTTCAATTCTCTTGCGCACCTGGTTCTTCTTTGCGCAGCAAGGCAATTCGGAAAAGACATTCAAGCTTGTCTCGCATTCTGAAGGCCTCTAGGCACGGCTGACTGCCCGTCAAGAAGTCTCAGTGCGAGCAGCAAGCGCAGTTCGAACGATCATCACCTCGATTTTTTTCTTGTGGCTGCACGATGGCACTGATTGGGGGGTTTTGCTTGCCCTTTAGCCACCGCCGTCCTGGTCTTTTGGAGTTGCATCATCGGAGGGTTCAACCACCACGCGCTTGCAGCGCAAAGGTCTTGTGCGCGATTAAGTTCCAAACCATGCCCTGTGGAGGAGGCAAGTTGGGATGGATGTAACCAGCCTCTAAGGCTTCTGTCAAGCCTTCGGGGACTCCGTAGGTGGTGCCGGATGTCCGGTGGTTGCGACGACGTTGCTCGGCGGTCGTCCTTGGCAGCCGACCTTCTGCAATCATGATTGCCAACCTTGCCGCGACCTGAGGTGGAGTAGCTGGCGCGGTGACCTCCGGTGGAGTTGCTGGCGCGGTGGTGTCGCCTGAAAAACCTGACCCCAGCAAATGCTCCAGGCCGCGTGAAGCCGCCTTTTCCCCGAAAAGGTCTTCCAATTGTTGATCTACACCTGTTGCTATCTCATCTGCCGCGGGTCTCTTCCTCGAGCCGCGGCCTCGCCCCCTTGAGCGGCCACCTGCTGCAGTCCCATCTGCCGCGGCCCTTTTTCTGGATCCACGGCCCCTGGAGCGGCCCCGGGCCGGTGATTTGCGAGCACCGCTAGTGCGCTTTGCGCCCTTGGGCCGGCCCCGAGGGCGCCCCGTTGGTGTGGAGCGCGGGACTAGGGAGGAGAAGGCTTCTGGCAGCGTGGCACCGAAATTTGCTTTAGAGACATGTAGAAAATGCTCTGTCATGCCACGTTGCCAATAATCCTGATGGGACTCCAGCAGCCTACCCTCCTCTTCATACAGTGCCGTGAATTTCTCGTAGGTGGCACTGACCCGCCGTGGGTGGAAGCCATTTTCATCCAAGGCCCCAATTCTCTGGAATGCTGCGTCCACTTGTGCCGAACATGTCGACCGCACCAGATCGGACAAGGCTTCCATTTCCACGGCGTTGAAGTCCGAGGGACCATATTTGCAGAACACCTGGGTGGCATTTTCTTGCCCGGTGTTGAACTGCAGCATCAAGGGTGCTTCCTGCTCAAGCAGTCGCTCCAACGTCCTGCAGCTCATACGCCCCACTTGCTTGCCCTCCTTCCAATCCAGGCGGGGGCTCAACTTCGTGGATGCTTCCCCGACCAACGAGGGGGTTATCAACGTCGATGGTGCAACACACAAGGCACTCCACTTCCCATCATTCTGGAAAACTCGGCCCGTGTGTTCATAACGCTCCATAACCTGCCTCAGCGGCAAAGTCTTCTCCTCCGGGACATAGTGATCCAGCAACTTCCAAAAGGAGTCCACCGCATTCAACGAATAGGAACCATAGCCGGGGTCGAGGACTGCCGCACGCCAGGCGGCCGTCCATACACCTGCATCCTTCTGGAAATGCTCCGTCTGCAGGTATGCCACGAAGTCCGACTCGCCGGCATCTTCCAGGAGTTGGAAGCAGTGGTCCCAGTATCGATCGAACACGTGATCGTTGCGCATGAAAGCGCTTTTCGACACCCACCTTTTCGTAGAGGCCCACCAAGAGCTTTGTGTCAGCTTTTTCACGCCCTGGTCCCGGATGTTGCGCTTGACATGCTCAAGGCTTCGGACCAACTGGAAATCTTGACCAAAAAACTCCACAAAGCCCTTAACCAAAGCAGGGCCACCATCAAGATGAGCGACAGATGCTTTCCGCAAGCCATCAGGGACATGCTCCCGCACGTGTGCATCTACGCTCTCAAGAAGCATGCGAACCGCCACGTGATTTTCGCTCGGCGATAAAGCGAAAGCAAGCAATACAAATGTAGTTTCGATGGTGTCACGGGGCACATGCTGCGCCAACCAACCAACAGCAATCAGTTTGATGCCACTGTTGGAGATGTCGTGCGTACCATCGCATGCCAAGCGTAACCCATGCTCCATCAATGTCTCCCAATGCTCCTTCAGGAGGCTTACATAAAAGTCCGTGGTAAAGCAAAAAATACCGGCACTCTCGTCCACCTCGAGCACCCGACAATGCCAGGGTTCCGTGGCTTCCCTGTCCTTGATCGATTGCACGTAGGCAAGAACTTCGGGGATCTTATCCTCCACCCGCGCAGGCCTTGTGTATTGCTTGCGTGTCTGGACTTGTTGGCGTGTGGGGAGTTTACCGTCAGGATGCGCGATGGACCACTCGACCAACGCAGCGCCTGCCCGCTCCGGTTGGGAAGCTATGTTTCGGATGTCTGCACGCACATCCGCCGCATGCTGGTGTTCATTTTTCGCCTCCCGCACCAGCTTCCCATTCTCCGAGCCATATTGCACCACCATTGGGCACCCGTCGCTGCATCGGCAATAGACATATGTGCGGCCCGGCCGCTTTACCTGGCAACGCTTTCTGGACCCCCACTCTGCGTCAATGGCGTCCGACACCTTGCGCCCACCCAAGTCTTCTTTCCTTCCGTGCCACACATTGCCAAACTTGTCTCGCCTGCACCGACATGCTATGCTGCATTAGTCTAGCGCGGCAGAACACTTCCAAAGTTCTAAATGCACACGCCGGCCTCTCGTATCGGTTTTCCTCTTCGTTTGTAAGGTCGAACGGTACCACTGCCGGCTGCAACTTCCACATTCCACCTGGGTATATGCTGTAACATTCGTGACATGAACGCCCTTCTGTCCGAAACAGCATTATGCCAACATTGCCAAAGGCACTTCGCGTGTATAGCACGACGAGAACCGGACGCTATTTTTCCTGGAACCCAGGCTGTTTGAGCCTCTTTCTGACGACAGCAAAACCAATAACGCTCGTATCCAGCGCCAGGGCTCCGGAACGTGTGCAGAAGCACAACTGCATTCGCTCGGTGGTCTGTGCTACACGAATAGCTCTCAAGGGACAGCGCTGCACCTTACACAAAACAGCCGAACCAAAGTCCCGCGGCGCTAAAGTGCATAAATACAAACACGGTCGCCAGGTCGCTAGCGTTCGCAATGCTAAGATGGCGCCAGCACAGAAGTGCAACCTTAAAAAAACAGCTCATGGAAACCTGCGCGACGCTAGAAAACAATCGTCGGTCGAATTTCGGCCGTGTTCGGCACACACATGTGTATGCGGAATCGAAGCAAACACATGCCGTGTGCACCAGCACAAACGCATTCGCCAAGTCGCTGGTGCTCGCGAGGCTAACAGCTCGCAGGCACAGCGGCGCAACTTAAAAAAAGTAGCTCACGGAAAGTTGCGTGGTCCCTGCCTGAAATCAGGCTGGGGGCCGAGCATATCCCGGCGCTGTTCCTCCGCGAGCGGCGTGTGCCACGCCGCTCGCGGCATGGGCACTACAGTTGAAGTGTGGGCATGCCGCTCGCGGCACGGGCGCTACAGTTGCAGTGTGGGTACGCCGCTCGCGACGTGGGCATGCCGCTCGCGGAGGTGGTACTCCAATCGACGGCGCCGGTACTACAATCTCCCAACGAAGGTACTACAATCGCGGCGAAATAGCAGTTACTGCTATCGCGATCGCCGCGCTCACAGCAGTCGTATTACAGTTGCGGCGTCGGTCCTACAGTCTCGGCGTTAGAACTACAATTCGCGGCATTTGTCTTACAGTCGCGGCGCCGGTAATACAGTCTCGGCATTTGCACTACAAATGCAGTGTTGGTAGCCCGCTCGCGGTATTTGTACTACAATTTTAAAGTTGCTACGCCTGTAGGCAGCCAAATCTAGTAACGTTGTTTTTTCGAACCTTGGGCGTTTTGGCCATGCCGTAAAGGCATGGCCTGAAATCGAAATTTTGGGCGATTTGGCATATGGCTTTCCACTGAAATATCAACTGCTCCGGTGTTTTCGAGTGTTGCATACATCCTAAGAGCAGGGCCATTCCCTGCCCGGCTCAGGCCCCCGGCCTGCGCGAAGCGTCACGGGAGGCAAGGGGTTTCTGATGACCCCCTTTTCAACCCCTGAGACCGTCGTGTGAGCGAATAACAACACAGGAACATGTGCATCGCACGAGCAGCGGCTAGTAGCACTTGTCCTTTCTATGCTTTACGTACACACATGTGTATGTCGGAGGCAGTACTTGGCTGGACCCGCGTCACACGCTGGCCACCAAAGGCTTGCCAAAGCTTGCCTGCGAATCCCAGTCGAGGATGTGTCAAGCACGGCTAAATCTAGTCACGCATTTTTTTCGAACTTTGGGCGTTTCTTGGTCGTGCCCTAAGGAATGGCCTCGACTCGGAATTTTGTGCTTGTTGGCATATGGTTTTACACTGAAATACAAACTTGTCGGCGTTTTTGGGTGGTTGCATACATCCTAAACCCAAAAACCCCAAGGCAACACGTGAGCATTTCATCCTTCCAAAAGAAGAATCAAAAAATTGGCGAGAGTTCTGTTTATTCAGGAGTGCCTCCACAGCCATTGCTGGAGCACACGCACACAACCTCCGCCAGCATGGTAGTTGACGTGCCCGGCTCCGCCCCCTACCCGCTCCAGTAGGAGGTCGGCCACGGGACACGTCGCCATGCAGGCGGAGGTTGTTGTGCATGTTTGCTCCAGCAATGGACAGGGAGGTCCCCCGGGGATTTAACCTCCACCCGGGCTCGAGGGCCACGAGTTAACGTCGCGGGGCGTCCGACGACCTACTGCGTGTCACCACGCAGTAGGCAAGCGTGATGGGACCTGCAAGCAGTGATGCTGGGCGGCAAGCGGGCACCCAGCGTGTACTTGCAGGCTCCCTTTTACGTCCGCGCTCCGCCGGACAGTCGCCCCTGCCTAGTTCAAGGCTGGGGCCGAGCATGAAGTTTAGAGTCCGCGCTCCCCGGACTTTGCAACGCGCAGAGCAAAGCTTGCAATACATGCCATAGGACTGACTGCCGCCGCGGCATTGGCACAAGAATCGGAACACAGATGTGTGTTCCGACAACACACATGTGTGTCGCGCAAACACACATGTGTGTTCCGAGAACACACATGTGTGTTCGGGGAGCACGCATGTGTGTTTTCAATAACACACATGTGTGTTCCGAATAATTACAATTATACAGCGGAAACACACATGTGTGTTCCAAACGCACATGTGTATATGAGAAACGCATAACGGCGGGCCAGAAACGAGGCATCGAAGGAGCTCCCGAAACTGGTCGATTTCTAAACAGGCCGCTAATACAAAAATTCAATTTTGCATTCCCGGCTGGGCAGTCCCAGAACCTTCATATGTGCTTTCCCACGCCGCAGACGCATGCCTGCGTGCGTGCGGGTCAGGACCGGGTCGCCTTCAGAAGACTTATACGCCAGCCCCCTTTTCCACAGCCGTGAGGACCGTAGCGCCCATGTCGTACCGGGTACCGGAAAAGTTGTCCCGTGGACCAGCAGTGGTACTTGATAAATTCATTATATACCCTAAACCTCAAGTTTTGAGGATACATGATAACGGCGGGCACGCGGCTGGCGGCGGCGATGGCGGGCACCCTTTTACGTCCGCGTCCGCACTGCCGTCGCGGCATAGGTACTACTTGGAAGGACAGGGGACTTAGTAAGTAAGTAGGTTATAAGTAGAGTTATAAGTACCCTAAATAGAGTTCTCCCAATTATAACTTTACTCATAACCTACTTACTAAGTCCCTTGCCCTTCCAAGTATAGTCGTGCGGTGGTATACGGGGGGCAGCGGGGGCGACCTACGTGGGGGGTTTATACGACTTGGGGTTAACTCGTGCGTCCTCGCGCGTTCCGCATCCCTGGTGCTCCTCGCGTCGCGCATTCCACGTACCATGTGCCTGCGCGTCAATCCGTCCGTGTCAAACATCCCGCGTCCTTCGTTCCCGCATCGCACATCAGGCATCCCACGTCCCGTCCGCGTCCCGGCGTGCCTCCGCGTGCCACATCCCGCACCCCACGTCCCTGTGTCACGCATGCCTCCGCGTCACTCGTTCCCGTGTCCCGCGTCAAACATCTCGCGTCCCTCGTTCCCGCGTCGCAAATCGTGCAGCCCCCCGTCCGCGTCCCGGCGTGCCTCCTCCCGCGCCCCACGTCCCTGCGTCACGCGCCGCACCGTCCCTTTCGGCGGAACAAAATACGTGCTGAAGCCACGGTTTAGGATAGGTCTGCGACAATGCAAACGTTGAAAGCATGGAAGCACGAGACAGGCAAAGTCCCTGCGCCGGGTTCCTGTTCGTCAGCAGCGCCTACCATGACATTAGACAGCATGAAATGGCAAGCACCGGACAGGCAAGGTCCGTGCGCCAGACAAATTTCCCGGCGGATAACGGTGAAAGCATGGCAGCAAGGAACAGGCAAAGTCCTTGCGCCGGGTTCGTTTTCGTCAGCAGCGCCTACCACGACATTCGACAGCATGAATGGCAAGTACGGGACAGGCAAGGTCCCTGCGCCACACAAGTTTCGCGGCGGATAACGGTGAAAGCATGGCAGCACGGGACAGGCAAAGTCCCTGCGCCAGGTTCGTTTTCGTCAGCAGCGCCTACCATGACATTGGACAGCATGAATGGCAAGCACGGGACAGGCAAGGTCCCTGCGCCACACAAGTTTCGCTGCGGATACACACAATCATTTGTAGGATGGAATCAGTGGCTTATGATAGTGGAACAGCAAGAGCCAACGGAAACAGCAGGTCGGGCCGTGAGGCGCGGTGCCCCGAGGCACCACAGACCCCCAACTCACCCTCCCCCAGCCACGTTCCACCGACAGCACAAGCTGACACCCCGAAACGATTGCAAGGCAGCAGCAAAGCCGCGCCTGGACAGCGTTGGCGAGAAGAAGCGAGCTGATACGGCAGCAGCAAGGCAGCAGCAAAGCCGCGCCTCGACAGCGTTGGCGACCACGAAAGTTGCTTTCGCGTGACTGCAGGCGACATGAATTGTGAGGATGGACGTTGCGGTCACGGCGACGGCTTCAATCCAAGAACTACATGTTTGGCGAAGATTGTCGGCGAGAGCGACCGCATGCAGAAGCCAGGACAGAAAATGCAATCCGCTTCATTTGCAAGCACAGGATGACTAGCAAGAGCCCCATGGGATTAACCAGGTCAAGCCGTGAGGCGCGGTGCACCCATGCACCACAAACCCTCACAATCACCCTCCCCAACACACCTTACCCCTTCAGAGCACAAGCTGGCACCCGCAAAAGCATGCAGGCATGCGAAACTGTGAAATGCGAAATGACAGTCAAAGCTCCTGCGCTAAGACACAGAAAGCGACCTGCAGAAATGGCCAGCAGGAAAAGCAAACTCCCGGCAAACGCAATGTCGCGGTGGCGGCGGCGGCGGCGGCGGCGTTGGCATTGGTCAGCGCAACGTGAAAAGGAAGTCGTCAACGCAAATGGCTAACAAGGCCAGGGCGCGTGGGCGTGGCGGGTCGGGGGTTGCGTCGTGAGTCACGTTCATGCAAAAACAAAAAACCATGTGCAAATGCTGTGTTATGCTGTCCATGAAAAACAAGTTGGCAAAAGCAGTTCCCAGCGTTGACAAATGCAAGTTGCATGCTGCAAAGCTCATGTTTTCAATCAATGTTCCAAGGAAGCCAAAAATTTCAAAACAGTGTTTTCAGCAATACAGTGTAAGACCCCAAAGGATGCATTTCCAGTACTATTTAAAGTTGCACCACGAGCAAGCACAAGCCAGGCAGGACCCCAAACGAGGTATTTCCAGTACAAAAGTTGTTCTACAACCATGCACAATCCGGCACAAACCAGCTAGGACCCCAAACGAGGTATTTCCAGTACAGAAGATTGTCTACAACGAAGCCATCGCGAGCCAGGACCCCAAAGGAGGCATTTCCCTGTTGTTGTACTACAAGCAGGCACAAACCAGGACGCACAGTCCAGCCAAACCGCAAAACTTGATTTGAAGGGATTTGTAGCCGGAGCGCACGAAGCGCGGAGGAAGCAGCGGCGTCGTCAGAACCACAAACAAAAGGAAACACGTGTCCGTCGCGAACATGTCGAAAAAACAACTGTGGTGATCATGCCCAAAAAAACATGAAGATCGTCATGGCAACAAAAAGGAAAAGGTTTGCTCACTTTCCAACCAAAAAAAGTCCAAAGGAAGGGCGGACTCATGGAAACGAACTCAGAACAGCAAACAGAATAGCAGGAACAGCCAGAAAATAAAAGAAGGAAGCAAGAACACACGAAACAAAAAATAACAGCAATAACTGCAATGGACAAACGCTTCAAGAAGGAAAACGAAGAGGAAAGCAAGAACTGTTCAAAAGGGAATTGAGGTGAACATTTTCAAAGGAGAATAGCCAAAAAAATAAAAGCAAGAGCGGACACACAGAAACAAAGTCGAACAGCAAGAAAACTGTTTGAAGGGCAAGAGCTTCCGAAGAACAGTCAAAAATGAAGAAACCAAAAACACATAAGAAAAAACAGCAAAAAACTGTTCTCAAATGCAACAAACGCTCCAAGAAAGAAAACAGCCCAAAAAAGGAAAACACCTGGAAATGAAAAGCAGCAAAAAAACTGTTCTAAAGAAGATGAAACCAACACCGCTTGCACTTTAAAAGTTCTTGCACTTCCGACCAAACCACTTGCATCCCTCGCTCACTTTGGCTCTCATCCACACTTTGAGCCCTTTGTCCTTGCTTCTTGCACTCTGTTCCTCATCCTTGACACTTTTGCCCGTTTCCATTTTGTTGCCGTGCCTTCTGTTGCCTTCGATCTGGTCTTCAACTTGGAGTTGGTTGCCTTCTCAAGTTCAAGGTTTGCACTTTGCACCCTTACCCTCCCACTTGCAGCCTTGCCCCTTGCATTTGCTTGCACTTTGCACCTTCGTTCTTGCACTTTTTATGTTCTCATCCTTGCACCTTACAACCTAAATTTGGAAGATTCTAAAGGTGGAATGGAAGAATCCAGTGTCCAGTGCAAGAAGCGAGGGTGCAAAGTGCAAGGAGCAAACGACACTCTTTGGACCCTGTTCCAAGACACTTCTTTTGGAAGCCTTTTGGAAAGGGTGTCTTGGAAGGAACCCTTGCAAGAAAGCCTTCAAAAGATTCCTTTCCAAGACCTTCTTTAAAAAAGAGCACCTCCAAAAGGCACTCTTGAAAGGCACCCTTTTGCGACCCTTTGAAAGAACCTCTGAAAGGCACCCTTTGAGATGCCCTTTCAGAGGGTCCTTCAAACTAAAAACACTCTTGAATGACATTTTTTTCCCACCCTGAAAGGCTTTGCAGGGACATTTCTAAAAGACACCCTGTTCCAAGACACTTCAAAAAGGCCTTTCAAAGGGTGCATTGGAGAAGGAACCCTTGCAAATGAAGCCTTTTTGAAAACTTCTTTCAAAGACGCCTCCAAAAGAGCACCTTCAAAAGGCACTTTTGAAAAGCAGCCTTTTCCGACACCCCTTTGAAAAGGATACTTTGAAACCTTTAAAGGGCACCCTTTTTCTGACACTCTTTGGAAGGACCTTTTGAAAGGCACCCTTTGAAAAGGCATCAAGGCCCTTGCAAAGAAAGCCTTTCCTTTCTAAGACGTCCTCAAGTGCAAGGAACGAGAATCCAAAATGCAAGCAAAGGGTGCAAAGTGAGCGGCGAGAGTGCAAAATGCAATGAGCGAGAAAAAGTGCAAGCACTGAGAGTGCAAAGTGCAAGCCGCAAGTGCAAGCAAGGCAGAGTGCAAAATGCAAGAGATGAGAAAAAGTGAAGCGGCGAGAGGCAAAGTGCAAGCAGCACAAGAGTGCAAGTGCAAGGAGTGAGGTGCAAAGTGCAAGGAGCGAGAACTCAAAGCGCAATTTCGTGTTTCTTTTGCTTGCCTGTTGGGCGTCGTATTTGCAGTTGATTCTAACTCACTTTTTGGAGTTTTGTGTTCCGGCTCCTGTGCAAAGCCAAAGTTGGAAGATTGCAAATTTGGAAGAACCCAAAGTTGGAAGATGCGTTTTGGCCCAATCAGGGGGTGCGGGAATTTTTGGGTGTGCATCTTCCCAACTTTTCGGCTGCTACCATAAATCTCAGAGAGATGGACACAAGCCGAACAACGACTTGTCAGAATTTAAGACAAGTGCATTTGCGATTTCTCAGCTTGAAACAAGTGAATCGATGATTTCCCACAGCATAAAAAAAGCGGATCGGCGAACTCTCAAAGGCTTGATTCTGATTCCGGTGTGATGTGCCTGTAAATCGGCTGAGGTCCGAGCATGAAACAAGCAGGTCGGCGAAGTCTCAAAGGCTCTGATTCGGGTGTGATGGGGCTGTGATTGGGCTGTGGTCCGAGCTTGAAACAAGCGGATCGGCGATTTGTCAGAGGCTGTGATCAGGTTCTGATGTGGCAGTGATTTGGCTGGAATTCGGCTGTGATTCTGAAACAAAGGGATCGGCGATGTGTCAGAACTTGAAACAAATGGTTCTGCGAATTCTCAGAGCTCGAAAGAAGTGGTTCCGGCTTTCGTGTCATGTGGCTGTGGCTGTGATTCGGTTGTGATGCGGCTGTGATGTGGCTGTGGTTCGGCTTTGTTTCGGGTGGTATGCGGCTGTGATGAGGCTGTGGTTCGGTTGTGATTCGGCTGCAGTGGTGTGATTCTGCGGTCCGAGCCTGAAGCAAATGGATTGGCGATTCTTCAGAGGTTCCTGTGCCTGTGATGGTGCGATCTAGCGGCTGTGATTCGAGTGTGATGTGGTTGTGTGGGATTCGGTTGTGATCCGGCAAGGCCATCGATTGCTCGTCTCGCTGCTGAAACACAGTTCGCCTTTTGTGTGCTTGTGTCGCTGCTAACTGCTAACGCAGAGCTCACTTTTTCTGGCCGGTCCCAAAACTCCTGGACATCTTAGTTTCCATAAATGTTTCTGAAACCCCTGTTTGAGAAATAACTTCTAACGCTTAAATCTCAGAGATGGACACAAGCCGAACAACGATTTGTCAGAATTTGAGACAAGTGCATTCGCGATTTCTCAGCTTGAAACAAGTGAATCGATGATTTCCCACAGCATGAAACAAGCGGATCGGCGAACTCTCAAAGGCTTTGATTCTGATTCCGGTGTGATGTGCCTGTGAATCGGCTGAGGTCCGAGCATGAAACAAGCGGGTCGGCGAAGTCTCAAAGGCTCTGATTCGGGTGTGATGGGGCTGTGATTGGGCTGTGGTCCGAGCTTGAAACAAGCGGATCGGCGATTTGTCAGAGGCTGTGATCAGGTTCTGATGTGGCAGTGATTTGGCTGGAATTCGGCTGTGATTCTGAAACAAAGGGATCGGCGATGTGTCAGAACTTGAAACAAATGGTTCTGCGAGAGAGCTCGTGTGTCATGTGGCTGTGGCTGTGATTCGGTTGTGATGCGGCTGTGATGTGGCTGTGGTTCGGCTTTGTTTCGGGTGGTATGCGGCTGTGATGAGGCTGTGGTTCGGCTGTGATTCGGCTGCAGTGGTGTGATTCTGCGGTCCGAGCCTGAAGCAAGTGGATCGGCGATTTTTCAGAGGTTCCTGTGCCTGTGATGGTGCGATCAAGCGGCTGTGATTCGAGTGTGATGTGGTTGTGTGGGATTCGGCTGTGATCCGGCTAAGCCATCGATTGCTCGTCTCGCTGCTGAAACACAGTTCACCTGTTGTGGCAGGTGGTAAGCCCTCTGAGAAGTGCCGGACCGTGATGTGAAATCATCGATTGCTTGTGTCGCTGCTAACGCAGAGCTCACTTTTTCTGGCCGGTCCCAAAACTCCTGGACATCTTAGTTTCAATAAATGTTTCTGAAAACCCTGTTTGAGAAAAAACCTTTTATCGCTTAAATTTCAGAGATGGACACAAGCCGAACAACGATTTGTCAGAATTTGAGACAAGTGCATTCGCGATTTCTCAGCTTGAAACAAGTGGATCGGTGATTTCTCAGAGCATGAAACAAGCGGATCGGCGAAGTCTCAAAGGCTCTGATTCGGATGTGATGTGCCTGTGATTCGGCTGTGGTGTGAGCTTGAAACAAGCGGATCGGCGATTTCTCAGAGGCTGTGTTCGGTTCTGATGTGGCAGTGATTTGGCTGGGATTCGGCTGAGATTCAGACGGAACGGCGATGTATTAGAACTTGAAGTACATAGGTTGGCAAGTTCTCAGAGTTCACTGTTTGAGAAATAGCTTTTTTTTTTATCGCTTATCTCTGCCGATCGGCGATTTCTCAGAATTTGAAACAAGTGCATTCGTGATGTCTCAGATCTGGAAACAGGTGAATCGGTGATTTCCCACAGCATGAAACAAGCGGATCGGCGAACTCTCAAAGGCTTAGATTCTGATTCCGGTGTGATGTGCCTGTGAATCGGCTGTGGTCCGAGCATGAAACAAGCGGGTCGGCGAAGTCTCAAAGGCTCTGATTCGGGTGTGATGGGGCTGTGATTGGGCTGTGGTCCGAGCTTGAAACAAGCGGATCGGCGATCTGTCAGAGGCTGTGATCAGGTTCTGATGTGGCAGTGATTTGGCTGGAATTCGGCTGTGATTCTGAAACAAAGGGATCGGCGATGTGTCAGAACTTGAAACAAATGGTTCTGCGAGTTCTCAGAGTTCGAAAGAAGTGGTTTCGGCTTTCGTGTCATGTGGCTGTGGCTGTGATTCGGTTGTGATGCGGCTGTGATGTGGCTGTGGTTCGGCTTTGTTTCGGGTGGTATGCGGCTGTGATGAGGCTGTGGTTCGGCTGTGATTCGGCTGCAGTGGTGTGATTCTGCGGTCCGAGCATGAAGCAAGTGGATTGGCGATTTTTCAGAGGTTCCTGTGCCTGTCACGGTGCGATCTAGCGGCTGTGATTCGAGTGTGATGTGGTTGTGTGGGATTCGGCTGTGATCCGGCTAAGCCATCGATTGCTCGTCTCGCTGCTGAAACACAGTTCGCCTTTTGTGGCAGGTGGTAAGTTCTCTGAGAAGTGCCGGACTGTGATGTGAAATCATCGATTGCTTGTGTCGCTGCTAACGCAGAGCTCACTTTTTCTGGCCGGTCCCAAAACTCCTGGACATCTTAGTTTCAATAAATATTTCTGAAAACCCTGTTTGAGAAATAACTTTTGTCGCTTAAATCTCAGAGATGGACACAAGCCGAACAACGATTTGTCAGAATTTGAGACAAGTGCATTCGCGATTTCTCAGCTTGAAACAAGTGGATCGGTGATTTCCCACAGCATGAAACAAGTGGATCGGCGAACTCTCAAAGGCTTTGATTCTGATTCCGGTGTGATGTGCCTGTGAATCGGCTGTGGTCCGAGCATGAAACAAGCGGGTCGGCGGAGTCTCAAAGGCTCTGATTCGGGTGTGATGGGGCTGTGATTGGGCTGTGGTCAGAGCTTGAAACAAGCGGATCGGCGATTTGTCAGAGGCTGTGATCAGGTTCTGATGTGGCAGTGATTTGGCTGGAATTCGGCTGTGATTCTGAAACAAAGGGATCGGCGATGTGTCAGAACTTGAAACAAATGGTTCTGCGAGTTCTCAGAGCTCGAAAGAAGTGGTTCCGGCTTTCGTGTCATGTGGCTGTGGCTGTGATTCGGTTGTGATGCGGCTGTGATGTGGCTGTGGTTCGGCTTTGTTTCGGGTGGTATGCGGCTGTGATGAGGCTGTGGTTCGGCTGTGATTCGGCTGCAGTGGTGTGATTCTGCGGTCCGAGCCTGAAGCAAGTGGATCGGCGATTTTTCAGAGGTTCCTGTGCCTGTGATGGTGCGATCAAGCGGCTGTGATTCGAGTGTGATGTGGTTGTGTGGGATTCGGCTGTGATCCGGCTAAGCCATCGATTGCTCGTCTCGCTGCTGAAACACAGTTCACCTGTTGTGGCAGGTGGTAAGCCCTCTGAGAAGTGCCGGACCGTGATGTGAAATCATCGATTGCTTGTGTCGCTGCTAACGCAGAGCTCACTTTTTCTGGCCGGTCCCAAAACTCCTGGACATCTTAGTTTCAATAAATGTTTCTGAAAACCCTGTTTGAGAAAAACCTTTTATCGTTTAAATCTCAGAGATGGACACAAGCCGAACAACGACTTGTCAGAATTTGAGACAAGTGCATTCGCGATTTCTCAGCTTGAAACAAGTGGATCGGTGATTTCTCAGAGCATGAAACAAGCGGATCGGCGAAGTCTCAAAGGCTCTGATTCGGGTGTGATGTGCCTGTGATTCGGCTGTGGTGTGAGCTTGAAACAAGCGGATCGGCGATTTCTCAGAGGCTGTGTTCGGTTCTGATGTGGCAGTGATTTGGCTGGGATTCGGCTGAGATTCCGACGGAACGGCGATGTATTAGAACTTGAAGTACATAGGTTGGCAAGTTCTCAGAGTTCACTGTTTGAGAAATAGTTTTTTTTATCGCTTGTGTCTCAGAGATGGATACAAGCTGATCGGCGATTTCTCAGAATTTGAAACAAGTGCATTCGTGATGTCTCAGATCTGGAAACAAGTGAATCGGTGATTTCCCACAGCATGAAACAAGCGGATCGGCGAACTCTCAAAGGCTTAGATTCTGATTCCGGTGTGATGTGCCTGTGAATCGGCTGTGGTCCGAGCATGAAACAAGCGGGTCGGCGAAGTCTCAAAGGCTCTGATTCGGGTGTGATGGGGCTGTGATTGGGCTGTGGTCCGAGCTTGAAACAAGCGGATCGGCGATTTGTCAGAGGCTGTGATCAGGTTCTGATGTGGCAGTGATTTGGCTGGGATTCGGCTGTGATTCTGAAACGGAACGGCGATGTATCAGAACTTGAAATATATGGATTGGCAAGTTCATCTCAGAGTTCGAAACAAGTCATCTTAGTTCCAATGAATGTTTCTGAAGACACTGTTTGAGAATGACATAGGTGCATTCGCGATGTCTCAGAGCTTGAAGCAAGTGGATCGGTGATTTCTCAGAGCATGAAACAAGCGGATCGGCGAACTCTCAAAGGCTTTGATTCTGATTCGGGTGTGATGTGCCTGTGAATCGGCTGTGGTCCGAGCATGAAACAAGCGGATCGGCGAAGTCTCAAAGGCTCTGATTCGGATGTGATGTGCCTGTAGTTCGGCTGTGGTCCGAGCTTGAAACAAGCGGATCGGCAATTGCTCAGAGGCTGTGATCAGGTTCTGATGTGGCAGTGATTCGGCTGGGGTTCGGCTATGATTCTGAGACGGAGTTCGAAACAAGTCATCTCAGTGTCAATATAGGTTTCTGAAGAAACTGATTGAGAAAGAACTTTTTTCACTGATATCTCAGAGATGGACACAAGCAGATCGAAGATTTCTCAGAGTTTATAACAGGTGCACTCGCGATATCTCAGAGCTTGAAACAAGTGGATCGGTGATTTCTCAGAGCATGAAGCAAGCGGATCGGCGAACTCTCAAAGGCTTTGATTCTGATTCGGGTGTGATGTGCCTGTGAATCGGCTGTGGTCCGAGTATGAAACAAGCGGATCGGCGAAGTCTCAAAGGCTTTGATTCGGGTGTGATGGGGCTGGGATTGGGCTGTGGTCCGAGCTTGAAACAAACAGATCGGCGATTTGTCAGAGACTGAGATCCGGCTGGGATTCGACTATGATTCTGAAATACAGAGATCGACGATATATCAGAACTTGAAACAAATGCTTCTGCGAATTCTCAGACTTCGAAAGAAGTGGATTCGGCCATCTTGTGCCTATCATGGGGTTGTGATTCGGTTGTGATACGGCTATGATATAGCTATGATTCGGTTTTATTTCGGGTATAGTACTGCTACTGATGGGCGACTTGTCCAGAATTTATGACCCGATTCTGATATAATATTGATTTTGAATACGGATATATTGGGATGCCTAAATGAATTATCGCAATTGGAATATGTCCTATAGGTATTGGTTAGATTTCTATTTGATTCCTCGAATTAATAGGACGGCAGGGCAGGACCTCCAAACCAAGGCCTTGGGGACTGGGCCTTGGGACCTGGGCCGAGGCCTTAGGCCTGGACCTTGGGATTTGGGCCTGGGCAGGATTTGGGTCTCGGCCTAAGGCTGGGAGAATCCCAATCAATTTCATTTCTAGGAATGGCCTGGGCTCTAGGCCGGTCTTTTGGGACCTTGGGCCTTGAACCTAGGGCTTGGAGAATGCCAGCCAAGCCCCCCCCAAAAAAATAAAGACAACTTATTCTTTGGAATTATAGCTAGATCTGATCAAAATCGTAGGTTGGTCTGGGCCTCCTAGGCAGGCCTTGGTCTTGGGCCCTGGGGCTTCAAAGAACCTCAATCAAGCCCTCTATCTTTGGAAAATGTATTCCTAGGAATTAGGACTAGATCTGATCTCGTAGATTAGTCTTGGCCCCTAGGCCTTGGACCGGGCCTCGATCTGGGGATGCCAGGATAAGTAGTATAGGCGACCCTAGAATTAATCTAGGTAGGCTTAGGCTTTGCTGGCGGCGGCGCTATCACGCCGCCTCAAATTTTATTTAATAAAAGATTCTTAAGAAATTATTTCTGAAAAAATTTGTATCCCAATCCAAATATTAGAATTTTACAAAATTCGCCAAAAAATTGGAAAACCTCGCAGGGGCGCTCTAAGCTTTTCTAATTTAAATATTAGAAAAGCTGTAATCATCCAAAGCCATAACTTTTATCGCTTATATCTCAGAGATGGACACAAGCCGAACAACGATTTGTCAGAATTTGAGACAAGTGCATTCGCGATTTCTCAGCTTGAAACAAGTGGATCGGTGATTTCTCAGAGCATGAAACGAGCGGATCGGCGAAGTCTCAAAGGCTCTGATTCGGGTGTGATGGGGCTGTGATTGGGCTGTGGTCCGAGCTTGAAACAAGCGGATCGGTGATTTCTCAGAGGCTGTGATCGGTTCTGATGTGGCAGTGATTTGGCTGGGATTCGGCTGTGATTCTGAGACGGAACGGCGATGAATCAGAACTTGACGTACATAGGTTGGCAAGTTCTCAGAGTTCGAAACAAGTCGTCTTAGTTTCAATGAATGTTTCTGAAGAAACTGTTTGAGAAAGAACTTTTATCGCTGATTTCTCAGAGATGGACGCAAGCAGATCGAAGATTTCTCAGAGTTTATAACAGGTGCACTCGCGATGTCTCAAAGCTTGAAACAAGTGGATCGGTGATTTCTCAGAGCATGAAACAAGCGGATGGGCGAACTCTCAAAGGCATTGATTCTGATTCGGATGTGATGTATCTGTAATTCGGCTGTGGTCCGAGCTTGAAACAAGCGGATCGGCGATTTCTCAGAGGCTGTGATCAGATTCTGATGTGGCAGTGATGCGGCTGGGGTTCGGCTGTGATTCTGAGACGGAGCGGCGATGAATCAGAACTTGAAATACACAGGTTGGCAAGCTCTCAGAGTTCGAAACAAGTCATCTTAGTTTCAATGAAGGTTTCTGAAGAAACTGTTCGAGAAAGAACTTTTATCACTGAGGTCTCAGAGATGGACGCAAGCAGATCGAAGATTTCTCAGAGTTTATAACAGGTGCACTCGCGATGTCTCAGAGCTTGAAACAAGTGGATCGGTGATTTCTCAGAGCATGAAACAAGCGGATCGGCGAACTCTCAAAGGCTTTGATTCTGATTCGGGTGTGATGTGCCTGTGAATCGGCTGTGGTCCGAGCATGAAACAAGCGGATCGGCGAAGTCCCAAAGGCTCTGATTCGGGTGTGATGGGGCTGTGATTGGGCTGTGGCCCGAGCTTGAAACAAGCGGATCGGCGATCTGTCAGAGGCTGTGATCAGGTTCTGATGTGGCAGTGATTTGGCTGGGAATCGGCTGTGATTCTGAGACGGAACGGCGATGTATCAGAACTTGAAATATATGGATTGGCAAGTTCATCTCGGAGTTCGAAACAAGTCATCTTAGTGCCAATGAATGTTTCTGAAGACACTGTTTGAGAATGAAACAGGTGCATTCGCGATGTCTCAAAGCTTGAATTGAAACAGGTGGATCGGTGATTTCTCAGAGCATGAAACAAGCGGAGGCGAACTCTCAAAGGCTTTGATTCTGATTCGGGTGTGATGTGCCTGTGATTCGGATGTGGTCCGAGCTTGAAACAAGCGGATTGGCGATTTCTCAGAGGCTGTGATCCGGTTCTGATGTGGCAGTGATTTGGCTGGAATTCGGCTGTGATTCTGAAACAAAGGGATCGGCGATGTGTCAGAACTTGAAACAAATGGTTCTGCGAATTCTCGGAGCTGGAAAGAAGTGGTTCCGGCTTTCGTGTCATGTGGCTGTGGCTGTGATTCGGTTGTGATGCGGCTGTGATGTGGCTGTGGTTCGGCTTTGTTTCGGGTGGTATGCGGCTGTGATGAGGCTGTGGTTCGGTTGTGATTCGGCTGCAGTGGTGTGATTCTGCGGTCCGAGCCTGAAGCAAGTGGATTGGCGATTCTTCAGAGGTTCCTGTGCCTGTGATGGTGCGATCTAGCGGCTGTGATTCGAGTGTGATGTGGTTGTGTGGGATTCGGTTGTGATCCGGCAAGGCCATCGATTGCTCGTCTCGCTGCTGAAACACAGTTCGCCTTTTGTGGCAGGTGGTAAGTTCTCTGAGAAGTGCCGGACTGTGATGTGAAATCATCGATTGCTTGTGTCGCTGCTAACTGCTAACGCAGAGCTCACTTTTTCTGGCCGGTCCCAAAACTCCTGGACATCTTAGTTTCCATAAATGTTTCTGAAACCCCTGTTTGAGAAATAACTTCTAACGCTTAAATCTCAGAGATGGACACAAGCCGAACAACGATTTGTCAGAATTTGAGACAAGTGCATTCGCGATTTCTCAGCTTGAAACAAGTGAATCGATGATTTCCCACAGCATGAAACAAGCGGATCGGCGAACTCTCAAAGGCTTTGATTCTGATTCCGGTGTGATGTGCCTGTGAATCGGCTGAGGTCCGAGCATGAAACAAGCGGGTCGGCGAAGTCTCAAAGGCTCTGATTCGGGTGTGATGGGGCTGTGATTGGGCTGTGGTCCGAGCTTGAAACAAGCGGATCGGCGATTTGTCAGAGGCTGTGATCAGGTTCTGATGTGGCAGTGATTTGGCTGGAATTCGGCTGTGATTCTGAAACAAAGGGATCGGCGATGTGTCAGAACTTGAAACAAATGGTTCTGCGAGTTCTCAGAGCTCGAAAGAAGTGGTTCCGGCTTTCGTGTCATGTGGCTGTGGCTGTGATTCGGTTGTGATGCGGCTGTGATGTGGCTGTGGTTCGGCTTTGTTTCGGGTGGTATGCGGCTGTGATGAGGCTGTGGTTCGGCTGTGATTCGGCTGCAGTGGTGTGATTCTGCGGTCCGAGCCTGAAGCAAGTGGATCGGCGATTTTTCAGAGGTTCCTGTGCCTGTGATGGTGCGATCAAGCGGCTGTGATTCGAGTGTGATGTGGTTGTGTGGGATTCGGCTGTGATCCGGCTAAGCCATCGATTGCTCGTCTCGCTGCTGAAACACAGTTCACCGGTTGTGGCAGGTGGTAAGCCCTCTGAGAAGTGCCGGACCGTGATGTGAAATCATCGATTGCTTGTGTCGCTGCTAACGCAGAGCTCACTTTTTCTGGCCGGTCCCAAAACTCCTGGACATCTTAGTTTCAATAAATGTTTCTGAAAACCCTGTTTGAGAAAAAACCTTTTATCGCTTAAATTTCAGAGATGGACACAAGCCGAACAACGATTTGTCAGAATTTGAGACAAGTGCATTCGCGATTTCTCAGCTTGAAACAAGTGGATCGGTGATTTCTCAGAGCATGAAACAAGCGGATCGGCGAAGTCTCAAAGGCTCTGATTCGGATGTGATGTGCCTGTGATTCGGCTGTGGTGTGAGCTTGAAACAAGCGGATCGGCGATTTCTCAGAGGCTGTGTTCGGTTCTGATGTGGCAGTGATTTGGCTGGGATTCGGCTGAGATTCAGACGGAACGGCGATGTATTAGAACTTGAAGTACATAGGTTGGCAAGTTCTCAGAGTTCACTGTTTGAGAAATAGCTTTTTTTTTTTATCGCTTATCTCTGCCGATCGGCGATTTCTCAGAATTTGAAACAAGTGCATTCGTGATGTCTCAGATCTGGAAACAGGTGAATCGGTGATTTCCCACAGCATGAAACAAGCGGATCGGCGAACTCTCAAAGGCTTAGATTCTGATTCCGGTGTGATGTGCCTGTGAATCGGCTGTGGTCCGAGCATGAAACAAGCGGGTCGGCGAAGTCTCAAAGGCTCTGATTCGGGTGTGATGGGGCTGTGATTGGGCTGTGGTCCGAGCTTGAAACAAGCGGATCGGCGATCTGTCAGAGGCTGTGATCAGGTTCTGATGTGGCAGTGATTTGGCTGGAATTCGGCTGTGATTCTGAAACAAAGGGATCGGCGATGTGTCAGAACTTGAAACAAATGGTTCTGCGAGTTCTCAGAGTTCGAAAGAAGTGGTTTCGGCTTTCGTGTCATGTGGCTGTGGCTGTGATTCGGTTGTGATGCGGCTGTGATGTGGCTGTGGTTCGGCTTTGTTTCGGGTGGTATGCGGCTGTGATGAGGCTGTGGTTCGGCTGTGATTCGGCTGCAGTGGTGTGATTCTGCGGTCCGAGCATGAAGCAAGTGGATTGGCGATTTTTCAGAGGTTCCTGTGCCTGTCACGGTGCGATCTAGCGGCTGTGATTCGAGTGTGATGTGGTTGTGTGGGATTCGGCTGTGATCCGGCTAAGCCATCGATTGCTCGTCTCGCTGCTGAAACACAGTTCGCCTTTTGTGGCAGGTGGTAAGTTCTCTGAGAAGTGCCGGACTGTGATGTGAAATCATCGATTGCTTGTGTCGCTGCTAACGCAGAGCTCACTTTTTCTGGCCGGTCCCAAAACTCCTGGACATCTTAGTTTCAATAAATATTTCTGAAAACCCTGTTTGAGAAATAACTTTTGTCGCTTAAATCTCAGAGATGGACACAAGCCGAACAACGATTTGTCAGAATTTGAGACAAGTGCATTCGCGATTTCTCAGCTTGAAACAAGTGGATCGGTGATTTCCCACAGCATGAAACAAGTGGATCGGCGAACTCTCAAAGGCTTTGATTCTGATTCCGGTGTGATGTGCCTGTGAATCGGCTGTGGTCCGAGCATGAAACAAGCGGGTCGGCGGAGTCTCAAAGGCTCTGATTCGGGTGTGATGGGGCTGTGATTGGGCTGTGGTCCGAGCTTGAAACAAGCGGATCGGCGATTTGTCAGAGGCTGTGATCAGGTTCTGATGTGGCAGTGATTTGGCTGGAATTCGGCTGTGATTCTGAAACAAAGGGATCGGCGATGTGTCAGAACTTGAAACAAATGGTTCTGCGAATTCTCGGAGTTCGAAAGAAGTGGATTCGGCTTTCGTGTCATGTGGCTGTGGCTGTGATTCGGTTGTGATGCGGCTGTGATGTGGCTGTGGTTCGGCTTTGTTTCGGGTGGTATGCGGCTGTGATGAGGCTGTGGTTCGGCTGTGATTCGGCTGCAGTGGTGTGATTCTGCGGTCCGAGCCTGAAGCAAGTGGATCGGCGATTTTTCAGAGGTTCCTGTGCCTGTGATGGTGCGATCAAGCGGCTGTGATTCGAGTGTGATGTGGTTGTGTGGGATTCGGCTGTGATCCGGCTAAGCCATCGATTGCTCGTCTCGCTGCTGAAACACAGTTCACCTGTTGTGGCAGGTGGTAAGCCCTCTGAGAAGTGCCGGACCGTGATGTGAAATCATCGATTGCTTGTGTCGCTGCTAACGCAGAGCTCACTTTTTCTGGCCGGTCCCAAAACTCCTGGACATCTTAGTTTCAATAAATGTTTCTGAAAACCCTGTTTGAGAAAAACCTTTTATCGTTTAAATCTCAGAGATGGACACAAGCCGAACAACGACTTGTCAGAATTTGAGACAAGTGCATTCGCGATTTCTCAGCTTGAAACAAGTGGATCGGTGATTTCTCAGAGCATGAAACAAGCGGATCGGCGAAGTCTCAAAGGCTCTGATTCGGGTGTGATGTGCCTGTGATTCGGCTGTGGTGTGAGCTTGAAACAAGCGGATCGGCGATTTCTCAGAGGCTGTGTTCGGTTCTGATGTGGCAGTGATTTGGCTGGGATTCGGCTGAGATTCCGACGGAACGGCGATGTATTAGAACTTGAAGTACATAGGTTGGCAAGTTCTCAGAGTTCACTGTTTGAGAAATAGTTTTTTTTATCGCTTGTGTCTCAGAGATGGATACAAGCTGATCGGCGATTTCTCAGAATTTGAAACAAGTGCATTCGTGATGT
Source organism: Symbiodinium sp. CCMP2592 (assembly GCA_905221615.1). NCBI lineage: Eukaryota > Dinophyceae > Suessiales > Symbiodiniaceae > Symbiodinium > Symbiodinium sp. CCMP2592. The sequence goes on from CAJNDT010002546.1 coordinate 398,556, forward strand.
CTCAGATCTGGAAACAAGTGAATCGGTGATTTCCCACAGCATGAAACAAGCGGATCGGCGAACTCTCAAAGGCTTAGATTCTGATTCCGGTGTGATGTGCCTGTGAATCGGCTGTGGTCCGAGCATGAAACAAGCGGGTCGGCGAAGTCTCAAAGGCTCTGATTCGGGTGTGATGGGGCTGTGATTGGGCTGTGGTCCGAGCTTGAAACAAGCGGATCGGCGATTTGTCAGAGGCTGTGATCAGGTTCTGATGTGGCAGTGATTTGGCTGGGATTCGGCTGTGATTCTGAGACGGAACGGCGATGTATCAGAACTTGAAATATATGGATTGGCAAGTTCATCTCAGAGTTCGAAACAAGTCATCTTAGTTCCAATGAATGTTTCTGAAGACACTGTTTGAGAATGACATAGGTGCATTCGCGATGTCTCAGAGCTTGAAGCAAGTGGTAGAGTCATGAATGGGAAACTGCGGGATCTCGATGTCCTTCCAATTACTGCTTGATGTTCTTGTTGAATGTAATCCTTGAAGGCATCCGCGGGGTCTCGTAGAGCTTGGGGTCGATCTTGGGCACTTTTGTCGCTGATGCCTTCGGTGCTGCTGTTGTGCCAATATTACCAGAGCCCGATGCCCTCGAGGCCTGTTGCCTGGATGTTGTAGGTGCAGTGGAACTTGCATGCCTAGAATGCCTCGTTGTCCTCGGAGTGCGGGATCTGGATGTTGTCCTGGGAGTGCGGGATCTGGATCTTGTCTTGGGAGTGTGCGATCTGGATTTCAATTTCGCCCTTGGTCTGGAAGGTCTGGAGTCGCTGCGATGTCGCCTTGTGGGGCTGCATCTTGGAGGGCTGCGTCTTGGAGATCGCGAGCTCATGCGCCTCTTCCTTACGAGCAGCGGCCTGGAAGGTCCGGAGGATGCACTGTGCGATGTCATTGGCAAGGCTGGCAGTCCTGTGGTAGGTCTGGGCGTAGGCGGGGCGTCACCTGCTCCAAGTTGATCACTTCTTTGAAAGTAGGGTCGAGGGGACATTGTGCGTCCCTCGTGTTTCCGGAATGCCGAAAACGGCTGCGCCTTCTTCTTGGCCTTGGCCCCTGATCCAGCTGCACTCTGCCCGGTCTCGGTGTCCTCCGCAACATCTGCAAATGATTGCACAACTCCCTGCGGGTTTGCTGCCTGGAGCGCACGAAGTTCTTCGTGACTAAATAATAGGCTCGGGGATCTCCTTGTTGCCGCGGTCGTGGCTCGGGCTTCTTCGCGGATTCTTTTCAAGGGCGGTCTCCCATGCTCAGTGGAGGTAGGTGCCGCCGACGGTGCCGAAGCTGTGGATCCACCGCTCAATGCCGCAAACGCCTGCAGCAGGTCTTCTGGTTGCGCGTTTTTGATCTGGATGTTGATCTCCATGGCGCGGAATGCAACACAACGTATTGGCTGCTCTTAAACCCGAGACCAAAAACAACCAAAAGAAAACATGATTAAAGCCCAGGGTCATGCATTAGCAATCATTACGCTAGTGAAAACTTAGCAGTGGATCGGTGATTTCTCAGAGCATGAAACAAGCGGATCGGCGAACTCTCAAAGGCTTTGATTCTGATTCGGGTGTGATGTGCCTGTGAATCGGCTGTGGTCCGAGCATGAAACAAGCGGATCGGCGAAGTCTCAAAGGCTCTGATTCGGATGTGATGTGCCTGTAGTTCGGCTGTGGTCCGAGCTTGAAACAAGCGGATCGGCAATTGCTCAGAGGCTGTGATCAGGTTCTGATGTGGCAGTGATTCGGCTGGGGTTCGGCTATGATTCTGAGACGGAGTTCGAAACAAGTCATCTCAGTGTCAATATAGGTTTCTGAAGAAACTGATTGAGAAAGAACTTTTTTCACTGATATCTCAGAGATGGACACAAGCAGATCGAAGATTTCTCAGAGTTTATAACAGGTGCACTCGCGATATCTCAGAGCTTGAAACAAGTGGATCGGTGATTTCTCAGAGCATGAAGCAAGCGGATCGGCGAACTCTCAAAGGCTTTGATTCTGATTCGGGTGTGATGTGCCTGTGAATCGGCTGTGGTCCGAGTATGAAACAAGCGGATCGGCGAAGTCTCAAAGGCTTTGATTCGGGTGTGATGGGGCTGGGATTGGGCTGTGGTCCGAGCTTGAAACAAACAGATCGGCGATTTGTCAGAGACTGAGATCCGGCTGGGATTCGACTATGATTCTGAAATACAGAGATCGACGATATATCAGAACTTGAAACAAATGCTTCTGCGAATTCTCAGACTTCGAAAGAAGTGGATTCGGCCATCTTGTGCCTATCATGGGGTTGTGATTCGGTTGTGATACGGCTATGATATAGCTATGATTCGGTTTTATTTCGGGTATAGTACTGCTACTGATGGGCGACTTGTCCAGAATTTATGACCCGATTCTGATATAATATTGATTTTGAATACGGATATATTGGGATGCCTAAATGAATTATCGCAATTGGAATATGTCCTATAGGTATTGGTTAGATTTCTATTTGACTCCTCGAATTAATAGGACGGCAGGGCAGGACCTCCAAACCAAGGCCTTGGGGACTGGGCCTTGGGACCTGGGCCGAGGCCTTAGGCCTGGACCTTGGGATTTGGGCCTGGGCAGGATTTGGGTCTCGGCCTAAGGCTGGGAGAATCCCAATCAATTTCATTTCTAGGAATGGCCTGGGCTCTAGGCCGGTCTTTTGGGACCTTGGGCCTTGAACCTAGGGCTTGGAGAATGCCAGCCAAGCCCCCCCAAAAAAAATAAAGACAACTTATTCTTTGGAATTATAGCTAGATCTGATCAAAATCGTAGGTTGGTCTGGGCCTCCTAGGCAGGCCTTGGTCTTGGGCCCTGGGGCTTCAAAGAACCTCAATCAAGCCCTCTATCTTTGGAAAATGTATTCCTAGGAATTAGGACTAGATCTGATCTCGTAGATTAGTCTTGGCCCCTAGGCCTTGGACCGGGCCTCGATCTGGGGATGCCAGGATAAGTAGTATAGGCGACCCTAGAATTAATCTAGGTAGGCTTAGGCTTTGCTGGCGGCGGCGCTATCACGCCGCCTCAAATTTTATTTAATAAAAGATTCTTAAGAAATTATTTCTGAAAAAATTTGTATCCCAATCCAAATATTAGAATTTTACAAAATTCGCCAAAAAATTGGAAAACCTCGCAGGGGCGCTCTAAGCTTTTCTAATTTAAATATTAGAAAAGCTGTAATCATCCAAAGCCATAACTTTTATCGCTTATATCTCAGAGATGGACACAAGCCGAACAACGATTTGTCAGAATTTGAGACAAGTGCATTCGCAATTTCTCAGCTTGAAACAAGTGGATCGGTGATTTCTCAGAGCATGAAACGAGCGGATCGGCGAAGTCTCAAAGGCTCTGATTCGGGTGTGATGGGGCTGTGATTGGGCTGTGGTCCGAGCTTGAAACAAGCGGATCGGTGATTTCTCAGAGGCTGTGATCGGTTCTGATGTGGCAGTGATTTGGCTGGGATTCGGCTGTGATTCTGAGACGGAACGGCGATGAATCAGAACTTGACGTACATAGGTTGGCAAGTTCTCAGAGTTCGAAACAAGTCGTCTTAGTTTCAATGAATGTTTCTGAAGAAACTGTTTGAGAAAGAACTTTTATCGCTGATTTCTCAGAGATGGACGCAAGCAGATCGAAGATTTCTCAGAGTTTATAACAGGTGCACTCGCGATGTCTCAAAGCTTGAAACAAGTGGATCGGTGATTTCTCAGAGCATGAAACAAGCGGATGGGCGAACTCTCAAAGGCATTGATTCTGATTCGGATGTGATGTATCTGTAATTCGGCTGTGGTCCGAGCTTGAAACAAGCGGATCGGCGATTTCTCAGAGGCTGTGATCAGATTCTGATGTGGCAGTGATGCGGCTGGGGTTCGGCTGTGATTCTGAGACGGAGCGGCGATGAATCAGAACTTGAAATACACAGGTTGGCAAGCTCTCAGAGTTCGAAACAAGTCATCTTAGTTTCAATGAAGGTTTCTGAAGAAACTGTTCGAGAAAGAACTTTTATCACTGAGGTCTCAGAGACGGACGCAAGCAGATCGAAGATTTCTCAGAGTTTATAACAGGTGCACTCGCGATGTCTCAGAGCTTGAAACAAGTGGATCGGTGATTTCTCAGAGCATGAAACAAGCGGATCGGCGAACTCTCAAAGGCTTTGATTCTGATTCGGGTGTGATGTGCCTGTGATTCGGCTCTGGTCCGAGCATGAAACAAGCGGATCGGCGAAGTCCCAAAGGCTCTGATTCGGGTGTGATGGGGCTGTGATTGGGCTGTGGCCCGAGCTTGAAACAAGCGGATCGGCGATCTGTCAGAGGCTGTGATCAGGTTCTGATGTGGCAGTGACTTGGCTGGGAATCGGCTGTGATTCTGAGACGGAACGGCGATGTATCAGAACTTGAAATATATGGATTGGCAAGTTCATCTCGGAGTTCGCAACAAGTCATCTTAGTGCCAATGAATGTTTCTGAAGACACTGTTTGAGAATGAAACAGGTGCATTCGCGATGTCTCAAAGCTTGAATTGAAACAGGTGGATCGGTGATTTCTCAGAGCATGAAACAAGCGGAGGCGAACTCTCAAAGGCTTTGATTCTGATTCGGGTGTGATGTGCCTGTGATTCGGCTGTGGTCCGAGCTTGAAACAAGCGGATCGGCGATTTCTCAGAGGCTGTGATCCGGTTCTGATGTGGCAGTGATTTGGCTGGAATTCGGCTGTGATTCTGAAACAAAGGGATCGGCGATGTGTCAGAATTTGAAACAAATGGTTCTGCGAATTCTCAGAGTTCGAAAGAAGTGGATTCGGCTTTCGTGTCATGTGGCTGTGGCTGTGATTCGGTTGTGATGCGGCTGTGATGTGGCTGCGGTTCGGCTTTGTTTCGGGTGGAATGCGGCTGTGATGAGGCTGTGGTTCGGCTGCAGTGGTGTGATTCTGCGGTCCGAGCCTGAAGCAAGTGGATCGGCGATTTTTCAGAGGTTCCTGTGCCTGTGATGGTGCGATCAAGCGGCTGTGATTCGAGTGTGATGTGGTTGTGTGGGATTCGGCTGTGATCCGGCTAAGCCATCGATTGCTCGTCTCGCTGCTGAAACACAGTTCACCTTTTGTGGCAGGTGGCAAGCCCTCTGAGAAGTGCCGGACTGTGATGTGAAATCATCGATTGCTTGTGTCGCTGCTAACGCAGAGCTCACTTTTTCTAGCCGGTCCCAAACTCCTGGACATCTTAGTTTCAATAAATGTTTCTGAAGACCCTGTTTGAGAAATAACTTTTATCGCTTATATCTCAGAGATGGACACAAGCCGAACAATGACAACGATTTGTCAGAATTTGTGACAAGTGCATTCGCGATTTCTCAGCTTGAAACAAGTGAATCGGTGATTTCTCAGAGCATGAAACGAGCGGATCGGCGAAGTCTCAAAGGCTCTGATTCGGGTGTGATGTGCCTGCAATTCGGCTGTGGTGTGAGCTTGAAACAAGCGGATCGGTGATTTCTCAGAGGCTGTGATCGGTTCTGATTTGGCTGGGATTCGGCTGTGATTCAGACGGAACGGCGATGCATTAGAAGTACATAGGTTGGCAAGTTCTCAGAGTTCACTGTTTGAGAAATAGCTTTTTTTATCGCTTATGTCTCAGAGATGGATACAAGCTGATCGGCGATTTCTCAGAATTTGAAACAAGTGGATCGGCGATCTGTCAGAGGCTGTGATCAGGTTCTGATGTGGCAGTGATTTGGCTGGGAATCGGCTGTGATTCTGAGACGGAACGGCGATGTATCAGAACTTGAAATATATGGATTGGCAAGTTCATCTCAGAATTCGAAACAAGTCATCTTAGTTCCAATGAATGTTTCTGAAGACACTGTTTGAGAATGACATAGGTGCATTCGCGATGTCTCAGAGCTTGAAGCAAGCCGATCGGCGATTTCTCAGAATTTGAAACAAGTGCATTCGCGATGTCTCGGATCTGGAAACAAGTGAATTGGTGATTTCCCACAGCATGAAATAAGCGGATCGTCGAACTCTCAAAGGCTTTGATTCTGATTCCGGTGTGGTGTGCCTGTGAATCGGCTGTGGTCCGAGCATGAAACAAGCGGGTCGGCGAACTCTCAAAGGCTCTGATTCGGGTGTGATGGGGCTGTGATTGGGCTGTGGTCCGAGCTTGACTCCTCGAAATAATAGGGCGGCAGGGCAGGACCTCCAAACCAAGGCCTTGGGAACTGGGCCTTGGGGATTGGGCCTTGGGACCTGGGCCTAGGCCTTAGGCCTGGACCTTGGGATTTGGGCCTGGGCAGGATTTGGGTCTCGGCCTAAGGCTGGGAGAATCCCAGTCAATCTTATTCGCAAGATAAAGAGCTAGATATGATCAGGGTCGTGAAACGGCCTGGGCTCTAGGCCGGTCTTTTGGGACCTTGGGCCTTGAACCTAGGGCTTGGAGAATGCCAGCCAAGCCCCCCCCAAAAAAATAAAGACAACTTATTCTTTGGAATTATAGCTAGATCTGATCAAAATCGTAGGTTGGTCTGGGCCTCCTAGGCAGGCCTTGGTCTTGGGCCCTGGGGCTTCAAAGAACCTCAATCAAGCCCTCTATCTTTGGAAAATGTATTCCTAGGAATTAGGACTAGATCTGATCTCGTAGATTAGTCTTGGCCCCTAGGCCTTGGACCGGGCCTCGATCTGGGGATGCCAGGATAAGTAGTATAGGCGACCCTAGAATTAATCTAGGTAGGCTTAGGCTTTGCTGGCGGCGGCGCTATCACGCCGCCTCAAATTTTATTTAATAAAAGATTCTTAAGAAATTATTTCTGAAAAAATTTGTATCCCAATCCAAATATTAGAATTTTACAAAATTCGCCAAAAAATTGGAAAACCTCGCAGGGGCGCTCTAAGCTTTTCTAATTTAAATATTAGAAAAGCTGTAATCATCCAAAGCCATAACTTTTATCGCTTATATCTCAGAGATGGACACAAGCCGAACAACGATTTGTCAGAATTTGAGACAAGTGCATTCGCGATTTCTCAGCTTGAAACAAGTGGATCGGTGATTTCTCAGAGCATGAAACGAGCGGATCGGCGAAGTCTCAAAGGCTCTGATTCGGGTGTGATGGGGCTGTGATTGGGCTGTGGTCCGAGCTTGAAACAAGCGGATCGGTGATTTCTCAGAGGCTGTGATCGGTTCTGATGTGGCAGTGATTTGGCTGGGATTCGGCTGTGATTCTGAGACGGAACGGCGATGAATCAGAACTTGACGTACATAGGTTGGCAAGTTCTCAGAGTTCGAAACAAGTCGTCTTAGTTTCAATGAATGTTTCTGAAGAAACTGTTTGAGAAAGAACTTTTATCGCTGATTTCTCAGAGATGGACGCAAGCAGATCGAAGATTTCTCAGAGTTTATAACAGGTGCACTCGCGATGTCTCAAAGCTTGAAACAAGTGGATCGGTGATTTCTCAGAGCATGAAACAAGCGGATGGGCGAACTCTCAAAGGCATTGATTCTGATTCGGATGTGATGTATCTGTAATTCGGCTGTGGTCCGAGCTTGAAACAAGCGGATCGGCGATTTCTCAGAGGCTGTGATCAGATTCTGATGTGGCAGTGATGCGGCTGGGGTTCGGCTGTGATTCTGAGACGGAGCGGCGATGAATCAGAACTTGAAATACACAGGTTGGCAAGCTCTCAGAGTTCGAAACAAGTCATCTTAGTTTCAATGAAGGTTTCTGAAGAAACTGTTCGAGAAAGAACTTTTATCACTGAGGTCTCAGAGATGGACGCAAGCAGATCGAAGATTTCTCAGAGTTTATAACAGGTGCACTCGCGATGTCTCAGAGCTTGAAACAAGTGGATCGGTGATTTCTCAGAGCATGAAACAAGCGGATCGGCGAACTCTCAAAGGCTTTGATTCTGATTCGGGTGTGATGTGCCTGTGAATCGGCTGTGGTCCGAGCATGAAACAAGCGGATCGGCGAAGTCCCAAAGGCTCTGATTCGGGTGTGATGGGGCTGTGATTGGGCTGTGGCCCGAGCTTGAAACAAGCGGATCGGCGATCTGTCAGAGGCTGTGATCAGGTTCTGATGTGGCAGTGATTTGGCTGGGAATCGGCTGTGATTCTGAGACGGAACGGCGATGTATCAGAACTTGAAATATATGGATTGGCAAGTTCATCTCGGAGTTCGAAACAAGTCATCTTAGTGCCAATGAATGTTTCTGAAGACACTGTTTGAGAATGAAACAGGTGCATTCGCGATGTCTCAAAGCTTGAATTGAAACAGGTGGATCGGTGATTTCTCAGAGCATGAAACAAGCGGAGGCGAACTCTCAAAGGCTTTGATTCTGATTCGGGTGTGATGTGCCTGTGATTCGGATGTGGTCCGAGCTTGAAACAAGCGGATTGGCGATTTCTCAGAGGCTGTGATCCGGTTCTGATGTGGCAGTGATTTGGCTGGAATTCGGCTGTGATTCTGAAACAAAGGGATCGGCGATGTGTCAGAACTTGAAACAAATGGTTCTGCGAATTCTCGGAGCTGGAAAGAAGTGGTTCCGGCTTTCGTGTCATGTGGCTGTGGCTGTGATTCGGTTGTGATGCGGCTGTGATGTGGCTGTGGTTCGGCTTTGTTTCGGGTGGTATGCGGCTGTGATGAGGCTGTGGTTCGGTTGTGATTCGGCTGCAGTGGTGTGATTCTGCGGTCCGAGCCTGAAGCAAGTGGATTGGCGATTCTTCAGAGGTTCCTGTGCCTGTGATGGTGCGATCTAGCGGCTGTGATTCGAGTGTGATGTGGTTGTGTGGGATTCGGTTGTGATCCGGCAAGGCCATCGATTGCTCGTCTCGCTGCTGAAACACAGTTCGCCTTTTGTGGCAGGTGGTAAGTTCTCTGAGAAGTGCCGGACTGTGATGTGAAATCATCGATTGCTTGTGTCGCTGCTAACTGCTAACGCAGAGCTCACTTTTTCTGGCCGGTCCCAAAACTCCTGGACATCTTAGTTTCCATAAATGTTTCTGAAACCCCTGTTTGAGAAATAACTTCTAACGCTTAAATCTCAGAGATGGACACAAGCCGAACAACGATTTGTCAGAATTTGAGACAAGTGCATTCGCGATTTCTCAGCTTGAAACAAGTGAATCGATGATTTCCCACAGCATGAAACAAGCGGATCGGCGAACTCTCAAAGGCTTTGATTCTGATTCCGGTGTGATGTGCCTGTGAATCGGCTGAGGTCCGAGCATGAAACAAGCGGGTCGGCGAAGTCTCAAAGGCTCTGATTCGGGTGTGATGGGGCTGTGATTGGGCTGTGGTCCGAGCTTGAAACAAGCGGATCGGCGATTTGTCAGAGGCTGTGATCAGGTTCTGATGTGGCAGTGATTTGGCTGGAATTCGGCTGTGATTCTGAAACAAAGGGATCGGCGATGTGTCAGAACTTGAAACAAATGGTTCTGCGAGTTCTCAGAGCTCGAAAGAAGTGGTTCCGGCTTTCGTGTCATGTGGCTGTGGCTGTGATTCGGTTGTGATGCGGCTGTGATGTGGCTGTGGTTCGGCTTTGTTTCGGGTGGTATGCGGCTGTGATGAGGCTGTGGTTCGGCTGTGATTCGGCTGCAGTGGTGTGATTCTGCGGTCCGAGCCTGAAGCAAGTGGATCGGCGATTTTTCAGAGGTTCCTGTGCCTGTGATGGTGCGATCAAGCGGCTGTGATTCGAGTGTGATGTGGTTGTGTGGGATTCGGCTGTGATCCGGCTAAGCCATCGATTGCTCGTCTCGCTGCTGAAACACAGTTCACCGGTTGTGGCAGGTGGTAAGCCCTCTGAGAAGTGCCGGACCGTGATGTGAAATCATCGATTGCTTGTGTCGCTGCTAACGCAGAGCTCACTTTTTCTGGCCGGTCCCAAAACTCCTGGACATCTTAGTTTCAATAAATGTTTCTGAAAACCCTGTTTGAGAAAAAACCTTTTATCGCTTAAATTTCAGAGATGGACACAAGCCGAACAACGATTTGTCAGAATTTGAGACAAGTGCATTCGCGATTTCTCAGCTTGAAACAAGTGGATCGGTGATTTCTCAGAGCATGAAACAAGCGGATCGGCGAAGTCTCAAAGGCTCTGATTCGGATGTGATGTGCCTGTGATTCGGCTGTGGTGTGAGCTTGAAACAAGCGGATCGGCGATTTCTCAGAGGCTGTGTTCGGTTCTGATGTGGCAGTGATTTGGCTGGGATTCGGCTGAGATTCAGACGGAACGGCGATGTATTAGAACTTGAAGTACATAGGTTGGCAAGTTCTCAGAGTTCACTGTTTGAGAAATAGCTTTTTTTTTTTATCGCTTATCTCTGCCGATCGGCGATTTCTCAGAATTTGAAACAAGTGCATTCGTGATGTCTCAGATCTGGAAACAGGTGAATCGGTGATTTCCCACAGCATGAAACAAGCGGATCGGCGAACTCTCAAAGGCTTAGATTCTGATTCCGGTGTGATGTGCCTGTGAATCGGCTGTGGTCCGAGCATGAAACAAGCGGGTCGGCGAAGTCTCAAAGGCTCTGATTCGGGTGTGATGGGGCTGTGATTGGGCTGTGGTCCGAGCTTGAAACAAGCGGATCGGCGATCTGTCAGAGGCTGTGATCAGGTTCTGATGTGGCAGTGATTTGGCTGGAATTCGGCTGTGATTCTGAAACAAAGGGATCGGCGATGTGTCAGAACTTGAAACAAATGGTTCTGCGAGTTCTCAGAGTTCGAAAGAAGTGGTTTCGGCTTTCGTGTCATGTGGCTGTGGCTGTGATTCGGTTGTGATGCGGCTGTGATGTGGCTGTGGTTCGGCTTTGTTTCGGGTGGTATGCGGCTGTGATGAGGCTGTGGTTCGGCTGTGATTCGGCTGCAGTGGTGTGATTCTGCGGTCCGAGCATGAAGCAAGTGGATTGGCGATTTTTCAGAGGTTCCTGTGCCTGTCACGGTGCGATCTAGCGGCTGTGATTCGAGTGTGATGTGGTTGTGTGGGATTCGGCTGTGATCCGGCTAAGCCATCGATTGCTCGTCTCGCTGCTGAAACACAGTTCGCCTTTTGTGGCAGGTGGTAAGTTCTCTGAGAAGTGCCGGACTGTGATGTGAAATCATCGATTGCTTGTGTCGCTGCTAACGCAGAGCTCACTTTTTCTGGCCGGTCCCAAAACTCCTGGACATCTTAGTTTCAATAAATATTTCTGAAAACCCTGTTTGAGAAATAACTTTTGTCGCTTAAATCTCAGAGATGGACACAAGCCGAACAACGATTTGTCAGAATTTGAGACAAGTGCATTCGCGATTTCTCAGCTTGAAACAAGTGGATCGGTGATTTCCCACAGCATGAAACAAGTGGATCGGCGAACTCTCAAAGGCTTTGATTCTGATTCCGGTGTGATGTGCCTGTGAATCGGCTGTGGTCCGAGCATGAAACAAGCGGGTCGGCGGAGTCTCAAAGGCTCTGATTCGGGTGTGATGGGGCTGTGATTGGGCTGTGGTCAGAGCTTGAAACAAGCGGATCGGCGATTTGTCAGAGGCTGTGATCAGGTTCTGATGTGGCAGTGATTTGGCTGGAATTCGGCTGTGATTCTGAAACAAAGGGATCGGCGATGTGTCAGAACTTGAAACAAATGGTTCTGCGAATTCTCGGAGTTCGAAAGAAGTGGATTCGGCTTTCGTGTCATGTGGCTGTGGCTGTGATTCGGTTGTGATGCGGCTGTGATGTGGCTGTGGTTCGGCTTTGTTTCGGGTGGAATGCGGCTGTGATGAGTCTGTGGTTCGGCTGGGATTCGGCTGCAGTGGTGTGATTCTGCGGTCCGAGCCTGAAGCAAGTGGATCGGCGATTTTTCAGAGGTTCCTGTGCCTGTGATGGTGCGATCAAGCGGCTGTGATTCGAGTGTGATGTGGTTGTGTGGGATTCGGCTGTGATCCGGCTAAGCCATCGATTGCTCGTCTCGCTGCTGAAACACAGTTCACCTGTTGTGGCAGGTGGTAAGCCCTCTGAGAAGTGCCGGACCGTGATGTGAAATCATCGATTGCTTGTGTCGCTGCTAACGCAGAGCTCACTTTTTCTGGCCGGTCCCAAAACTCCTGGACATCTTAGTTTCAATAAATGTTTCTGAAAACCCTGTTTGAGAAAAACCTTTTATCGTTTAAATCTCAGAGATGGACACAAGCCGAACAACGACTTGTCAGAATTTGAGACAAGTGCATTCGCGATTTCTCAGCTTGAAACAAGTGGATCGGTGATTTCTCAGAGCATGAAACAAGCGGATCGGCGAAGTCTCAAAGGCTCTGATTCGGGTGTGATGTGCCTGTGATTCGGCTGTGGTGTGAGCTTGAAACAAGCGGATCGGCGATTTCTCAGAGGCTGTGTTCGGTTCTGATGTGGCAGTGATTTGGCTGGGATTCGGCTGAGATTCCGACGGAACGGCGATGTATTAGAACTTGAAGTACATAGGTTGGCAAGTTCTCAGAGTTCACTGTTTGAGAAATAGTTTTTTTTATCGCTTGTGTCTCAGAGATGGATACAAGCTGATCGGCGATTTCTCAGAATTTGAAACAAGTGCATTCGTGATGTCTCAGATCTGGAAACAAGTGAATCGGTGATTTCCCACAGCATGAAACAAGCGGATCGGCGAACTCTCAAAGGCTTAGATTCTGATTCCGGTGTGATGTGCCTGTGAATCGGCTGTGGTCCGAGCATGAAACAAGCGGGTCGGCGAAGTCTCAAAGGCTCTGATTCGGGTGTGATGGGGCTGTGATTGGGCTGTGGTCCGAGCTTGAAACAAGCGGATCGGCGATTTGTCAGAGGCTGTGATCAGGTTCTGATGTGGCAGTGATTTGGCTGGGATTCGGCTGTGATTCTGAGACGGAACGGCGATGTATCAGAACTTGAAATATATGGATTGGCAAGTTCATCTCAGAGTTCGAAACAAGTCATCTTAGTTCCAATGAATGTTTCTGAAGACACTGTTTGAGAATGACATAGGTGCATTCGCGATGTCTCAGAGCTTGAAGCAAGTGGATCGGTGATTTCTCAGAGCATGAAACAAGCGGATCGGCGAACTCTCAAAGGCTTTGATTCTGATTCGGGTGTGATGTGCCTGTGAATCGGCTGTGGTCCGAGCATGAAACAAGCGGATCGGCGAAGTCTCAAAGGCTCTGATTCGGATGTGATGTGCCTGTAGTTCGGCTGTGGTCCGAGCTTGAAACAAGCGGATCGGCAATTGCTCAGAGGCTGTGATCAGGTTCTGATGTGGCAGTGATTCGGCTGGGGTTCGGCTATGATTCTGAGACGGAGTTCGAAACAAGTCATCTCAGTGTCAATATAGGTTTCTGAAGAAACTGATTGAGAAAGAACTTTTTTCACTGATATCTCAGAGATGGACACAAGCAGATCGAAGATTTCTCAGAGTTTATAACAGGTGCACTCGCGATATCTCAGAGCTTGAAACAAGTGGATCGGTGATTTCTCAGAGCATGAAGCAAGCGGATCGGCGAACTCTCAAAGGCTTTGATTCTGATTCGGGTGTGATGTGCCTGTGAATCGGCTGTGGTCCGAGTATGAAACAAGCGGATCGGCGAAGTCTCAAAGGCTTTGATTCGGGTGTGATGGGGCTGGGATTGGGCTGTGGTCCGAGCTTGAAACAAACAGATCGGCGATTTGTCAGAGACTGAGATCCGGCTGGGATTCGACTATGATTCTGAAATACAGAGATCGACGATATATCAGAACTTGAAACAAATGCTTCTGCGAATTCTCAGACTTCGAAAGAAGTGGATTCGGCCATCTTGTGCCTATCATGGGGTTGTGATTCGGTTGTGATACGGCTATGATATAGCTATGATTCGGTTTTATTTCGGGTATAGTACTGCTACTGATGGGCGACTTGTCCAGAATTTATGACCCGATTCTGATATAATATTGATTTTGAATACGGATATATTGGGATGCCTAAATGAATTATCGCAATTGGAATATGTCCTATAGGTATTGGTTAGATTTCTATTTGACTCCTCGAATTAATAGGACGGCAGGGCAGGACCTCCAAACCAAGGCCTTGGGGACTGGGCCTTGGGACCTGGGCCGAGGCCTTAGGCCTGGACCTTGGGATTTGGGCCTGGGCAGGATTTGGGTCTCGGCCTAAGGCTGGGAGAATCCCAATCAATTTCATTTCTAGGAATGGCCTGGGCTCTAGGCCGGTCTTTTGGGACCTTGGGCCTTGAACCTAGGGCTTGGAGAATGCCAGCCAAGCCCCCCCCAAAAAAATAAAGACAACTTATTCTTTGGAATTATAGCTAGATCTGATCAAAATCGTAGGTTGGTCTGGGCCTCCTAGGCAGGCCTTGGTCTTGGGCCCTGGGGCTTCAAAGAACCTCAATCAAGCCCTCTATCTTTGGAAAATGTATTCCTAGGAATTAGGACTAGATCTGATCTCGTAGATTAGTCTTGGCCCCTAGGCCTTGGACCGGGCCTCGATCTGGGGATGCCAGGATAAGTAGTATAGGCGACCCTAGAATTAATCTAGGTAGGCTTAGGCTTTGCTGGCGGCGGCGCTATCACGCCGCCTCAAATTTTATTTAATAAAAGATTCTTAAGAAATTATTTCTGAAAAAATTTGTATCCCAATCCAAATATTAGAATTTTACAAAATTCGCCAAAAAATTGGAAAACCTCGCAGGGGCGCTCTAAGCTTTTCTAATTTAAATATTAGAAAAGCTGTAATCATCCAAAGCCATAACTTTTATCGCTTATATCTCAGAGATGGACACAAGCCGAACAACGATTTGTCAGAATTTGAGACAAGTGCATTCGCAATTTCTCAGCTTGAAACAAGTGGATCGGTGATTTCTCAGAGCATGAAACGAGCGGATCGGCGAAGTCTCAAAGGCTCTGATTCGGGTGTGATGGGGCTGTGATTGGGCTGTGGTCCGAGCTTGAAACAAGCGGATCGGTGATTTCTCAGAGGCTGTGATCGGTTCTGATGTGGCAGTGATTTGGCTGGGATTCGGCTGTGATTCTGAGACGGAACGGCGATGAATCAGAACTTGACGTACATAGGTTGGCAAGTTCTCAGAGTTCGAAACAAGTCGTCTTAGTTTCAATGAATGTTTCTGAAGAAACTGTTTGAGAAAGAACTTTTATCGCTGATTTCTCAGAGATGGACGCAAGCAGATCGAAGATTTCTCAGAGTTTATAACAGGTGCACTCGCGATGTCTCAAAGCTTGAAACAAGTGGATCGGTGATTTCTCAGAGCATGAAACAAGCGGATGGGCGAACTCTCAAAGGCATTGATTCTGATTCGGATGTGATGTATCTGTAATTCGGCTGTGGTCCGAGCTTGAAACAAGCGGATCGGCGATTTCTCAGAGGCTGTGATCAGATTCTGATGTGGCAGTGATGCGGCTGGGGTTCGGCTGTGATTCTGAGACGGAGCGGCGATGAATCAGAACTTGAAATACACAGGTTGGCAAGCTCTCAGAGTTCGAAACAAGTCATCTTAGTTTCAATGAAGGTTTCTGAAGAAACTGTTCGAGAAAGAACTTTTATCACTGAGGTCTCAGAGACGGACGCAAGCAGATCGAAGATTTCTCAGAGTTTATAACAGGTGCACTCGCGATGTCTCAGAGCTTGAAACAAGTGGATCGGTGATTTCTCAGAGCATGAAACAAGCGGATCGGCGAACTCTCAAAGGCTTTGATTCTGATTCGGGTGTGATGTGCCTGTGATTCGGCTCTGGTCCGAGCATGAAACAAGCGGATCGGCGAAGTCCCAAAGGCTCTGATTCGGGTGTGATGGGGCTGTGATTGGGCTGTGGCCCGAGCTTGAAACAAGCGGATCGGCGATCTGTCAGAGGCTGTGATCAGGTTCTGATGTGGCAGTGATTTGGCTGGGAATCGGCTGTGATTCTGAGACGGAACGGCGATGTATCAGAACTTGAAATATATGGATTGGCAAGTTCATCTCGGAGTTCGAAACAAGTCATCTTAGTGCCAATGAATGTTTCTGAAGACACTGTTTGAGAATGAAACAGGTGCATTCGCGA
Organism: Symbiodinium sp. CCMP2592; assembly: GCA_905221615.1. Classification (NCBI taxonomy): domain Eukaryota; class Dinophyceae; order Suessiales; family Symbiodiniaceae; genus Symbiodinium; species Symbiodinium sp. CCMP2592. The sequence goes on from CAJNDT010002546.1 coordinate 414,616, forward strand.
TGTCTCAAAGCTTGAATTGAAACAGGTGGATCGGTGATTTCTCAGAGCATGAAACAAGCGGAGGCGAACTCTCAAAGGCTTTGATTCTGATTCGGGTGTGATGTGCCTGTGATTCGGCTGTGGTCCGAGCTTGAAACAAGCGGATCGGCGATTTCTCAGAGGCTGTGATCCGGTTCTGATGTGGCAGTGATTTGGCTGGAATTCGGCTGTGATTCTGAAACAAAGGGATCGGCGATGTGTCAGAATTTGAAACAAATGGTTCTGCGAATTCTCAGAGTTCGAAAGAAGTGGATTCGGCTTTCGTGTCATGTGGCTGTGGCTGTGATTCGGTTGTGATGCGGCTGTGATGTGGCTGCGGTTCGGCTTTGTTTCGGGTGGAATGCGGCTGTGATGAGGCTGTGGTTCGGCTGCAGTGGTGTGATTCTGCGGTCCGAGCCTGAAGCAAGTGGATCGGCGATTTTTCAGAGGTTCCTGTGCCTGTGATGGTGCGATCAAGCGGCTGTGATTCGAGTGTGATGTGGTTGTGTGGGATTCGGCTGTGATCCGGCTAAGCCATCGATTGCTCGTCTCGCTGCTGAAACACAGTTCACCTTTTGTGGCAGGTGGCAAGCCCTCTGAGAAGTGCCGGACTGTGATGTGAAATCATCGATTGCTTGTGTCGCTGCTAACGCAGAGCTCACTTTTTCTAGCCGGTCCCAAACTCCTGGACATCTTAGTTTCAATAAATGTTTCTGAAGACCCTGTTTGAGAAATAACTTTTATCGCTTATATCTCAGAGATGGACACAAGCCGAACAATGACAACGATTTGTCAGAATTTGTGACAAGTGCATTCGCGATTTCTCAGCTTGAAACAAGTGAATCGGTGATTTCTCAGAGCATGAAACGAGCGGATCGGCGAAGTCTCAAAGGCTCTGATTCGGGTGTGATGTGCCTGCAATTCGGCTGTGGTGTGAGCTTGAAACAAGCGGATCGGTGATTTCTCAGAGGCTGTGATCGGTTCTGATTTGGCTGGGATTCGGCTGTGATTCAGACGGAACGGCGATGCATTAGAAGTACATAGGTTGGCAAGTTCTCAGAGTTCACTGTTTGAGAAATAGCTTTTTTTATCGCTTATGTCTCAGAGATGGATACAAGCTGATCGGCGATTTCTCAGAATTTGAAACAAGTGGATCGGCGATCTGTCAGAGGCTGTGATCAGGTTCTGATGTGGCAGTGATTTGGCTGGGAATCGGCTGTGATTCTGAGACGGAACGGCGATGTATCAGAACTTGAAATATATGGATTGGCAAGTTCATCTCAGAATTCGAAACAAGTCATCTTAGTTCCAATGAATGTTTCTGAAGACACTGTTTGAGAATGACATAGGTGCATTCGCGATGTCTCAGAGCTTGAAGCAAGCCGATCGGCGATTTCTCAGAATTTGAAACAAGTGCATTCGCGATGTCTCGGATCTGGAAACAAGTGAATTGGTGATTTCCCACAGCATGAAATAAGCGGATCGTCGAACTCTCAAAGGCTTTGATTCTGATTCCGGTGTGGTGTGCCTGTGAATCGGCTGTGGTCCGAGCATGAAACAAGCGGGTCGGCGAACTCTCAAAGGCTCTGATTCGGGTGTGATGGGGCTGTGATTGGGCTGTGGTCCGAGCTTGACTCCTCGAAATAATAGGGCGGCAGGGCAGGACCTCCAAACCAAGGCCTTGGGAACTGGGCCTTGGGGATTGGGCCTTGGGACCTGGGCCTAGGCCTTAGGCCTGGACCTTGGGATTTGGGCCTGGGCAGGATTTGGGTCTCGGCCTAAGGCTGGGAGAATCCCAGTCAATCTTATTCGCAAGATAAAGAGCTAGATATGATCAGGGTCGTGAAACGGCCTGGGTTCTAGGCCGGTCTTTTGGGACTTTGGGCCTTGAACCTAGGGCTTGGAGAATGCCAGCCAACCCCCCCCCCCAAAAAAAAATAAAGATAACTTATTCTTTGGAATTATAGCTAGATCTGATCAAGATCGCAGGTTGGTTTGGGCCTCCTAGGCAGGCCTTGGCCTTGGGCCCTGGGACTTCAAAGATCCCCAATCAAGCCCTCCATGTTTGAAAAATCACGGAAAATCTATTCCTAGGAATTAGCACTAGATCTGATCTCGTAGGTTGGCCTTGGCCCCGGCCCCTAGGCCTTGGACCGGGTCTCGGCCTGGAGATGCCAGCATAAAGAGCATAGGCAATCCTAGAATAAATTTAGGCATAATCTAGGTAGGTTTAGGTTTTGCTGGCGGCGGCGAAATTGGAGTTTAATAAAAGATTCTTAATCTAAATATTAGAATTTAAGAAAACTCGTCAAAAAATTGGAAATCTTCGTAGGGACGAGAAACCTGTAATCATCTAAAGCCTATTTTAAATTTAGTGACGACGACCTTCTCAAAATTACGTACAAGTAAAGAATATTTTTACTTTAAAAGAATTAATTCAAAAATAATTTTTGAAAAAATTTTTTCCCGATCAATTCTAGAATTAGATCTTGGATATTTTGAGAGAATACTAGAATTCAAATGAATTTTATAGCTTAGATTCGTTAATAAAATATTTTCCATATGAATCTAGGTCATAATTTATAATTAATTTCTAGTATATCTTAGATCATGATATCGTCGGTGCGTTATTTTATTGTGTTTTAATTAAGTGAAGCCAGTACGTGTTCTTTCAATTCTTTTATCTGATTCTTTCATCTAAAAAGAATTCACCAAAGGAATATTAATCTCTTAAAGATAATTTACGATATTTCTCCTCGATTACTAGGATTCTTTGTTATTTTCAGGAGTCTCTCTATATCCTAGGGATTGATTACTTACGGCTGCAATTTAGATTAGTTACTAATTATTCATGAAATTAGGTCATAACTATAAGGATTCGGCGGTAGGTTCGTGATTCGTTCCGTTTATTTTTATTCGATTATAATGGAATGAGGAAAGTATGTAAATTTTCTCTTTAATTTCATTTCTTCATTCATTCTTATTGTCTTGAGTGAATAGTCGCCATATGAGTCTTGATTCGTTTCCAGCCGTTCGTGAGGTATTTAGTAGGATATATATATATTGGTTTTATATTTGTTTCTTCTAATTTTCCACCTTAATTCTGACCTTTAATTCTCCTATCTTGGTTATTATCTTCACGATTCAATAGATTAATTCCTAGAAATAGAGATTATTGATATCTTATATGATATTATTTATTTCTTTATTTTATATCATAATAGAAATAGAAACGAATCAAGGAAAATCTTTCAATAATCTAATAGACGAACCATTGGGATTTAGGGTCTTCGTATTTTCGTTCTATTATATTATAAATAGATTATAATTATTTCGGAAACTGTTTCTTGGAAACTGTTTCTGAAACAATTGTTTCGGAGTATATTTTCCCAAGTAATATTCTATATATTTATCTTTAAACGCCATATAGATCACTTTAGATTTCTTCTATTATATTCTTTTCCTTATTCTATTTATTTGCCAAAATCTATCTCTTGATCGGCTCGCCCTTGTCTTTTTGTTAAATTACCTTTGCCGACTCGGCCTAATAATTTTTGTCTGCCATATTTTTCTCCCACAACTGTTTGATTGCTCAAATCTATCTTCTAGATTTATCTTTATCGACTCGGCCCAATAATTTTTGTCTGCCATATCCTTCTCTCACAACTATTTGATTACTCAAATCTATCTTCTGAATTTATCTTTGCCGACTCGGCCTATTAATTTATTTCTGCCATATTTTTCTCCCACAACTATTTGATTGCTCAAATCTATCTTCTAAATTTATCTTTGCCGACTCGGCCTATTAATTTATTTCTGCCATATTTTTCTCCCACAACTATTTGATTGCTCAAATCTATCTTCTAAATTTATCTTTGCCGACTCGACTTATTAATTTATTTCTGCCATATTCTTCTCCTATGATTATTTGATTGCTCAAATCTATCTTCTAAATTTATCTTTGCCGACTCGCCCTATCAATTTATTTCTGCCAGGTTCTTCTAAGCTATTTGATTGTTCAAATCTATCTTCTAAATTTATCTTTGCCGATTCGTCCTATTAATTTATTTCTGCCATATTCTTCTCCTATGACTATTTGATTGCTCAAACCCATCTTCTAAATTTATCTTTGTAGATTCGCCTTATCAATTTATTTCTTGCAGTGTCTTTTCTCATAACTATTTGATTGCTCAAATCTATCTTCTAAATTTATAAATTTTTTTAATCAAACTTATTTCATTGTTCAAATCTATCTTCTAAATTTATCTTTGTCGATTCATCTTATTAATTTAATCTTGCCCATTCTTTCTTTATTGCTCAAGTCTATCTCCTAGATTTATCTTTATCGATTCTTCCTATTAATTTTTTTCTGCCATATTCTTCTGCCAGTCCTATTTGATTGCTCAAAATTTATCTTCTAAATTTATCCTTCTCGATTCGTATTGTTAAATTGCTCACGTGAAATCTCTGTGCTTCCACACCGTCGTTTCCACCTCTGTTGTTGCCCGCGCGTGCTCGCATCGAGCCTTCAGCACTGTCACAGGGCTACCGGAAACAAAAAGCAGAAGCTTGTTCGAGCCTTGACAGCTTTGCACTCCTCGATCTCCCCACCCATGCCGAGAACCTGCATGAAGCCCATTGCCTCGACGCATCGGACTTATCTCTGGGCCTCAGGACGTACAATCCTACAGAAAGACTGATCCGAGTCATACTGAGTTCAACACCGTCGAAGCGAGCGAGCTTCTCAGCTTTCGTGGGATCGACTGGAAGAAGGAGCTTGGCGAGCGACTTTTGCTCACAGAGCCGAAGGAGACCGCCAGGAACTGAAGCGACGAAAACAAAGAACCCTGGCCGCTTCTCCTTGGTGGACTTGACAAGATCGGATCTAGAACTTGGGCATAAGTCCCGAGGAAAAAACATAAACTTGCGCCAGATCAGAACCTTGAGCGAAAGGCATTGCATTTACGCGAAGCATTCATGTAGGTTTGTACTGATAGGTTTGCTCTGTACAACGTTTCTCTATATTCCTCTCATTGTTCTTATATAGGCAATCTTCCGAACCGACAATGCTTCGCTGTCCGTTCACAAACACGAACACTAGTATTTATACTAAAACAAATACAGTACTAATACTAATATTAATACGACTAAGACTCCGACTAACGCTAAGACTAAGAATAAGAGTAAAAGTAAGAGTAAGTGTAAGAAGAAGAACAACACAGAGTGTCGAAATACGGGCCAGGTTAAGACAATACCACTGACGATTACAATACCAATAGTAGCACCAACAGTGAAAACAACTATTAATGATGATAGCAATAACAACAATAGTAGTAACAATAGTGAAAACAACAATATGAATATTAAAAAGATACGAACAATGATAATCCTAAGAATACTCACAATCTTACTTATAGTACTAATGTTGGAGTGGTTTTCATAAAATGGATGAGAATAGAAATATTCCGCGGGGCAGAACTTCCGGGCGAAGACGAGTTTAAATTGCGTAGAGAATCCAAGCCAGAATGGCCAAAACAAAAGATGCTCGCACTCGTGTGACAATCAGAAAGCGGGCGACAATAAACACATTCAGGGCCCAGAACCCCAAAAAAATTAGGAACGAGAGAGACCCTCGCAAAAATCCTCGGAGGGGGGTATTGAAACCACCCCAACATTATTAATGATATTTGCAATAAACACAATAATCTGAAAATCAAGCCCAGTCGGGCCTCAGACGCGACATCTTGATGTCCGGCAAAGATTCTTCGAGCCTTTTCGAAGAGCACAAGCAGTAGGAGAACGGTTTAGGGCTTGGGGTTTGTGGTTTAAGGTTTCTTTGAAGGCTTTACAGTAGGGATAACTGTAGGGCCCTGACGTTCTGCTGTCATTTTCCATCCTCGGCTTCACGCTGTGGTCACCGACCTCCTTGAAGACGGTCAATGCCTCTGTTACGTCAATGGCCCTCTTATTGCGACATTAGGATGCGCACAAGCGGGTGAACTCAGCACAGGCGGAGGGTCTTATGGTCAAACGGACATGCTACGGCTGCTATGCCATGCTAAAAGATGCAGCCCACGTCTTTGTGACAGCGCACAGCTGCATCCTGCAGAACGACAGCATCGCACGGAGCAGATGAGACGTGCAAAACACTTCCCGTCTCCTCCTGTTTCGGGAGACTGTGGATATCACCAAGCACCAACATCGACGCTGCCTGGGCGCATCAAACGGCACAAACAGTACAGCTCGCACTGGCGCCGGTGACCCCGCAAGACAGGCGGATCGCTATTTGGGCAGTCTAGGAACCCTTTGAGGCCGACACCTCGGCTTTTCTCGGCCCCATCTTCTGGAAGCTGCTGTGAGCTTGGAAGGCAAAGTCCAGCGCCTTCTACAACAAAAAGCTGTTGAGGCATTAGCAGCAAGGGCTCCAACCCTTCAGCATGCACTGCCTTCAGCCTTCACTCCACATTGACATGAACTCGGCCAAGACAAATATGATCACCTGGTCCAACCTGTCTTCATCGCCGGCATCTTTGGAGTAAATCCTGCAGTAATGCAAGCGTCTTTGCATGGATCAAGATGTGACGCCAGACCGGAATATTGACGAACGCCGACATGCGTTTATAACACTGACAGCAAACTGGTTTTCGCAGTCATCCGTTGCAGCGTGCGCCAGCAAGATCAACACAATTGACTTCGTAGCTCGTTGACGCTTCTGCCCACTCCTTGCCGACGTGAACTTCACAACAGCAGAACCTGCCGCCAAAAAGTTCTCCTCGCGGAGTAAACGATTCTGGCCACCACTGGTTTCACATTTGCAGGCAGATTTGCATCCTCGGCCAGCGACTTTGCAGTCTGCACCTTTCAAAATCTCTCTGCAAAGTCTACCTAGACCCAGGGCTCTGGTCCTCTGAAACAATGTACAATGTTATCTGCAACTCAAAAAGGAAAACGACTGCTTGCTGAGTGCATACATGCCTATAGCATGCTTGGCATACCATGCCCACACACTGCAAACGCAACACTGGCACTTACGCAAACTACTTACTTTGCACGACGTCATGTACAGCACATACCTTACATAATCATTCTTACATTACATACATTCCTGAGGCTGCCTGCCGTACATACAGTGCATAGCCTTCCGTAGTGTACATATTGTACAGTACATAGTGGATTTTACTGCATATACAACACATGCACAACATGCGCTCCTGCTCAAGCTTTTGCCATTGCCGAGCTTCCAAATCGATTAATTAGTCAAGCTATCCGGTTTACATTCGCGATTACCCGCTGCAACTCGAGGAATAATCGGATGGTAAGTGTTCTTCGCTATACTACTTTATCTACTTCTGCTACTACTACCACGACTACCACTACTACTACCACTACTACTACCACGACTACTACTAATGATAATGATAGTGGTAGTAGTAGTACTACTACTACTACAACTACTACTACTACTACTACTACCACTACCACTACTACTACTACTACTACTACTACTACTACTACTACTACTACTACTACTACTACTACTACTACTACTACTACTCCTGCTCCTGCTCCTGCTCCTGCTCCTGCTCCTGCTCCTGCTCCTGCTCCTGCTCCTGCTCCTCCTGCTCCTGCTCCTACTCTTGCTGCTGCGACTGCGACTACGACTGCCACTACCACTGACACTGCTACTGCGAACCCGACGACGACGACGACCACAAACACGACGACTAGGACTCGGACATGGACTAGGACTCGGACGTAGACTCCGACCGTCACAAGGACTTTGGGATGAGGGGGGCTGACGTCGACCGCGACCCCCTACAAGTACGAATACGATTACGACGACCCCGACAACGACCCCGACAACGACCACGACTACGACTGCGATTGCTGCGCTGGCTACTGCTACTGCTGCTGCTGATCCGATGATGATGCCACGACCACGGAACAAAGCAGGAGGACAGTATTATACTGTTCCATCGGTGACGAGGACACTGCTAGACCGACTCAGTTCACCACTACCAGTCACTACCACATCAACATTCAGCACTCCAGCGGCGAATAGCAACTAACGTCTCACTCTTACTTCTACCCGCACTCTCGACGTCCACCACAACGAAGACTACACACGCAACCAAGCTCCACCGCCAACTGCCCCTATCAAGCTCCACCACCATCACTTTGTACAAGGCGATGGGACCGACCCCTTGTGGGAGTATGAGTGTGCATTGCAACAACCCAGCCGATGGTGGTTGATATGGGAAACATGTCAGATGCAGCACCTCTCATCCATCTCACATGTCAGTGTCAAGAAGTGTCGCACCTCACCGCTCGGCCGACGACCTGAGCGCCGTCCGTCCTTCCAGGAGCTGCGTGAAACTTGCAGATGCTTAATCATCGCCGGGAGGATGTTCCGTAGAATCTCTGACAGTGCATCAAGGAAGAAGCAGTGAAAATCCACACGGCAGTGCAAGCCTTCTTGCGTGGAAATTTGTGAGCTCGGGCTTCTTCCACAGCAGAGCTGTGAATGACACACTGGATTCATGCCGAAAGCTTGCCACTCAACAGCAGCTCATCGTTCATCCCAAATCTTATCCCCGGCCTCTCTGAAAGACTGCGACAGCCCGTCGTTTGATTATGGTTTCGCGACTTTCATCGTGGCCGACCCATCCCTGCCGTACTACTCGGCATGCCTTCGAACCGGCATCCTGGTGTCATTTGTTTGTGTTTTCGTGAATGCCAAACTAAAGCAGCTTACAATGGGAGAAGGGCGCATGTCATGTCAACATCGGATCAGCGCTGCTATCCTTCCCATGCTCAGCCAGTGTACCAAGCAAGTGAGATCAGCACAGGCCACGCATTGTTTCAGAAGTCGGTCTTTACACCATGCATCGGACTTGTAGACTACGCAGGCGAAAGGGTGAAAAGGGTTGGATGCCCTGAGCCTCACACGCAGGGCCGACACGCGATCGGCTTCGAATGGCGAGTCGAAGAAGTGAGCCTCAGCCGGTTCTCTGCGAATCTCACACACCAGGCAAGCAGTGGTTGCAGTCAGATTGTCTACCCTCGTTGCGGTTTCGCGAATTTGCTTGGAGCAAAGTCTTGAACCCAAGGGACAAGACAGTCATCAGTCCAAAATAACTTCGCCGGAAGCCACCCCAGCGCACCTCCGCATCCGCACGCAGTTTGTCGTGCCGGTCTCCGGGATCCTCGCCACCAGAGTAGGCCGAACGGTCATACCTGCTCGAAAGTCCAGACATACATCGCACAGGCTGATCATGTGAGTCCTAAACTCATATAGCCTTCCTCATCTCATCCCCAACACATGCGACTACCCAGAGCCCATTGTAGCCACAACACAGTCCATTCACTCTGAGAAGTGCGGACCTCGGTTCGGTTCCGCGGGCCGTTTGAGCTCCGTCTGCCAGCACAGACCTGAATGCTGCAATAGTGCTTCAAAGGCCTCCACGATGCGCGATGCCGGATGCCCGAAAACTTAGGCAGGACAGCGGCAGCTCACTGTAGAACTACAGCTGCGCCGAGCTTCCAGCTTTCCGGTGGATTCCAAAACGCTGCTCTTGCCAGGCTCCTCAGCCGGCCTGCAGAGAAGAGTCGAATTGAGTCTCAAGCTCCTTTACTCCACGTCAGGGGCTTGAAGTCCCCAGGCTGCGCCTCTGCTCTTCGGAGGCCATTGGCCAGGAGGCCTGCCAACTCTCGAAATCTCTCGGCTTTTGTTGCGAACGCCTGCTCTCTGAAGCAGTCTCTCATGCCTCTCTAGATGCTGGCCCATCCGAAACGGTGTAGCATGAAAACATTGGCCGAAAGCACATGTGGTTCTGATACGCGGGGATGCCCAAGGCCCAATGGTTGCCACCAGTAGCCAAATAGCCGGACTGGACTACTTGGACGGTTTCCTAACCCTCTTCAGCAACATAGCCGCAGCACCGCTCAGCACACAAATGCACGGTTGTACAGGGACCGCTGCCTTTACAAGCCATTGTGTTGGCCTTAAGTGCCTAAGTGGCTGTGGGTTCGCCTATGAGTAACAGCACCTCCTCGAGGCCGTTGCTTTGTCAGATTCTTCTTCAAGAAGTCTCTGAGAGGACCCAGCACCTATTACACATCCGGTGCGAGCAAAGGAAGCTCCTTGTCGCAGACCGAACACTGAGATCACGGCTCTGTCGAACCTTTCTTGGCTCTCCAAGCAGCAGCACGATCTCTCCGAAGAAGTCCCCTATATTGTAGGTCTTCACCTGACATATTGCTCCATTGCATAGGCTTCCCTGCCCCGCAGTTGATGAAGTTGGGCCTGAACCTCGCCCTTGTCGCCAGAGATGCAGGCAACAGCCTGAAAAATAGTGAAAGGCAGTCGAAAGTCGAGTCTATCGCTCGCGCTCTCCTATGGCTATATCGTGCATCGATATATCACATGTCTGTCTGGAAACCTTTTTGCATGAAGCTCAGCAGGCAGCTTGGCCCTTCAAGGTGATGAACATGTTGCTGTCGCGACCCTGTCACATGTCTCCGAATCTTCGTGTGGACCAAACTGCTCACTCAGCCGAGCTCCGTGCTCCCTGCTGAATTATGACCTGCCCCAACCAAGCCAGGTTTGCATGTAAACGCAATTAGCTTCCGCTAATTAACATGGAAACTTAGATGTCAGCATCTTCGAATAGAGGCCTCCTCTGCAGAGAAATCCTCCTCGTCCACCACCTTGTGCCCGAGTAGCCATGGGGTTCGAACTGCGCGGGAATGGACTCAGGCTCTCAGGGCCGGGCCTCAGCCAATGTGGCGATTTGTTCCTGCACCGAACTCACTAACCAGCAGAAGCTAGCCAAAAGAGACAAGCAAGAAATCTGAAGTAACAACACAACCAATAGTCCTTCCGAAAACTAAGGCTGCCTTCTCAGGGTTCAAGTCGCCAAACACGATGGTCGACCCGATAGTAACATTTGCAATGTTGAAGATCACCTGAAGCTGACAAACATCCTCTAACACTGTTGCACCGAAAAGTCTCAGACTTCTGCCAGGTCCCGCACCGTGGGCGAATCCACGAATGCACGAAGCACCTGTCCATTTGTCTCGTGCTAACTATTGGTGTAACGTGCATCTCAAGCAGCATCTGCAAACTCGGACCCGCCTCCGTAGCTGAAAGCGCGAGGCTCAAGAAGAACGTGCCCATCAGCATACATGGCAGCTGCCTGCTTGATCATTGCCACGCTGCAAACATGCCACACAGGATGCGCTCAGGCTTCCATGATGGCATAATCTGCGTTAGCGAACCGACCTTCCATGTAAATCCCATAACAATTGACGTCCTGGCTGCCAAAGATGACGCTGGTAGGTTTTTGTTCTCTCGTCAATATGGCAGGGGAACAATATGTAATCTTTCTAATCATCGCAATCCACGACCAACAGTCCTCGCATTAGCAACACCATCTTCAGCAGACTTGCATGGCTCCCTGCAACCAGCTTCTGTGAGAGAGGAAAAGCTGCGCATAGAATGCTTCCCAATGCCGTACTGGATGCACCCTGAATGGGTGAATAGGATATGCAAACCACTACGCTGATATCCGCATCGGCTTCAAAGACGAGAAGAGACCCTGTGCCCAGGATCAGCAGCACCGGGACCATATCCTCCAAGCCGTGCCATGCCATTGCTTCAGGGCATGAGGACAACCACGGCCGGTTGACTGACATACGGCGGCACATTCAACCACTTCACCTTCACACAGGTTCAACGAAGTAAGGCGCACAGGGCCAAATGGCTGCTGCACGTTGGGCAAATCATAGACAACGAACGGATTGGAGCATGCCCGTACCAAGCCGTGCTGTGCACGGGTGCCAGTTCTTTGTGATTCCTGCAAACTCCGTGCTATGCCTGCAATGTCGAGAAGCCATTGGGGTGCCAGTTGCATCGGAAGGGCGCCGCCAGGGAACTGCAAGCGGTATGCCTGCAATGTCGAGAAGCCATGGGGGTGCCAGGTGCATCGGAAATGCAACGCTGGGTTGAATGAGAGGCGTCATGAAAGTCCCCACGCTTCGGCATGGTTCGGCAACCGGACCGAGCTGCAGGCCCTTGGAGAACAGTGTTCGGATCACCGCCACCACCTTGCCCCCGCCTCCACCCCCACCAACATTGCATCAGCCTCCGCGTACTACCAGCTCCATTGTTTTATGTGCCGTGCGCCTCCATTCCAGCCCTGCTGGGGGTGGGAGGTTGGGATGGATATACCCGTAGTCCAGGGCTTCTCGCAATCCAGGGGGCACCCCGTAAGTTGTACCCTGGGTGCGCACATTGTGTCTTCGCTGTTCCTGGGTGGTGGCGGGCAAGATGCCCTCCTCCATCATGATGGAGAAGCGTCCTGCCAAGTCTGGGGGTGTGCCAGGAGCGGGATCAGGACGAAGCACGGTTTCCCCCTTTGCGCTTGCCACCTCCAATGGATCCAACGCAAAACAGTCTGCCAGGACGTCGTCCGCCGACTCCAAGGCCGGCAAAGCTGCTTCCGAAGCTTTGCGCTTACGACCACCCCTCCCTGACCGGCCTCCTCCTCTTCCACGAGCTGGGGCTTTCGCAATTTTTTTCGCGACGCCTTTGGGTCTGCCCTTGGGCCTGCCTGTGGGGTGGCTTTGCTTCTTCAAGCTGGAAAATTTGTCAGGCAAAGCCAGAACCCCTTTCTCCAATTGGCACAGCGCATAATGCTCGGTCATCCCAGCTTGACCGAAATCTTGGTGCGATTCCAAGGTGGCTGCACCGTGCGGGTACACTGTGGTGAATTGCGAATACAGTGTTCGAAGCACACGAGGATGGAAGTGAGTCCCATCCTTCTCTTCTGTAAGTGCTTCAAGGGCTAAGAAGCTCGCGTCCACCCCCTCGGCATCGCTTGTCATCTCCAATGTGGCCAATATGCGCATCTTCTGCTCATCGAAGTCGTCGGGGTGGTACTTGCAGAAGACCGATGTGGTTGCACCATCCACGGCAACTTCCACCCGGATGTCTTTGCCACCGTCCAGCAAACGCTTGATGCCAGCTACGCTCATGCGCCGAACTTGTTTGCCGTGGAAATGTTCCAAGCGTTCGGTCAAACTGTTGGGGATCTCGCCCAAAATGGCGGGTGTACATAGCGTGGAAACGGCAAGCCACAATTCGGACCATTTCTGTTCGTGTTGGAAAATCCGCCCGACATGCTCATATTTGGAGACCACATCTATCAGGGGTAGAACCGCCTCCTCCGGCACATAATGGTCCAGGATTTTAAAGAAGGAATCCACGGAGTTGAGAGCGTACGGACCATAGCCCGGCTCCAGAGGGCCGGCTCTCCAAGCAGCCGTCCACTTCCCACCCGACTGGCTCAGTATGTCTGAAGCCAAATATTGCTCGAACATGTCTTCATCGTGCCTCCGGAGAATTGCTAAGGCATGGTGCCAGAAGCGATCAAAAACGGAGTCATTGCGGAGGAAAGCACTGAAACTGACCCAGCGCTGCACTGTGTCCCACCAGCTCGTCCTCCGCAGCTTCTTGACACCTTCCTTTTGGATATTCCGCTTGATGTGCTGCAGACTCCTGGCTAGAGGCACCGCAGTACCAAAGTAGTCCTGGAATCCCTTCACTAGGCCGGTGCCCCCATCAAGATGAGCTACCTTGGCCTCTTTCAACGTGCACCCACATGCTTCCTGCAAATGCCTGTCGGTGCTCTGCAGCAGCAACTCGGTTGCATTGCTGTCTTCGGATAGTGCCAGCGCAAAAGCCAAGGGGATGAACGTGTTCCGAATAACACCCTCGTCATCATGCTGTGCTAACCACCCCAAAGCAAAAAGTTTCACTCGAGAGTTCGAGATTTCGTGCGTGGCATCGCACCCCAACCGAAGGCCGTGCTGTCTGATGGCTGTTTTGTGCTCTTCGAACACACTCATGTAGAACCCGCAAGAAAAACACCTGATGCCCTGGGCCATGTCCTCCGCCAGAATCTCGAATTCCCAATCCTGACCGACCTCCCGCTCCTGCAAATAAGATACCAGAGCTTGGACCTGCTTAATGCTGTTCTCCTGGTGCCGAACCCGTTGTAGGGCTTTACGTCGGCTCACCTGGCTGCAGGTTGGGATGTCAGCATCGGCCGCATTAGGGTTCTCTTGGGACCATGTCACGAGGGATGCAGCCGCAGTTCCAGGTATTTCCGCCACTTCCCGAATTGTGTCTCGGAGAGCTTTGGGTAACGGATGCTCGAATTTGCTCTCCCTTTTCACCACTTGGTCCTCCATGGTGTATTTCACAACCATCGGACAGCCGGCGTCGTTGCAGCGGCAGTAAACGTAGCTATAATTTTTTTTGTTTACAACCTTGCACTTGTTCATGCCCCATTCGGCTTGAATCACTGCATCCCTGCTTTGGCCCTGGTGCGGAATGCACAAAACATTCCAATCGTTGCCATGGATGTCGCGTCTGGTGGATGCCCGCTCTTCCTCCTCCTCGACTTCGTGTCCTTGTTCACATGGCTTCAATACACCCTTCGGCCATATAATGGCAGCAGTACCAGAAATTTCCTAAACTGCAGCAATTTCGATCAAGATGGCTGCAAACAACGGGGCTTGATTTTCGGAGCACAACCACACATGCGCACAAGAACTCATAACGGAGCTCAAATTTTGGAGTACAACCACACAGGCGCACACGAGCCCATGGAAACTCGAGGAATTCAGCGCTTCATAATTCCAAGCAACGAGCAGTTCACAAGGCTGCAACGCACTTTTTGTTTGCAAACTGCATGTAAAGGCGGCAGGCACCCGATCAGAAGGGCACAACAACAGCCACTCCTTCCAACTTGGCAAAACAGCTCTTTACACAGTAGGCTTCCGGACTTCGGGCGGCGCCAGCAACTCTGCAGGCCGCATGCAAACGCCAATTTCCCCCACCGGAAATCACGGCCGGCAGAAGCGGCGTGACTGCTTGTCCTAGGATAATGGGCCCTTGTTGCCCTTTGGGAATTGCGAGTGCTCTGCGCAGACAATGCTTGATAGCATCGTCGGACCAAGCATGGTTGAGTGCCTGGGTGAAGAAACCACTGCTAGGAAACCCGTTCTTCTGCCAGGACTGGGGGCGAACGAGCCCTTCTTGTAGAATGTAAGGCAGAGAGGACCAGTCAGTGCCATGTCCCCAAGTGAGGTAGTTGAGGGCGCACACACATCTGTATGTGGCATTGAAGCGGAACACACGCGGGTGTGCGCAACACAAGCCCATTCGCCAATGCGCGGGCGTTCGCGCTGGTAACGGCTCGCAGCCACAGTGGTGCAACTTAAAAAAAGTAGCTCACGGAAAGTTGCGGGGCGCTCGAATCGAATCATCGGTCGAGTTTCGGCTGTGTCGGGCACACACATGTGTATGCGGAGTTGAAGCCAACACACGCAGTGTGCAGCAGCCCAAACGCATGCGCCAACTTCCTGGCATTCGCGACGCTAATAGCTCGCAGGCACAGCGGCGTAACTTAAAAAAATAGCTGACGGAATGTGGCGGCGCTGGTAACAAATCATCGATCGGGCGTCGGGTGTGCTCGGCACACACAAATGCATGCGGAATCGAAGCAAACACACGCGGTGGGCACCAGCACAAACGCATTCGCCAAGTCGCTGGCGTTCGCGATGCTAACAGCTCGCAGGCACAGCGGCACAACTTAAAAAAAATAGCTCACGGAAAGTTGCGTGGTTCCACCATCGGTCGAAACAATGCACATGATTTGCTGGATTTTAAACCGCAGGGGTGCACACGAAATTTTGCGTTTTCCTTGTTTTGCCTTTCTGTGTACATCCTAAACCCAAAAACACCAAGGCAACACTTGAAGATTTTATCGTCGAAAGAAGCTTTGCAAAAAATTGGCGAGAGTTCTGTTTATTCCTGGAGCGCCTCCACGACCGTTGCTGTAGCACATGCACACAACCTCCGCCTGCATGGTAGTAGACGTGCCCGGCTCCGCCCCCTGCCCGCTCAAACAGGAGGTCGGCCTCGGGACACGTCGCCATGCAAGGGGAGGTCGTTGCGCATGTTTGCTGCAGCAACGGATTGGGAGGTCCCCCGGGGTTTAACCTCCACCCGGGATCGAGGGCCACGAGTTAACGTCGCGGGGTGTCCGACGACCTGCTGCGTGTCACCACGCAGCAGGCAAGCATGATGGGACCCACAAGCATTGATACCGGGTGAAAAGCGGACACCCAGTATGTACTTGCGGGTGCCCTTTTACGTCCGCGCTCCGCCGGACGGCCACCCCTGCCTAGGCCGAGCATGAAGTTTAGCGTCCGCGCTCTCCGGACGTGTCTTTTTGGAACTTGCCATCCTGTAAGCTGTCACTGGGTGCGCGATGCGCGGCCCAGCTGCATGCTTCATGTGAGCTCGTGATGAGTATGCAGGCCCCCTCAATGGAGCTAAAATCGGCCCGGAACTGAATAATGGAAAGACCCCATGTAACCATGCCTGTGGCTCAAGGTTTTAGTGCAGTGGACTACCGCTGTGCCCCTGCAGCAAAAGAGACACCTGAGTGCCTGTGTTCCTGTACGCATAGCGAGGGGATACACGTCCAACTTACATCTCAGGGGGGGACTACACGCACAAAAGCCCCCTGAATAGCGCAGCGGCCTCTCGGCGGGCCTCCAGAACACCAAAGCAAAGTCCCTATAGAAACCTGAAGCCTCCAGCCTTCAGCGATTCCACGAGTCGACCGAACGAGGACGCACATACTAATACAAACGCTTGCCAAGCTCGCGCGCAAAACGTCGCAATGCATCATTATAACGTCTTTGTTCGCGACTTCGCCACGAGTTTTTCCCAGCTTGGAAAACTTTGCGACCATTTGCAATTGTCCGTCGTATGTGCGCCTGGGTTCCAATTTCTCCCATGTCCCATGTGTTCCTACCGTTCCCACATGTCCCAGCCCATCGGTTCCTGTTGCTGTCACACTTTTTCGTCCGCAGCCGCAGTGTTCTCGCCTAGATGATTTTCCCACTGGTTCGGATTGATTTCATTCCTGTCCTGTCTTTCTGTTCCCATTAGTTTCGACTGTTCCCGCTTTCAACAGCGGAATGCGGGACGAGATACTGTTCGTCGATCGTGCGGGGCTCCAACGTGTGGGGAGACATCGCGACGCACGCATGCGTTCGGCGATGCAAGCGGGTGGCAGCGCAAGTGCCCGCACCAAGCGCGCGGCAGATTCAGCCGGCACCGGCTTTCAACAGCGGAAGGTCGGGACGAGATACTAAGACATCGCGACGCACGCGGGTAGACATGCAAAATCATCCTGAGCCCTGGCGAAAATGAGGGCCGTGCAACATGTGCAAAATGGCTGGCAAGAACCACCAAGAGCAGCAGGGCGGGCCGTGAAGCGCGGCACCCCAGGGCACCACAGACCTTCAGCTCAACCTCCCCAAGCCTTGATCCCCAGGCGGCACAAGCCATTCCCTGTGGCAGCGGCATGTCATACGTAAATATAGCAAGCACGGGTGAGAGAAGCTCACGGAGCCTCCAGTTCGCAACAAAAACCGTACATATTCAAGGCAACGCCGCACTTCCTTGTTATCTCAAAGATATCGTACGTCGGAAGTACATAGCTACACGGGTGTGGGCGCCGAACGTATAGCATACACCTGATTCTTTACATCATAGAAATCATCCACGGTTTTCACCCGCAAGTCGGAAAAGCCGCAGCTTTTGCCTTGCCAGGCCGAAAGCAAAGCTTTACGTGCCGGCATCGCATCGTCGTGATCGCACGGCAGGATCGCACCGTAGTGTTATATATATATATATATATATATATATTTGTTTATGTATTTTTATGATCATTTTAAATGTGTCATGTCAGCTTCAATGTGCATGCACAGCAAAACATGGTTGCATGGTGTTGATGTTGCTTGCTGGTGCAATTTGCTGGCAAATAGCAGGCACTTGCTGCAAAACACCACAGTTCCATTGACTTTCATGATTCGTTTCATTCAACAAACTCACTTTTGTGAAAAGTTTCCAGCAAAGCGCACTGCAGCCCTTCAACTCAGCATGTTGAGTAAATTTGTACATTCCAACTTTCACTTTGGAGCGTGTGCCTTGCTGGGGAAATTGACTGTGTTCAAATCTTACACAAAACATGTTTCGATAAAAGACATGTTTTATTGGCAGTTCTGAATGAAAACGCAGCACAATTATCCCAAATCAACTTCACATGCTCGAGCATGGCTTCAAGCCATTCAGCATTGTGGAATGTCAAAGTTTCATTTGAGTTGGAGACCACAAAAGAAAGGAGACTGGCATCGCAACGAGCCAAAAAAAATCCAAAGATTTGAAATGATGCTTAGAAGGGCACAAAGAAAAATGACAAGTGGCCGCACACGCAAACAAGGTCGAAACAACAAAAAAACTGCAAACAAAGTTCTAAGCGACCTTTCACCTCTTGCAGCACTTTGCACTTTGCTTGCATCTTGTACTTGCTTGCATTCGTTTTTGCAGAATGACAAGAGTCAACATGGCAAAGTCTTTTTTCACTTTGCACTCACTACTTGCTTTGCACGCTTTCCGAATCCAGCCCAGCCCTTGACTTTCACCTCGCTCTTGCACTCACTTTGCATCTTGCCACCACATGCACGTCAACGAGGCGAAACTCGGACTCAAACTGGAAGTGAGGTTCGAAAGCAAGAAGAGAGGTTCACAGTAGAAATTGAGACGGACAGTGAGAAGCAGAAGTTGAAAGTGCAAGGAGCGAATGCGACGAGAAGCTTTGAAGTGCAGAAGTTCAAAAGCAAAAGTGAGTATTTGCACTGCAAACGAAGCTCCAAAGTACAGTCAGAAGTTCAAAAATGGTGAGTGTAAGAATGATATGGAAGGGAAGCAGAGAAGAGACTCCTCCCTTTCAAAAGGCACCCTTGAAAAAGGCATTTGTCAAAGGCACTCTTGCGTCTTTGAAAGGCACCTGCAATGCTTGAAAAGTGAAAAAGCATCCTTGACAAAGGTATCCGTAAAAGACACCGTTTTTCCAACACCCTTTTGCAGCCTTCTTCCAATGCTTTCTTTTGAAAGGCATCCTTTCCTTTCAAAGAGTGTCTTGGATAAAGTCTTTCAAAGCTGTTTTTGCAAGGTTCATGCATTGCCTCACGGACTTCAAGAGACTTTTCAAAGATGGTTTGCACTCCTCGTGCTCTCCTATTGCTTCTCGTGCTCTCTCTTGCTCTTCTGTTCACTCTCCTCGTTGCTCTTCTCCGGCTCTTCTGTTGCTCTTCT